>JACXIP010000022.1:835340-980814 GCA_014737485.1 Bombus picipes
TCACTCACACTCACGCACGCGCACGCACACACACACACACACACAGAGGCAGATAGACAGACACACACACACACACACACAGAGGCAGATAGACAGACACACACACACACGTATCTAATTACATTTTAACGTAATCGCGTAATGAAATTAAAAGACGAATTATCGGGTTGGCAATTAAGTGATTGCGGCTTTTGACATTAGGTGGTAATGATAAAAGCCGCAATCACTTGGTTGGCAACAATAGAAGAGAATAATGGACGCGCTGTCGAAAAACAAACAGACAAGTGCGCGAACATGTTGGAATCGTAATGTACGAAGATTGTAGATATCCAATCGAGATTTACGTTCTAATGAATTTGCTCTTGCAAGTTGAAGTTGCCATTAAGCTGGTAATCGAACGTAAATCTACTACGTTTCACGGGAAGGCGAAATGAAAAGGATAAACGAGGGGCATTAGATGTGAACGTGAAATTGAAATCTCCGATTTTAATTAATTCTCGGCGGGATTGACTCGTCGCACAGGTCGCTGAGATCGTTAGGCGAAATATACATCGAATACATCGATGACAGGTGAAACGGAAAACAAACACGTGTCGACAGTTCTATCGTCGCTGAGCCTAAAATCGCGACAGAATTCGTTTGAAAAATAGCATCACAAAAATTATAATTTTGATCGTTCGACATAAGGAAAATTCGAAAATGCTGTATACCATTTTTGAAAAGCTACTGTCTGAACTATTGTTCTTTGTTTGTTATTAATTGCCAATGCGAAGAGATGGAGTTTGAGTAGAAATTCAGAATTTGTTTATATTTTTAATATCATTTTTTTAAATTGAGAATTTAATCGTTTCTTAATTCCTATTATTGTAATTACTATTTTTGTTTTGGAATTACTAGTGCAAATAATGCAAAATGATGGTATTGGAATAAAAATTCTGACTTTAAGCATTTTTTCATATATCTACCATCGAGAAACTAGAATTTTTGCTTTGGAATTGTCAATGTACAGAGATGCCGTTTGGATAGAAATTCAGACTAACCCGATTAAAAATACAGACTATGTGTCGAGTATTATTTTTAATTTGGAATTATTGATGTTTAAATAAAAATTAGCGTTTCAACGTATCTATGTATCATATCTATGTAGAGATGCGTTTATGAGTTTTCGTGAAATTAAAAGCGTCGTAGCGAGTAATTAAACATGACGCTCTATTAATTTTAATTGTTAACTTTGCAAAATGGTAGACGTGAAAATGCGAAACGTTCAGCTACGCAAACCGCGATTTCGTCGCAATTCAAGTTGTTACAACGATGGACAATGTAATTTCATTGTTACATTTTAAATGCACCTTGTCGTCATACGGAGGAGCGCGTTGGATTGTACGTTACTGTGCTGAAAGGAACGAGCACAAATTAGAAATTTGCTGATACGTGACACTTCAATACTAAACGATCGATTATTAATTGAAACGGAACGAAATAACGAGATTGTTATCATTTCGTTGCGATCGCGATAATTATGATGCATAATTATGTCGTTGAAGTAGCTACAAGTAACCCTGTTCGAAGATTTTTATTTATTCTACGGGGTAAAATGCAATTTAAACACAAGATTATGAAGAGAAACACACAAGGATAATTTCAGTCTTCATTGTTGCTGTTCTTCACTTCTATTTCGTGGAATATATATTGTGTGATATACTGTAACTTTCTATATTAATATATAACTATACTGTATATATTACATACATTAACTTATAAGTAACTTTATATATATATATATATATATATATCATACACAACATCATATAACTTACTATATTAATATATATATATTGTATATATTATATATATTAACTTTAACAGTAGCTTACTATATTAATACCTATATGTTAGTTATGATAGCAAGTAATAAATAATAATAGTAATAGTAATTATTAAAAGTAATATATATAATATACATACTAATATTAATTAATATTAATATACATATCAATAAAATTGATATATATATTAATATAATAAATTGCACACTAATAAGATCTATACACATAATATATACGTATTAATATAGTAAGTTGCATACTACTAAAATTAATGTATATAATATACATATTAATATAGTAAGTTCCACACTAATAAACGTAATATATATAATATAAATATTAATATAGTAGGTTACATACTAATAAAATTGATATATATATATATGTATTAATGTAGTAAGTTGCATACCAATAAAATTAATATACATATTAATATAGTAAGTTGCATACTACTAAAATTAATATATATAATATACATATTAATATAGTAAGTTCCACACTAATAAACGTAATATATATAATATAAATATTAATATAGTAAGTTACATACTAATAAAATTGATATATATGTTAATGTAGTAAATTGCACACTAATAACATTAATATATATCTAATATATATATTAATATAATAAGTTGCATACTACTAAAATTAATATATATATAATATACGTATTAATATAGTATGTTACATACTAATAAAATTGATATATATGTTAATGTAGTAAATTGCACACTAATAACATTAATATGTATCTAATATATATATTAATATAATAAGTTGCATACTACTAAAATTAATATATATAATATACATATTAATATAGTAAGTTGCATGGTAATAAAATTAATATATATACTATATATATAAATTAATATAGTAAGTTACAGCATATAACAATATACATATTCCACGATATAGATATATCATACACACATACATATATTACTTATATTTTTATATATTACATTGTATTATATTATATTTCGTTGGTTGAAAATTATTTGTCTTCAGATTGCTTAGTTTGATGGATCGAAGAAGAAAATGCGTCGTTTAATCTGCTAAGTAGAATACTGATTTGATTAATTGCAGGGATAATACTTAAAGGACGATGGTCACATTGGTGAGTCATTGTCAAAGCGCAATGGCAAGAAAGTAATTGGAATTTATAATCTATTCTAACGAGGATCGTTTTAAGCCATCAATTTTTGCTTTCTGATCCTAATTGCTACTTTAATGAAAGTAGTACCAACATATATCTGCTTTTCGAGTTAAAAGACACTGACGTCTAATGATAATAAAATAATACGTACCGGGTGTATTTTAAAAAAAGGAAATATCTTATTAATGTGCAGCTCTTCTTACAAGGTAGATACATAAATTGCAACAGAAAAACATGTAAAAAAAAATTGCTTCCAGAGAAAAATATAAAATTTGCATCGACCTAAGGCAAATAATACAGAAAGCAATTTAACATATTCGAACTACATTCGATGATAACATTTCATTCGATAAAACACACGAAGGTAATGGAAAATGAAAAAAGATTTCTTTTCAAAATTCCTCATTTCCTTCATCGTCGCTCGAAGAATCAGACTTCGTCTGATCGTTTTGTATCAGTTGCCTTTTACTTTTTATCCTAACAATTCTTTACAACGAGCCACGCAAGTTCTCGAGTGCCTTGGAAATCACGTAGAACGTTCACTGTTCACAGCGAAATAATGTCCGAGTTTATCAGCTGATTGTATTCCTCGTTCGGTTAAACTTGCGGAGAATGAATAGTCTTTTTCGTTGTAATTAACTTGCACCATTAACTTTCCACAAAGGTGCCTAAAGCTACCTTAACAGGTGTTTAAAAAAGCGTGTGAAAGTGAATGAACCGTGGAAAAAAATCCGTGTAAAAGTGAGTCGCGTGAAAAGAGCACCGTGTAAAATGCGCCCCAGGTATATTTTAATAACATTCTCGCAACGTTACAAATTGATCAAGGCGTTCAGATATTTATGTGACACACGGTGAATATAAAAGCGACGACAAGAAAATGTATTTATTTGCTGATGATATAATTATATCGCGTTATATCTTGATACGTAAGAGAAAGAGCGAAGGAAACTATGATTTGTTGTAAGAAGAAACGGACGATGACAAAATGAAGTATCGTTTTCTAATTAATTATACCGAGTGTGCCGATAGAGAAGAAACAAAAAAAAAAAAAAAGAAAACGAAAGGAAATTATAATTTTGTTGCGAGGAAAAAGACGATTACAAAGTGAAGTATCATTTTCTAATTAGTTAGATAGCCTGTCTGGTTAGAGCTAAGAAGGAAGGAAAGAGAAGTGTAATTTCTCCATGTTGAAAGCATATGCACGTGCATACACCTAATTAACCAGGTGGATAAGTAGACGATCGCTGGCAGCACGACAAAGTTAACCGAGTTAATCGGCAACCAATCGAATGTATGTCACTGTGACAGGCGTTTATTTTCCTCTTTTATTTCTCTCTTTCTTTTCTACTCGGCGCGCCACGGTGAATAGCAAATAACATGCATCGAGTCGGTTGCATGCGAACTTCCGTTCCACTGGCGGCCTCTTACGGCAATTTACACGGTTGCGATTTCAACGTTAAAGCAGAGTCGCCGATAATTCGTGTACGCGGCATGAATTAATTTTATATTCACAGAATTTACATGAGTTAAGCAAGCAAATTTTTGTGATACGTTCATAAGGTATTAACGATAAAGTACCGGACACATAATGTGGTCTTGTAAAATGGCCCCAATATGCGCTGATCGTAACCGGGAAGCATCTGACTATCCTATTCACAGAATTACCCACGACGTTCACGCGGGAAACACGAATTCCAGGGTTAAAGCACGCGTTGCTTCCTTCGTTACGATTACGTGTTTTAACGAGTGGGTTGCACGTTGCACGCCACTCACGCCAGCATGGAAGAACAAAGGAATGTTGCGCCGAAACTAGCCAAAGAGGAAGATGGCCGGTTAACTGTGTTCCGAGGGTTGCCAGCCTCATGTTCAATCGAATATGAAATCTACGTGCAAGTAGTTTTGTATCCGTATAACTAGTGGCTGCCATCGTCGTGTACAATATACAGGATGTCGAAAGCGTGAGCACATTAGTTTGGAAAGAATTGAAAAGGTTTACAGTGGAACATTTAACCGAGTTTTATTTTTCTTTCTTTTATTAGGCAATTCTAATTTCCATAAGGAAATGTAATGTAACATTCTTTGTAGGATATGTTACCATAGTTCATGTACAATATACAGAATGAGAGCATGTAAGGTTGGGAAGAATTGAGAAGGTTTACAGTAGTACATTTGGCCAAACTTTATTTTTTATTAGACAACTTTTCTTTTATTAGACAATTCTAATTTCCATAAGGAGATATAATGTAATATTCTTTGTAGGATATGCTACCATAGTTCATGTACAATATACAGAATGAGAGCATGTAAGGTTAGGAAGAATTGAGAAGGTTTACAGTAAAACACTTAACCAAACTTTATTTTTATTAGACAACTTTTCTTTTATTAGGCAATTCTAATTTCCATAAGGAGATACAATGTAATATTCTTTGTAGGATATATTACCATAGTTCATGTACAATATACAGAATGAGAGCATGTAAGGTTAGGAAGAATTGAGAAGGTTTACAGTAGAACATTTGGCCAAACTTTATTTTTTATTAGACAACTTTTCTTTTATTAGGTAATTCTAATTTCCATAAGGAGATACAATGTAATATTCTTTGTAGGATATGCTACCATAGTTCATGTACAATATACAGAATGAGAGCATGTAAGGTTAGGAAGAATTGAGAAGGTTTACAGTAGAACACTTAACCAAACTTTATTTTTATTAGACAACTTTTCTTTTATTAGGCAATTCTAATTTCCATAAGGAAATGTAATGTAACATTCTTTGTAGGGTATGTTACCATAGTTCATGTACAATATACAGAATGAGAGCATGTAAGGTTAGGAAGAATTGAGAAGGTTTACAGTAGAACATTTGGCCAAACTTTATTTTTTATTAGACAACTTTTCTTTTATTAGACAATTCTAATTTCCATAAGGAGATATAATGTAATATTCTTTGTAGGATATGTTACCATAGTTCATGTACAATATACAGGGTGTAAGGTTAGGAAGAATTGAGAAGGTTTACAGTAGAACACTTAACCAAACTTTATTTTTATTAGACAACTTTTCTTTTATTAGGCAATTCTAATTTCCATAAGGAGATACAATGTAATATTCTTTGTAGGATATGTTACCATAGTTCATGTACAATATACAGAATGAGAGCATGTAAGGTTAGGAAGAATTGAGAAGGTTTACAGTAGAACACTTAACCAAACTTTATTTTTATTAGACAACTTTTCTTTTATTAGGCAATTCTAATTTCCATAAGGAGATATAATGTAATATTCTTTGTAGGATATGTTACCATAGTTCATGTACAATATACAGAATGAGAGCATGTAAGGTTAGGAAGAATTGAGAAGGTTTACAGTAGAACACTTAACCAAACTTTATTTTTATTAGACAACTTTTCTTTTATTAGGCAATTCTAATTTCCATAAGGAGATACAATGTAATATTCTTTGTAGGATATGTTACCATAGTTCATGTACAATATACANGGGTGTAAGGTTAGGAAGAATTGAGAAGGTTTACAGTAGAACACTTAACCAAACTTTATTTTTATTAGACAACTTTTCTTTTATTAGGCAATTCTAATTTCCATAAGGAAATGTAATGTAACATTCTTTGTAGGGTATGTTACCATAGTTCATGTACAATATACAGAATGAGAGCATGTAAGGTTAGGAAGAATTGAGAAGGTTTACAGTAGAACATTTGGCCAAACTTTATTTTTTATTAGACAACTTTTCTTTTATTAGACAATTCTAATTTCCATAAGGAGATATAATGTAATATTCTTTGTAGGATATGTTACCATAGTTCATGTACAATATACAAAATGAGAGCATGTAAGGTTAGGAAGAATTGAGAAGGTTTACAGTAGTACATTTGGCCAAACTTTATTTTTTATTAGACAACTTTTCTTTTATTAGACAATTCTAATTTCCATAAGGAGATATAATGTAATATTCTTTGTAGGATATGCTACCATAGTTCATGTACAATATACAGAATGAGAGCATGTAAGGTTGGGAAGAATTGAGAAGGTTTACAGTAGAACATTTAACCGAGCTTTATTTTTCTTTCTTTTATTAGGCAATTTTAATTTCCATAAGTAAATACGATATAACATCCTCTGCATAATATTACGCTAATTTTATAATTAGACTTAGAGCGAAGTTTGCCACATCGTCTGAATCGGCACAGGACGATCCACGCAACTGTTTCGTGTTTTAACTCCGTTACCAGTGCAGTTACAGAAAAATATTCAAGAAAGATGAATCATTCAAAGAGTACTACATCCGTGAGACCACGTTACTTTTTCTATTTTTTTTTTTTTTTTTTTTTGGAATGCAATGGTACATATACAATAAACAACTACATTATATTTTCAAATGGAAATGCATGTTTTAATTACATTAATTGAAATTTTAAATGAAAATTATCCTTCGCTTATACAGCATCGAAACATTCAAACTATTAAGATGCGTCTTAATTGTGAGAATCAAACGGCATCCGACGTCCATTGTTTCCCACGGCCAGTTTAAAAAATTCATGTCCAACATTCTCCTTACTATGTTTGTGAAACGTACGATACAATTGGTCCATACAATTGGACAAGGTAATATTATAATTTTCTGAAACCAATCGTACTCTCGAAGAACTTCAAGATTCTATGAATATTTATGTTCAACGAATTACATTTTCTCCTTACTTTGCATTACCTTCAACAAACTACATTTCTTCCTTTGCATGACAATTCATCTTATCGTTGAACCGCAATATTCAACTGTAATATTTCTTCACCTTCAACGTCGATATCAACAATGAACGACGTCATACGGTAACGTAACGTTTCGATAAGATTGTTAACGTTGAAAATTGTTAAAAGTCAAGATGAAAGAAATCGTTGAATTTGAACGTTTTCTTATCTAAGCGTCTTGAACGATTGGGCTATTTGTGAAACGAAGGAAGAAAACAGCAGAGGACGATGAAGAGTTTGCAAGGAGAAGCAACGAACATGTGCAATTGTCCAATCGTGTAGAATCATCGAGAGGACCGTAAAATTTTGTTACGACAGAGGTGTCACAGAGTAAATCTGTTGAAGCCAAGCGACGTTAAAGTTGAGAAGCTGAAAGTTAAATTAACGTATTGCGCAACCTAATACTAGCGTTTGGTGTATTTCTGTCGGTAGAAGAGGACGATAAAACGGCGCCAGCTTTGTAGTTACGCGAGTTCCTTTTGGGCGATATTTTGGCATAGATTTGCTCGAAACTCGCGGGAGGATGCCAACGTATAGATGGCCTTGAGCAAGATCCGTATACCCTGGTTGGAATAATGGAATGCTAAATATGCGAATGTAGCTACGTTATGAGCTACAGTAAGACGCATGATACATGTTTCTTGTTATAGCGTAGAGTACGACTGTTATTTATAACATCAGGTTGCGCCGGAAGATTCTTTCGTTTTTGTAAGGAAATAATCGGTGCATGATATTTTTTGTTTTATATTAATAATTATATTATATTATATATATGTATATATATATATATATATATATATATATATATATATATATTGTTTTAGAACAAAATGGATCATATGATTCATATAATTCAATGATTCGATAAAATAATATAAAAGAATAAATGTTGCGCTTCTATTATTTTATTTATGAAAATTCCTATTTTTTTAAATGTCATTATACGCAAAAAGGTATTACGTGTATTCTAGGCTTATTTGCATCTTCAAATTTTCCAGAGATACATCTCAAACCTGCGGTGTATTTATTACTCTTTTTATGGATAACAAGATTTTGAATAATAAATATTTTCATGGATAACAAGATACTGGATAATAAATATTTTCATGGATAACAAGATTTAAAATAATAAATATTTTCATGAATAGCAAGACTTAGAATAATAAATATTTTCATGGATAGCAAGATTTAGAATAATAAATATTTTCATGAATAGCAAGATTTAGAATAATAAATATTTTCATGAATAGCAAGACTTAGAATAATAAATATTTTCATGGATAACAAGATTTAAAATAATAATTATTTTCATGAATAGCAAGACTTAGAATAATAAATATTTTCATGAATAGCAAGACTTAGAATAATAAATATTTTCATGGATAACAAGATTTAGAATAATAAATATTTTCATGAATAGCAAGACTTAGAATAATAAATATTTTCATGAATAGCAAGACTTAGAATAATAAATATTTTCATGGATAACAAGATTTAGAATAATAAATATTTTCATGAATAGCAAGACTTAGAATAATAAATATTTTCATGGATAACAAGATTTAAAATAATAAATATTTTCATGGATAAGATTTAGAACAATAAATATTTTCATGGATAGCAAGATTTAGAATAATAAATATTTTCATGGATAGCNAAGATTTAGAATAATAAATATTTTCATGGATAGCAAGATTTAGAATAATAAATATTTTCATGAATAGCAAGATTTAGAATAATAAATAGACGGCAAATTTCAGATGTAGCTTTGGGAAATTTGAAGATGAGAATACACGTAACACCTTCTTACGCATAATAACATTTCAAAAAGCAGGAATTTTTACAAATAAAATGAATAGAAGCACAACATTTATTCCTCTATAGGATTGTAGACATTTATTCGTTCATTCATTATTCGAATTTACTTTTCGATTGGATTATTTCTTCATTATTCGATATACGACTCATTGGTTTATTGATCGTTCAATTCTCCATCCGCTTATTCAATTACAATTTCTTACTCGCTTATTCGTTATCCCAATTTAATTCCTTCTTCGTTTATTCGTTTATCCAATTTCAATTTATTATTCGTTTACTCGTTCATCCGATTCTTATCCATTATTTGTTTTCTTGTTATTTCATTCGAGTTTCTTACTCATTTACTCGTTCATCCAATTCTTATCCATTATTCGTTTACTTTACATTTATGTAAATTAAACTTACATTTTAATACATAAACATACTTAAATTTTCGTTTACATTATTCCATTCGAATTTCTTACTCATTTATTCGTCCATCCAAATTTATCCATTTTTAGTTTAGTTATTATTCCATTCGAGTTTTTTATTTGTTCATTCGCTTATCCAATTCTTATCCATTTTTAGTTTAGTAATTATTGCATTCCAATTTCTTATTTGTTTATTCTGCCACCCAATTCTTATCCATATTCAGTGCTTATTCATTTATTTCTTATTTCATTCGAATTTCTTACTCATTTATTCGTCCATCCAAATATATCCATTTTTAGTTTACTTATTGTTCCATTCGAGTTTTTTATTCATTTACTCACTTATCCATTTTTAGTTTAGTTATTATTCCATTCCAATTCCTTATTTGTTTATTCATCCACCCAATCCTTATCCATATTCAGTCCTTATTCATTTATTTCTTATTTCATTCGAATTTCTTACTCATTTATTCGTCCATCCAAATTTATCCACTTTTAGTTTAGTTATTATTCCATTCGAGTTTTTTATTTGTTCATTCGCTTATCTAATTCTTATCCATTTTTAGTTTAGTCATTATTGCATTCCAATTCCTTATTTGTTTATTCATCCACCCAATCCTTATCCATATTCAGTCCTTATTCATTTATTTCTTATTTCATTCGAATTTCTCGCTCATTTACTCGTTTATCCAATTCTTATCCATTATTCGTTTACTTACTATTCCATTCGAGTTTTTTATTCATTTACTCACTTATCCATTTTTAGTTTAGTTATTATTCCATCCCAATTCCTTATTTGTTTATTCATCCACCCAATCCTTATCCATATTCAGTCCTTATTCATTTATTTCTTATTTCATTCGAATTTCTTACTCATTTATTCGTCCATCCAAATTTATCCATTTTTAGTTTACTTATTGTTCCATTCGAGTTTTTTATTCATTTACTCACTTATCCATTTTTAGTTTAGTTATTATTCCATTCGAATTCCTTATTTGTTTATTCTGCCACCCAATTCTTATCCATATTCAGTCCTTATTCATTTATTTCTTATTTCATTCGAATTTCTTACTCATTTATTCGTCCATCCAAATTTATCCATTTTTAGTTTACTTATTGTTCCATTCGAGTTTTTTATTCATTTACTCACTTATCCATTTTTAGTTTAGTTATTATTCCATCCCAATTCCTTATTTGTTTATTCATCCACCCAATCCTTATCCATATTCAGTCCTTATTCATTTATTTCTTATTTCATTCGAATTTCTCGCTCATTTACTCGTTTATCCAATTCTTATCCATTATTCGTTTACTTACTATTCCATTCGAGTTTTTTATTCATTTACTCACTTATCCATTTTTAGTTTAGTTATTATTCCATTCGAATTCCTTATTTGTTTATTCAGCCACCCAATTCTTATCCATTATTCATTTACTTCATATTCCATTCGAATTTCTCGCTCATTTACTCGTCCATCCAATTCTTATTCATTATTCATTTACTTCGTATTTCATTCGAATTTCTCGCTCATTTACTCCTCCATCCAATTCCTATCCATTTTTAGTTTAGTTATTATTCCATTCGAATTTCTTATTTCTTTATTCTGCCACCCAATTCTTATCCATTATTAGTTTAATTATTATTCCATTCGAATTTCTTATTCATTTACTCGTCCACCCAGTTCTTATCCATTATTAATATAATTATTATTTCATTCGAATTTCTTATTCATTTACTCGTCCATCCAAATCTTATTCATTCTTAGTTTAGTTATTATTCCATTCGTTTATTTTTTCATTCGTCCATCTCCTCGTCCATAAGTTCCTCATTCGTTGATACATTACAGGTTCTGGGATATATCTCAGATAAGAACACCCGATTGGAATGTCTAGTCAAATACAGCAGTGTAAAGAGAGCATTCATGAGACCTAACATAACATGAGATCATCGATAGCCTCTTCAACTCCCATCGAGGGACTTTTATTCTACGCTGCGCTGTTACAGTTACAGTTAATCTTACCCCCAAAAGATTTCTGATAAGATATTCGAGGAAAGGACGATATTCGAATCAAATATAAATAATATTCATAATAATAAAAAAAAAAAAATGAGTTCTCCCCTTTTCTCTTTGCATCTAAAAATGTCAGATCGCGAGATAGAAAGCTTTCAAATAATCTCTCGTTATTCGTTAAATTTATTTATTTATTATAAATTTAATTCTATCCTATCGAGTATTTTTCTATCGACTTCGGTTTGTTAGTATAAACATTCAATTTTCAATTTTTCACGATGTAGCATAGTTTTCGGTGGTTAGAAAATGTTCTAAATTCGAGGCAAATAAAAAAGAATTGGTCTCGATATTATGTTCAAAAATATTCCTAAAACTTCAATAGTTTATTACTTGGTTGAAACGAAGAGAAAATAGAAATATAAAAAAAATTCACAGATCGCAGCAGGAATAATAATCTGACTGATCAGAAACAATTTACATTGTTACGGTGTCGTAGTTAAAGAAGAAAATTCTTTTCCGAAAATCAAAACCAGACTCTAACTCGATGGTCTACCACTTTCACTGATAATCTGAAAATCTGATCAAACACCGGACCTGTTAACTGTTTGAACATGTCCCAAGTGTCCAAAGGTACTTATCCTAAAACATTTGTCAAGTGAACAAGTGCTGTCAGGAACAGCGTTCACGTTCACGGAGCGCCGCTATCTAGTCGATGCGTATGATTGCACCTGTATCCGACGTATCCGATAATGATTATGCCCACACTGTCGATGACTCGCGATAATTTGCACCGAAATCCCTTAATTATGTGATCGATTTACATAACACGCGGTGGCCTCCTACGCAGGGCCGTGCCTAGAGTTTTCCGGGCCCCAGGTATGCAAATGAAATTCGAGGGAAGAAATATCGCGATTTTGAAATTTGTCTGAATTCCTATCATTAGCTTGGGATGAAGGAAAAATATAAAATGAAAATACAAAATCAATATCAAAATATCGGCTTTCTAATTTTCACAATAGTAACTAGTAACAAAGCAATAGATAATATTTAGTAACATTTTGTCCTCGTAACAAAGAGCTTTTAAAATATCCATTTCTACGAGCAACGTTACCAATGCGTTAAGTTTGTCCCGAAAAAGTACTTTTTACCGGTTTTAAAACGAAAAATGAACGCTCTTCTTCGCTGGTGTTCGTTCTCTAACGTTGGAAACAATTTTAAAATTATTCCCACACTACGAGACGTGGTTATAATTCTCTCTTGCACTATGAAATTCAACTATTCAGAAACAGCGACTACACTCAAAATCTTACTCGGTATATCAAACTGCTCCATTTCCACTCTTCGGTTCATCAACATTTACGTCTGTACTATAAATTCCCTCGATATAAGTTTCACGGCACACGAACGCTTCTTCGCTGTAATTACGTACGGGGTGTACGCGCCGTTATTAGCCAGCGTTTTTCTCGTAAATGCTACATATTAAGGAAAAAATGAAAGAGGGAANAAGTTTTACAGTTTTATCTGACCAATAAAGTAACGTATATCGTTTTTTCAAATTCGCAATATTTTTCAAAGAACGGAGGTGTCCTCCGATTTTCTTTCAATAGAATGCCATCGACACGTAATATTCGAAATAATTCTTTCGTTATGCACCTTGCACGACCTCGACAGTCATTCTATTTGCACACGCGCTTTCATATGCCATGAAAAAATATACAGCGATCTATCGAAAAAAATCGAAGGCTGCCTTTGTTCTTCGAAAACTATTGCAAACACGAAAAACCGATATTCGCTGTTGTATTGGTCACAGAAAACCGTAAAAATTTTCCTCCTTTTCTGTCAGCTCTGTGCACTTGTTTCAATCGGACTGGTCAATCGGAAATCAGCGTGGGATTACAGCGTGCTTTACGGCTGCAAATGCCATAGTCCAGATTTGCAATACGATTTTACTCATTCGTATCTCTGTTGTGCAAGCTTGCAATTTCATGCAAATCGGACATCCTTTCACGTCATCCTCGGCCGACGATCTGCCAAAAGTTGAAGTCTTCGTTGAAAAGCAAAGATACGTCAGGTTGTCCCGAAACTTTCGTTCGTTTCGTAAGGAAACAACAACCTGTTTTTCTTCCATGTTGTCCTACTGCTGATATTTTTATTTCTACAAAATGGGTCGTGTACATAATTCAATAGAATAACGAAAAACGAAAAATGTTGTGCATCTGTCACTTGCTTACAAAACGAGAGACACTTTTGAGACAACCTAATACATACACAGTCAAACACTTTTCCCATATTTCAGTGTAAATTTCAAGACTTTATTTCCAATTTACTTGGAAACAAACGCACGCTGGAAGCGTATACAACGTGCACATTTCTGTTACATTACGTTTAATCGCTGTCCTAAAAATTATATTTCCTACTTCGTTGAAGGGCAAAATACACGCGAAGCGAACCAGACATTCGTTTCGCTGTGTAAAAATGTGAAGAAAAATCGATGCAGCGCGACGCTAGAATCGCGTTATCTCCAGAGGACTATGCGCGCGGAGTATCTGTGACGGTATCAAAGCGGATTAGTGGAACATGCGACCAAGATAGGAACATGGTCCTGTCGATGTAACGGCATTAAACGTACGTACGTCGAACGTGTATGGGATCACTGATTCTGTGAATTTACGGCGATATTTTTCACGATGATATTTCTTCGTCACGTTCTGCGCAGCAAACTGGCAAATTCGCGGCGACAGTAAAAATTCACCGGGATTTTTTTTCAAGTCTTCGAACGTTCAAACGAACTAGGTCAATGAATATTCCACGATTGATGGAAGCAAACGTTCGTTTTACAAAATATTAAATTTAAACAAAATGTGGGGAAAAGTAGTGGGGAAAGTGTAGTTGAAAATGGGTCGATTAATATTCCTCGATTGACGAGAATCACACGGTCGTCCGTTGCACGTCACAGCGTGTCAATCTTTGTAGAGAAGCCATGCAACCTAAGTTTTAATCAAAATATGCAAATAATGCACCGTGTACCGAGAGGAACATGGGAAATAGGAAAGCAGCTTAGTGTGACACAGTGTTAAAATTATGAGCCACGTGGAAGCTTAGCACTTTTTTTTTTTTTTTTACACACGAGCAAACCATTGTTCGAATTTTCCCACGGTCTCGTTTTCTTACACGGAAAACCGGCGACGATAGGCTTGTCGTGCAAGTTGCAGCACGAGTTTCCATAGATCGTCGATCAGCGGGACTAACGATAAAACAGATAGGGCACGAACGTGGTTAACGAAAATTCCAGCGAACACCAGAGCTGCTAATTTGCTACACTTGCCCTCCTTTTTGCAGTCGAACGCTAAATTTAGCCGTGATCCTCTTTATGAAATTTTGTCAATTTCAAAAATAAAACGGGAGGTCGACGTACGAAGAAAACGAGGTAATTTAGATGCGCACTGCGTGACAAATAGTCGTTTCTTAATGTCGAATCTCAACGTCGAGTTGAAATATTAAACGCTAACTCGCTAATTCCGCTTATTGTAAACCGAGCAACGTTTGTTTTTTTTTTTTTTTTTTTTTGTATTTGCAAGCTGATAAAGTGAACAAGATAAGAAACGAAATTGCAACTGTTATTTTTGTATATTAAATGCAAGGTTCAAAGATTTTTGTTATCCTTGAAATTTTTATGAAAAGAACCCTTAAATTTTTCGTTTAAATAGAAAGACGGTGATCACTAAATGTTGATGAATTTTTTGGAAAAGTGAATAATTTTTTTTGTATTTGCAAGCTGATAAGGTGAACAAGATAAGAAACGAAATTGCAACTGTTATTTTTGTGTATTAAATGCAAGGTCCAAAGGTTCCTGTTATCCCTGAAATTTTTATGAAAAGAACCCTTAAATTTTTCGTTTAAATAGAAAGACAGTGATCGCTAAATGTTGATGAATTTTTTGGAAAAGTGAATAATTTTTTTTTGTATTTGCAAGCTGATAAGGTGAACAAGATAAGAAACGAAATTGCAACTGTTATTTTTGTGTATTAAATGCAAGGTTCAAAGATTTTTGTTATCCTTGAAATTTTTATGAAAAGAATCCTTAAATTTTTCGTTTAAATAGAAAGACAGTGATCGCTAAATGTTGATGAATTTTTTGGAAAAGTGAATAATTTTTTTTTGTATTTGCAAGCTGATAAGGTGAACAAGATAAGAAACGAAATTGCAACTGTTATTTTTGTGTATTAAATGCAAGGTCCAAAGATTTTTGTTATCCTTGAAATTTTTATGAAAAGAACCCTTAAATTTTTCGTTTAAATAGAAAAACAGTGATCACTAAATGTTGATGAATTTTTTGGAAAAGTTAATAATTAAAAAGAAAGAATCTGTTAAGCATTCTCGGTGCGAATAATCGTTGTAAATGATCGGAAGATGATTTTTGTTGCCGATAACCGGTATCGAGAAACGAGAGAAATTTTTTTATGCTTCACGATGACTATTGCAAATGAGAAAATATTCGTTTGCTTTTCGATAAGCATCATACGTGAGAGGATTATTTTTTGGTTGTCTATAACCAAATATTATTTCTTTTTTTTTTTTTATCACCGATAACTATAGTCGATGACGAAACTTTTCTTTGATAACTTTCGATCATCGTCATTTTTTGTTAACATTGCCGATGACAACAAGATGTAAACGAGAAGATCTCGCACGCAGGTCATCGAGAGTTATTTCTTAAGCTACTTCATCCGGATGATTATCAGCAATGTTAACACAAAATTGGTGATACTCGAAAGTGTCGAAAAATAAATTTCGTCGTTGATTATGGTTATCGGCAACCAAACAATATTCTCGTATATGTAATGGTTATCCATAACCAAAAAAAAGAAAACATTCCGTTGTGAATAATGGTTATTGGTATACAAGAAGGATTGTGTCAAAAAAAATGAGTATTGATGATGAAAAAAAATTCTGTCACAGATAATGACTATTGGTGACGAAAATAAGTTCTGTCATAGATAATAATTATTGGTGATGAAAAGAAATTCTGTCATAGATAATGACTATTGGTGATGAAAAGAAATTCTGTCATAGATAATGATTATTGGTGATTATTAGTAATGGAGGATTGGGGATTATTGGTAATGAAAAGAAATTCTATCATAGATAATGACTATTGGTGATGAAAAGAAATTCTGTCATAGAAAATGATTATTGGTGATTATTAGTGATGGAGGATTGGGGATTATTGGTGATGAAAAGAAATTCTGTCATAGATAATAATTATTGGTGATGAAAAGAAATTCTGTCATAGATAATGACTATTGGTGATGAAAAGAAATTCTGTCACAGATAATGATCATTGGTGATTATTAGTGATGGAGGATTGGGGATTATTGGTGATGAAAAGAAATTCTATCATAGATAATGACTATTGGTGATGAAAAGAAATTCTGTCACAGATAATGATCATTGGTGATTATTAGTGATGGAGGATTGGGGATTATTGGTGATGAAAAGAAATTCTATCATAGATAATGACTATTGGTGATGAAAAGAAATTCTGTCATAGATAATGATTATTGGTGATTATTAGTGATGGAGGATTGGGGATTATTGGTGATGAAAAGAAATTCTATCATAGATAATGACTATTGGTGATGAAAAGAANATTCTATCATAGATAATGACTATTGGTGATGAAAAGAAATTCTGTCATAGATAATAATTATTAGTGATGAAAAGAAATTCTGTCATAGATAATAATTATTGGTAATGAAAAAAAATTCTGTCATGAATAATGGTTATTGATGACCAAGAAAAAATTTTGTCATGGACTAGTTACCGACAACTAAACAATATTCTCCTATACGTAATGGTTATCCATAACCAAAAAAAGAAAACATTCCGTTGCGAATAACGGTTATTGATGACTAAACAGAATTCTGTTGAAAAAAATGAGAATTGGTGATGAAGAAAAATTCTATCATGGATAATGGTTATTGGTGACCAAGGAAAACTTTTATCATGGATTATGGTTATGGATGACCAAACAAAAATTCTCGTGTACCTCATGGTTACGGGCAACTAGTAGAAAAAATGTTTCTCGTCGATAATGGTTATCGATAACCAAACAATATTCTCGTATACGTAGTGGTTATCCATAACCAAAAAGAAAAAATACATTCCGTTGCGAATAATGGTTATTGGTAACAAAAAAAATTCTCTCACATAAAATAGTTACCAGTAACCAAAGAAAAAAATTCTCTCACATGTAACAGTTACCGGTAACCAAAAAGGAAATTATCTTACTGATAATGTTTATCGGTAACGAAAATCAGTCAAACTTATCTACAGATTCCTATACTGCAACTTCTGGTCGCATCGATAATAACCGTTAAGGTGGCTGATTAAATATGAATACCAATCTTTTATCTTGATCGATCTTCCGTCGATAACGGAAGAACAGATAGAATTCTGCAACGACGAACATCCTCACAATTTCACCATACGATCTGATAGAAGAAGTGACTCGTGGCGACAGAATTGGCAGAATTCGTACAACTCTGTCCGCGAGAGATCATTAGCCGCGTCATAATCGAATTACGTATGCACGGTACAACGATCGATCCTAATGGAATTGCGCTAAACTATACGTCGTATCTGATTACTATTTCACAATGAAATTATACGCGAAACAATTATCGGCCGCACGACACCAATCCACCCCTTCTCGCATCACCTACGATGCATCCAGATCATCCAATTTTTATGCATTTTTAAGTATTCTCCGCCCCACCAGCTATTTAATTCGGTGCACAGCAAACGTCATGTGCATAGGTTAGGTGCGCGTGTGGCCTGTTATCTACGTCATAAATGCATATCGCACACATATTTGGAGAGTTCCACAAACTTGCCTGTGAGCTTATCTAAAATAATAGTAATGGTCAGTAATTAACAATAATCAATATGAAATAACCTGAACAGTTGAAAATTCATTTGGAATTATTACGTTGTCCAAAAAGCTTGTTTCATTTTGTAGGAAAATAATAGGCGTACATTTTTTCTTACTACGAAATGTACCATACGTCATTCGATAAAATAACATAAGAATGAAAAAATAATATAAGAAAGAAAAAAATTATTTCCTTGCAAAACGAAAGGAACTTTCGGGACAGCCTAATGTAATATTATTATCTTTTATTTACTAGCAGCAATTATTCTACATTTTCAGTTTTACCTGAAACAACAGGTGAACAAGCGCGATATCAATATTTTACAAATGACAAGTGTAAAATATTGAAATTCAGGGAATTGACGCGGCAGTCCTCGTCGCCAGTTTCGAATCAAATTGCGCCGACGTTAATTTCCAGCTTCTCTCTAGAAAGCCAGGTCATCGAATCGTAGGGTTTCGTCTTTTGTCTTTCGTCGCGCCGACTCTCTAAGCTTGTTCCGATGAATAGCTCGCTAATTTCCATGAATATTTATCGTCAAATGTTCACGCACGATCGTTCGTCGTTGGCTTAGTTTCCACGCGCTTGTTGCCCCACGTCGATATTCATATTTTGCACCGGGTATTTGCAAAAGCATTTGCAGCGCGTGGCTGAATTCAACGCACCGCGCCGTTGCTTTACGTCGAAGCAAACGCGCGTCAACGTGTGTAAAGTTTAGTGTGCTGCACTTGTTTGCAGTAAGACTGTTGTAGTTCAGAAAATCGCGCCACCACTTTGTGATTGTTTTCCGCCACGTCGAAGCGTCAGTTTTCTGTCGCAAGACGCGCACGTTCCATAGAATCGAATAGAAAACGTTCTGAGAAAGATTTCATTACTTGGAATAGTAAAATAGTACAGACGTATCTGCGTATAATATGAATTAAACATTTCTTTTCGCTTCTCTTTCGCATACAACTTTGTTCGATATATCAAACATGTAAACTAACTCGATTTTCTTTTCTCTCTCCTCTATCGGTACTTTAAACGGCAAAATATCAATTCTTCCTTGCGATTTCGATACCTTTTGTCTATCAAGAATCATCTCTAACCTTACCGATACATGTCGATTTACCTGTTATAGATAACAAGCGACTTGAAACAAATACGAAACAACAACGCTACGAAAAGAGCGCAAACCTTCCAAACACGCTACTAATTTACTAGACACGCTTCGAAACTCAAATCCTTGCGACTCTGTGCAAGCCTTTGCAAAAAGATTCTAACCTTACTGATTCCTCAGACATATCGATTTTTACCGACCATAGGTAACTGTATTTTTCGCTAACTACTCTTATCGTAGTCGCCAGCACCTTGAAACGTGAGCGTGGCTTTAAACTTATAAAAAAAAAAGAAAAAGAAGAGGAGAAAACAATTGAAAAAGAAGAATATAAAAGGAAAAAGAAGAAAAACTACATGCATATATAGTATCCTAAGTGCGCGATTACGTACTTGGTCGAGCCGTGGTCGAAAAGCAACAAGGGTGTAGCGGGGTCAAGATGCGTACGCGAATCGCGTGGCCAGCCGCTTCTGGCCGCAGGCGGCGGGGGTGGAGGATAGTCGGCCGAGGAGATGAGTGGAGGGTTGGACGAGGAGGGCTACTTGACGAGGAGCTCATTCATCAGCCGACAGCGTTCGGTGATTCATGTGACACACGCGAACCGTGTGTGTATGCTATACTGTAGGTCTCTCTTGCCATGACACGACGCGACGCTGGTCGATGCCACAAGAACGCGTCTGATTTCGTTAACTCACGAGTTGAAATGATGCACGTTAGTGATGGCGGTACATTTGAATAATTAATACATAAGCATAAAAGTATAAAGAAAACTTAGAACGCAACACTGTCATAGAAAACGCACGAAAGAATGTCTTGAAAATATTACGCAGAATTAACACTATAAGAGAATTTCCATGTTCGTGTGATAAGAATTTACGCGATTGTCCATACGATTTATGCGACTATAGTTTCTTTCATTTGTTTCGTGCAAAACAACAGACGACTTCTTATCATTATTTTTATCAGTCAACAATGCACATTTACTTATTTTATTAATGAAGATTGCGTCCGCTATCGTCTCTCCCTTGCTCAATGTTGGAAGATTTAAACTATTAATAATACTAATGGCGGCCAGTCTTGAAAATTTCTATTCAACATCCTATACTTTTTATATTACAGCTATTATTAAGAAGATTTGTCAAAATATGTATATTGAGTTGGCAACTAAGTAATTGCGGATTTTGTCATTGCCGAGACTTATCGACACAAAATCTAAACAGCGCGATCACGCTGTTTGGCAGTCAAACAGTGTATTGTTGACTCGTCTGATATCAACTGAAAATTTCGTTCGACAGTTTCGATATTCAGAAGTTAAGCGTCGTGATACCGCAGTGCATAATACACGGTGTCATTAAACATATTTAATGTTCATATTTAACATACTTAATTAATATTCGATATTTGAATGGAAAAGCATCAACGTTCGAAATATCGTTAGCGTTTCGCTCGTCGCTGATGCGCGCGAACGTCGCGTCCCAAATCGACGCAGCTCGATCGATCTTCGCCGTAATAATTGCACCGCTATTTATCGACGCTCACCCATCTTGTCGTGTGTACAGCGTGTACACATGGGACTCGTGCGCTCGTTACACACTCGTCGATACCATGGTCAGGTTACTTACCTCTGCCACGCTAGTTCGTGACACGGCCAGTCGAAAGTTTGGCGCAAGTTTCACGATAGTTTCAACTGGTTGCCGCGCATCTGTCACGAGCTTGACGCGCTCGCCTGGATTTCTTGGTAGGTCCGCTGGTTCGTTTACCTTGCGTCCCAGCGTCCAATGATTTGTGGACTGCGGATGTTTATGCGGATACATAGTTGTGCGAGGAAAATTGGTTAACGAAATCGCTGCGAGTTGCGAAAGCGGACAAAGGAAGGTTTTAATTAGCAGTAGACTGCGGATGTTTACGCGAGTTCTTTCTTTCTTCCAGCGAATTTAGTTGATTTGTTGTCTCGCGCGGTATACGTTGCAACGAGCACGAGACAGTTCAAGGAATTTATTTGCAATTTCTTTATTTTCACGTTTGGAAATAATATTGGAACAGCCGTGCTTCACGCGCATTTCAGTTACAAACGATAAAGATTGCTTTGCGAGGTAACGTTAATTGTTCTCGTTTCAATTATCCTGGAATAACAAATGCGTGAAATTGTATAGGTTAGGTATCGCGGGGAAATGCGGGTTTCTGACACAGTTGATATAGCAGAACGAGACATTATTTCAGGAAACTTTTGTTCAAGTAAAGAAATTAAATGCTATTCTAATTCTTGCTATACTAATTCTAAATTATTAAATTCTAAAGAATTCTGTCTTATTTGGCCATAGAAATAATTCTCTGTGAGATTGTTTTTTTTTTTGATTTGATTAATTATTTCGGAATATGTTCGAGAAGCAAATAACGCGATACGTCACTCAAATAATGTTTCAACGTTTCGATGTTTTAAATGTATCATCGATATTTGTAATTCGTAAAAAGATAATTTAATACGAATCACATGAAAACCGTAATTAATCTTTGGAATTGTTGGGTGTTCTGCACATTAGCTACACGTCTGGTATTTTTATTGATATTACGCTCAGTAACATAAATCACATTATTATCTTTAACAAAGGAAACAGTTTCGCTTGATATTTGAACAATTCTTCAATTTTTCCTGTCCTATGTCATACTTTTTTTATGCCCGACAGATACACACTCGTCCAACGTGCTTTCTCGTAGCGCGCGTGAATCATCGATGATTCACGCCGATTTTATCGAGAGCAATTTTTTCGAGAAATAAGTTGGCGTTGACACGTGAGGCGCTGTCAGCACGAAAGAGAAATGCAAGTGCGACGATCTTAATACGATATTGCATTCACGAAATCAGTGCCTCGTAATCTGACTAAAATAATAATTGCATACACATAATTTATTGCGCGCTATAGCCATCACGTACCACTGCAATTAATTCGAAACTCAGCAGATCGTTCGATCGTATATTTCTAGCACAGTAATTTCATCGGGTTTTATCTACGGGGCTCTCAATGCTTCGAAAAATTACGATTTCTGAGCGGAAAATTTTAAAGTGAAGTAAAATAAAAAATAAAGTAAAGAAGCTTCAAAGTGAGGTTAGAAAATCGTCGTGTAGAATTGCAAGAGGTGGCGAAATATTATTGGAACGGCGATTAAGCTGAAAAGCGTTTATTGGATCAGCCTGTAAATTAAAAAGCTTAAGCCTGTAAGGATTAGAAAGGAGAAAACGCGTGTGAAAGATCGCACGATAAAGTGCGAGTCGCGGCACGAAAATACGAAAACGACCGAGCACCTATATATGTGTTTAGGTATATGTACTGGCTGGTTCGACAGCAAAACATCGATATCAGCGTGGATACGTGGTTTTCTTCCAAGCGATAGACGATTGCGATCGATTCGTTTTAATAATAGAAAATTGCCAAGAGGGGCAAGAAAGTGCGGTATTGCATAATGAATGGCATGAAAAGAGGGTGAATTCAATGCGTTCGTGTGCTGACACCGTGTGATTCGTAGAATTGCACTGTGCCTTCTTGCACAAACGAATAGCACGTTGAGTAATTTAATACGCGATACGTTCAGATATATTTCGTATCTGCAAATTAACACATTTACACTTGCTCTGTGTACACGTGTACGTCTATCGTAGTAGGTAAGGAGCTTAATTGCATTGTACGGAGTTTAAAACACATTTCTAGATTAATATTTTCATCTGTTCGTGGAAGTTTTAAGAAAATGAAATTTTATTTCTACAAAATGTATATAATAGGAAATGTCGAACAGAGGGGATAATACTCTAAATGAAGATATTATACGCTATTACTATTGTAGACGTGCATGTACATGGAATTGTCGAGAGGTAAGCGTTAAATAAAGAATAAAATAAAAAAACGTATATATATATATTAGATGTAGATATATATCAGAATATTATTTCACCTGCTCGATATTTCCTATTATATACATTTTTATATATACATTTATAATGTATAATGTATATAATTATAATAAATAATAATAAATAATATACATTACATATACACAGGGAGTTATTAGTCGAGTCTTCTACGTTCATGAGATTTTATTTAAATTTATACACATATAGAATACGCATCTAGAATCGTCAGAAGAGTGGAATTGCAAACGAAGAAATTGTCATAGAAAATATAAAAAACACGTATATGTAAATCTTCTCGAAAATAATACCACTACGTGTGGCTAATTGAAATTAGAAAAATAGTAATTCTAATGTTACTACACTTGTGTACATAATACGTACACTCGTATACTTGGAAGAATTATTTTATGCGCGTTATGATGCATATCTATAATATGATACATTCGTGTTTTATGATCTTGATACGCATAAACGTTTTAAATTATATTAAATTCTTTGGAAATTACATGTTTTCACAATTCGAAGATATACACTGCAAACAATTTGTTTTACCAACAATTTGTTCGAGTAATGCTTTACCGCACAAATACGTTTTAAAAAGAAGGGGAAAAATACGGTACACAGCAAGCGACTCCATTTCTCCTTGGCGTCATAGTCAGTCTATTATGTCCACAATCCACGTCCAACCGTACCGTATCTCTTTCCTCGATCTCCACATTTCTCTCTTACTCGAGGCTTTTGTCCGGCACAATAGGGGGCGAATAAAAAATAGGAAAAATTATCAGGAATTCACAATACCCTTGGAACACTTGTTCCTTGAACAGCAGGGACACGAAATGTAAAGATATTCATTTGCAGCCCCTAGAAATTCAGTGGAAATCACAAATTTAAACAGAATTCTGTCACAATGACCATCGTGTATAAATTATTTATATTGTGGTACATATAGTGATATATTATGCCGTATTTAATATATAAATATGCCTGTAATTGAATATATAGATTGAAATTAAATATTATATAATAGTACGTTGTATAATATAAATATATATATGCTTGTATAATATATTATATTATCATATATACATCATATACCATTATACGTATATGTGTATATATTATTTATATTGTGATACATATAGTAATATATTGTGCTATATGTAACATTATATATTTAATATATAAATATACGTGTAATTAAATATATAAGTTGAAATTGAATATTATATAATTACTATTATAAATTAAATAAAATATAATACATTGCGTAATATAATATAAATATATATAACAACAGTAGAAATATATAATGTAAACGTAAAATAAAACAAAAATAATACTAATATATAATATCATACTACTTTATTATATTATGTTATTTATTATATTATACATATTATTTGTATAATATAATATTGTATTATCGTATACATCCTATACCATTATACGTATATGTGTATAAATTATTTATATTGTGATACGTATAGTAACATATTATGCTATACGTAACATTATATATTTAATGTATAATTATGCGTGTAATTAAATATATAAATTGAAATTAAATATTATATAATTAATATTAAAAATTAAATATTATAAATTAAATGAAATATAATACATTATATAATATAATATAAATGTATATAACAACAGTATAAATATAGAAATACTAGTAATATATAATATCATATATATTATTTGTATAATATAATACTGTGATATATATAGTAATATATTATGCTATATGTAACATTATATATTTAATGCATGAATATACGTATAATTAAATATAAAAATTAAAATTAAATATTATATAATAGTACGTTGTATAATATAAGATAATTATATATACATAATAATTATAATAACAATATTAATATAATATTGTTATATATATATAATATAATATAATCTCAATATTAATATTATAATAACAATATAAATATATAATATAAATGTAAAATAAAACAAATATACTAGTAATATATAATATTATATACGTTATTTGTATAACATAATATTGCATTATTATTAATATATTATATTACAATACAGGTAGCAGCCAGGTAAAAAGTAGACGACTAATCTAAAGTAGAGCACGTGAACCGTTTATCGCGAAAGTGGGGTAACTTTATTTTTCAAAAAAATTCAATTCCACTTTGTTTCGGCTTGTTTTATCGAAAAGGAAATTATAGTTTGCTATGAAATTAGTATCGAAATTTTAGTTACACCTGGCAATCTTTCTACAAGATCCATTTTTACAACGATCTTTTAACACGTATTATTAACTTTTACACGATTTGTTTAACACGTCTTGGTTTAAAGTTATGCGACTCTTTTTTTACCACGTTTTATTCATATTTGCACGGTTTTCTTAGCACGTTTTACTTACCTTTAAACGATATTTTTCACACGTTTCATTTATTTTTATCCTCGAACCGAAGAAACCGACGAACCTTCCGAGAACCGCTTCATCAAGACACAAATTCTACTTTGTTATCGCTGTTACAAACAACCGACTGTTTTAGAGTCGCGGTAAGAGCATACAGCATCTGAAGGATGCTGTTCATTTGTTTAACGATCGTCAGATCGTACAACTGAGATCTTGAGCGAACAAAGAATCACTTGATTCGATGCAAAGAGAATCGAGATTATATCGTTTTACATTTCTTCATTCTGTTTAAAGAAACAACGAAAGGTGTTGTTCGTTCGTCCAATAAGCCGCAGATTGAACATTCACCAACAGTCTTGAAACAGAACTTGATCGAGTAAAGAGAATTTAATTTGGCTCGAGGAGGATTGAAATTATATCGTTTCGAATTTCCTTCATTTCTACAAGAACACAACGAAACTGATACAAAACGATCGGGCGGCACGTATTTCGAGCGACGAAAATCATTTTTTTCTACTAATGGGCAAACGTATTCGTTGCAATACCAATGGACATCGACGACGAGTAAAATGCGGATTTTTCAGAAAATGATATTTTTTTCATTTTCCTTTAACGAATGAAACGCAAGTTTTATGCTTTTTCGCAAATCAATTGTTTCAATTGTGTAAAAGCAATGTCGGCTGTATGCGCGTGAGGTTGGTCAGCGTAAATTTGTCTGGTGATCGAAGATGCGAAATTATTTGTTTGTTATAAAAGCGGAGCAATTCCATTTATCCTACTGGTTGACCAGCGAAGTTTTGTCGTTTTTTCAATGGCGTGGAAGGTTGTTCATTCGTTCTACGGAACTTACGCGTGTCATCAAGAGATCAACGATTGTACAAATTGTTTTATTAACGCTTTACTGACCGATAGCCTATTAATCGGCTTTCTGTTGCCGATGCTTACCGACCGATTTCTTATTAATCGGCTTCTTATCTCCGACGCTTGCCGACTCATAGCTTATTAATCGGCTTTTTGTCACTGACAATTTTCCTCACTATTTGAGCAGTAATTTGTTATTTAGTACTAAGGTACCTTGCTCAGTTGCGTCAGTTGCGTTGCTTTGTAAGCTCCCACAGTTTTATACCAGTTTGAAAAATTTATCGTTCGCGATGGACGAAAAGAATGGTATTGGAGAGTCTAAACCGAAACAAAGTCGGCGCGAGGGAGAATCTGCGCCTGAGATGCCGATCGGACATGCGTATGCTGTTGAATCGCTAGCGGTCGGTAAAGTGTTAATATTTTCATTGGTATTTTTACGAAATATTTGCGTTGCTGTCGAAGGTATCGTTTCTCAGGAGATAAAATTCTACTTTTACCGTTAGTAATTATTAGTCAATTGCTTCGACCAGCGAAAGTGAAATTGTTTATCGACGGATGACTTCCGGTTAACGTCAGTGATATAAATTATTAATAAATAGACAGATAATGATTCTATATTTCGAATTAGTTCTGAGATTGCCGCTATTTTATAAATAAGTGGATAAAAATAGATAAAAGAAGAATCTCAGAATCGGAAGACGATAACGATTTTTAGATAAAGAAAACAGACGTTTATATAAATCGGAAAGGAAGAGAACTATACGCTGAAATTCGTCGTTATCCGATGAGTATTTTAAAGTGACACTAAGTTGAGCTCTACGATACGGAATAACAACGAGCAGAATATCTGAAAAATAATGTCGTTTACAATTTTCGTAATTGATCAAAATGCTTTTTGCTTCCTTGTTGTATTACAAAAATTGCCTGATAAGTTTCAAAAGTCTATAAAACACAGGTCTACAAAACTTCTAACGTTTGTTAAAGACACGTGGTAAGTTGCAGAAAACAAGAAAACTATTAGGTTGGCAACTAAGTCAATACCATCTAATGACAAAATCCGCAATCACTTAGCTGCCAACCCAACAGATACAATTACTTGTCTTTTCTCAGTTTGAACATTAACATTACCAAATGGCCGGTTTCAATGTTTAATGTTAAATTGTACATTTACTGTTATTTCTTTTATTCGTCTAATTTTATGTAAGTTCTTATGTTATCCGATTAGTCAATTTCTCAATATTTATTAATATACTACTACTATAGACTATACTAATAGATATATACCAATAGATTACTATTTATCGCGTCACATTGATAAAGCAAAGTAATAGCTTATTCGGCTTCGATAAACAGATCGTAGAACACTTCCACGCTTTGGTATAGCAAACGATGCAAAATTATTTCCATTCTAAGTAAATAGAAGCACAGAAAATTCATTATATTGTTCCTCTTCTATTACACAGTTCCATTATTACTGTTCGTTATATTATCCCTCTTGTTATCGCCAGGAAATAGGAATTTTAAAATAAAATTATAAAACCAGCTATAGAAGTTAAAAAAAAAAAAAAAAAAAAATAAGAAACACAAAGAATCGAATAGAACGCGTAAAATTGCCTTTCCACCGTACGTGCTCCTCTGTACGCGACTAATTTACCTACAACGACGACAACCTTACCGCTCGTTTATCGATTCTTCGACAGATGAATCATTTCTGTTGCACCGCGTCTGCTGCCCCCGGTTCCTATTTATTCCTCCACCGACGACCCGTCGTGGGCGGTTGGTAGGTGGAAAAAAGAAATGATCCGCAGTCTGTCGCCGGCTCACCGACCACCATCGTCGTGTATGGTAGCTTGGCTCGCCAGGCGAACACGTACAGCGAAACTGAAACACCACCTGTAGTTTTAGCGCCGTGAAGCTATAGTTAGCGAGCTCGCCCCCGAACCGAAGAGGGAAGCTTACCATAAATAAAAATAACTACCTTGCCGGCTCGCGTGTAGCAAACGGGCTTGTCCCTTCACAATTGCGCTTCGTTTTCTATGGTTTTCGCCGTTTGCACAGTCGGCTGTGGCTGACCCACGCGGATCTCGAGAGGCTACCGCGACATCTAGAGAACCTGGTTCGGCATTTCGCAGCGTGTTCGAGCGTCGTTTCTCTAATTCTCAGCAACGAGAATCGGAAAAGCGTTTAGGAAAAGGTGTGTTGTGCGTTGGACTTGGAACAGTGTGAGATCGAACTCGACGAGTTTGCAGGTGGAATTGTTTTGTTGGAAATTTAGACGATCGAGTGTAAGATTGATATTCTGTTGTTTTTGTTTGTTCTTTGGGGGGTTGGGTTAAGCAGAAAGAGAGACCAGAGGTGTCGTGTTGAATTTCTTATTGGAAGGTGATTTCTCTACTTTGCCGGTTTAGTTTTCACGGGTTTTATTAGCCCTCGGTTGCCACGCTCGCTTCGCCGGGTCAATCTGACCCACTGTTCGATTTCCAAGCAGCTGCTGTTGAAAGGATAGCGGCGATATCGGATCAAAGGAAATTTGAGAATACGGTTCCAATATCCTGGGATATGTTTTGACAAAAACGGAAATCTAAGGAAGGAAGTGACGTTGTTACCGAGAAAGAAAGGGAAATATTTGAAACTGTAAGTTTCGAGGAAAATCATTTTTATGAGAAATTGTTGTAACTCTCTTGTGTTTCGACATTTCCCGCTACAATTTTCAGATTTAATGTTTTTTAAATGTGCAACTTTGAGGGGGAAAATAGTTTCTTAGTGCGCGTTCCTAAAAAGATGTTTATTTGACATGTTGAGGAAGAGCAGTTTTTGAGTAAGAAGAGTGCAATTTTATGGAAAAATCAGTTCATTGCACACACAGGTGCAAACAATTTTTAGATCAAAATTTTTTAAACTGTAATAGTGATTTCTATCAGTAAAATTTGCACAAAAGTGAAATGCACATTTGTGACACTTGGGTCATAATGACCCATCGCTAACTTCACAGAGTTACCAGACGCAAACTGACAGGATTCTTAGCAGTGTAATCATCAGATATTATAAAAAAAAATAATTCAATAATTCAAATTAACAGTAGATTGTGCAATAGTGTCATTGCAAGCGTCACATCTTGAAGATGTTTCTTCCCAAAACAAAACTATGGGTCACTGTGACCCATAAAGGCAACCTTCAATAAAAGACAACTTTCAATAAAATAATATAAAAAAAATATTAATTCAAATTAACAGTAGATTACGCAATAGTGTCATTGCAAGCGTTACATCTTGAAGATGTTTCTTCCCAAAACAAAACTATGGGTCACTGTGACCCATAAAGGCAACCGAGAGTTAAGAAAGGGAATCGGTACAATCTTGTAGAATACAATGATTCGACGAGACTTGGCTTATTATTATTTTATGCACTGCATATCGTAATATTTTACTTTTCCCAATCTTTTCAATATCTCATTAAATTATGTTCTTTTCTTTTGTTTAATTCCTTAACCAGTTATTCATTTCACGCACAAGTTTCCATTAGAAGTTTTATTTTCCAATGATCCGTAATTCTTGTTGAGTTTTCAAAATTCACCAGCTTCTTATCTCCAGATGTACGTGCGTTTCGTAAATTCTGTTTTTCACATTTTACGATACTTAAACGAATGTGTTAAAAAAAAAAGAAAGAAAAAAAAAGAAAAAATAAAAAGTATAAACAAAAATAAAATTGTATCTAATGTAACACGAAGAATAAATAGATCTGTTCAAGTGCTATTGGTTTGCAGAATTATGGAAGAAAGGAAGAGATCAAGCGTTCGCATAATGCGCGGAAAAGTAGCAAAGAACTGCAAATGGTAAGCCAAGAAATGGAATATCGATTGAACGTCGGTAGTTTTTAGCTATAACTGTAACTATGTATTACGTCCGAGCAAATGATACCATTTTAGACTTTTCCGTTTTACGTGTGCATACATCACGAAAGTAAATTCCGCTGCGAACTGCTCGCTGTTCGTCGTTTCATGTCCCGCATTTTATTTATCGCGTTTCATCACAATGCGAAGTATTAGCTTGTGCCAAAAGTCCCTTTCGTTTTATCAGGAAATATTGGGTTGGCAATTAAGTGACTGCGGATTTTGTCGTTAGGTGGTACGACAAAATCCGCAATCACTTAGTTGCCAACGTAGATGCACTTTTATATTGCATTTCTCTTTTATATTATTTTATCGAATTATGTACCGTCCATTTTGTTCTATCACTACAAAATAATATAACATACAATATAATATAATTGTTGTTATTTCTATATTCAAAGGTAGGATCACAATAGCTATTATTATATTCTATGGATAAATCTATCACACCGTTCTGAGCCAGAAAAACCTTTATTTGCACATTCTTACATGGACTAGGGATAAAAACAAAGGAACATCTTAAACCTATCGATTAAATCTATCGATTGTATCTAGAACTATCTTCTAGTTATTTTTTCTTGTAACTAACGCATCTGCATATAGATGGCGAGCACGAACTCACGTTGTCATTTTCAACAATAATATAATCAGAATTGCAGATAATACTAAAATAATATAATAATACTAATAATAATATACAAAAATTTGTTCTATTACTGCAAAATGGATCACACAAAATTCGATAAAATAATACGAAAGAAAAAGTATTGCGCATCTATTATTTCCTTACAAAATGTCAGAAACTTTTGGTATAATTCATTAGGTTGGCAACTGATCGCGGATTTTGTCATTAGGTGGTACGACAAAATCCGCAATCACTTAGTTGCCGATCCAATAAAAATCGCGCACAGTTTTCGCGATGCTAAAAGTATCACAATTATCTGATGTTAGTACGTGCGAATTATTTCTTTGCAAAATTGAATGTAAAACAGATAGACGTTATTTATTAGAACATCACGTTAATTATTTCCAGTAAAGAGGAAATGCTTTTTCAGAAAAGAGGAAAACATTCCACGCTATTGATTTCCTCCCTCGTGAATATATTCTATATATCGAGAAATTTATTTTTCAGTGTGCAAGTCGTTCTATTTTCGTAGCAATTTCCTTGTTCACTTGTTCGATTCGTGTTTTCTCCCAAGCCACGATCTTCCAAATGCCAACTCTAACCTTCAATTTTCGGCTTGTTTTTTCAACGAAAGTTACTCTGCACCGTATTATCCCTCCTCTTCTACGTGTCACCAGATTTATTTGTCCAACTGGAATCGCTCCCCTGTGCCATTTTCTTTCACATTTCGTATACCGTGGCTGCTATAACCATGCAATAAATCGCACAGACGAAAGAAACTATGAGAAAGTCAGAGACGAATATCGTATATCATCAGACAATCGCGTCACAAACAACGTAATTTACTTTATAGTAACTGCGATATGGATGTTTAAAACATGTACATGTCCATATGCATGTTACGTGAAATAAGTAAGATACAATATATATACAATGCAAAATACAGATACATATTTTTATTAATATAATTTTGTTTCTCTTTTGTTAGTTTTAATTGTCTCATGAGATTTACATAATTTACACGTGAAAATTGCGTATATTGTCAATTGTGCACCGTTACGAGATTTTCTTTAATATTTTATACATCGTACTATGTAGCTTGCCATAATCAGATAATAAATCGTGGAGACGGAAGAAATCATCAAAAGGGCAGAAATCATTAGAAACAACATAATTGATTCTGTGATAACTGAACTGTGAAAGTTTATACGATGATACATATTTTTATGAATACAATTTCTTTTTTCCTTTTATTAATGTCTCGTGAGATTTACGTAGTGTACATATGCAAATAGCAGATACATTACGAATTGTACATTGCCATGAGAGAATTGTGCGAGAATGTCAATATTCCGGCCGCTGGATTACACGACATATTAAAGGAAAATATTTATTTAAAGAAATAGGAATTGCATAATGCAGTCTACGTGTATTGTCTTGATAATTATGGTTGGTCCGCAGTGAATACGGTTCAAGAAATAAAAGCAACATTGCATTAATTACCTTCAAATATTGCAATCATATTGCAAAAATTTTATGCAAATAAATAATTTGTTAAATTTCTACAAATACTTATTTTCATAAATTTGTGTTCTAAATATATATATTTACTATACTAAACAAAATCTCAAATGATCCACTTCATGTATTAAATACTATAATTAGACTGCAAAATAATTATGCAAATAAATAGTCTCTTAAATTTGTTTAATAATTGCATTACATATCTACCTACTATAATAAACAAAATCGAAAACGATCTACTTCTTCTATTAAATATTATAATTAGACAGCAAAATAATTATGCAAATAAATAGTTACTTAAATTTGTTTAATAATTGCATTACAAATCTACCTACTAGAATAAACAAAATTGAAAATGATCCACTTCTTGTATTAAATATTATAATTCGACTGCAAAATAATTATGCAAATAAATAGTTACTTAAATTTGTTTAATAATTGCATTACAAATCTACCTACTATAATAAACAAAATCGAAAATGATCTACTTCTTCTATTAAATATTATAATTAGACTGCAAAATAATTATGCAAATAAATAGTTTTTTAAATTTGTTTAATAATTGCATTACATATCTACCTACTATAATAAACAAAATCGAAAATGATCCACATCATCCACTAAATATTGCAATTAGGCTGCAAAATAATTATGCAAATAAATAGTTTCTTAAATTTGTTTAATAATTGCATTACATATTTACCTACTAGAATAAACAAAATCGAAAATGATCCACTTCATCCACTAAATATTGCAATTAGACTGCAAAATAATTATGCAAATAAATAGTTACTTAAATTTGTTTAATAATTGCATTACAAATCTACCTACTATAATAAACAAAATCGAAAATGATCTACATCATCCACTAAATATTGCAATTAGGCTGCAAAATAATTATGCAAATAAATAGTTACTTAAATTTGTATAATAATTGCATTACAAATCTACCTACTAGATTAAACAAAATCGAAAATGATCCACATCATCCACTAAATATTGCAATTAGACTGCAAAATAATTATGCAAATAAATAGTTACTTAAATTTGTTTAATAATTGCATTACAAATCTACCTACTAGAATAAACAAAATTGAAAATAATCCACTTCTTGTATTAAATATTATAATTCGACTGCAAAATAATTATGCAAATAAATAGTTTCTTAAATTTGTTTAATAATTGCATTACAAATCTACCTACTATAATAAACAAAATCGAAAATGATCCACATCATCCACTAAATATTGCAATTAGACTGCAAAATAATTATGCAAATAAATAGTTACTTAAATTTGTTTAATAATTGCATTACAAATCTACCTACTAGAATAAACAAAATTGAAAATGATCCACTTCTTGTATTAAATATTATAATTAGACTGCAAAATAATTATGCAAATAAATAGTCTCTTAATTTGTATAATAATTACATTACAAATCTACCAATAAACAAAATCTCAAATGATCCACATCATCCAATAAATATTGCAATTGGACTGCAAAATAATTATGCAAATAAATAGTTACTTAAATTTGTTTAATAATTGCATTACATATTTACCTACTAGAATAAACAAAATTGAAAATAATCCACTTCTTGTATTAAATATTATAATTCGACTGCAAAATAATTATGCAAATAAATAGTTTCTTAAATTTGTTTAATAATTGCATTACAAATCTACCTACTATAATAAACAAAATCGAAAATGATCCACTTCATCCACTAAATATTGCAATTAGACTGCAAAATAATTATGCAAATAAATAGTCTCTTAATTTGTATAATAATTACATTACAAATCTACCAATAAACAAAATCTCAAATGATCCACTTCATCCACTAAATATTGCAATTAGACTGCAAAATAATTATGCAAATAAATAGTTTTTTAAATTTGTTTAATAATTGCATTACATATTTACCTAATAGAATAAACAAAATTGAAAATATTCCACTTCTTGTATTAAATATTATAATTAGACTGCAAAATAATTATGCAAATAAATAGTTTCTTAAATTTGTTTAATAATTGCATTACAAATCTACATACTAGATTAAACAAAATCGAAAATGATCCACATCATCCACTAAATATTGCAATTAGACTGCAAAATAATTATGCAAATAAATAGTTTTTTAAATTTGTTTAATAATTGCATTACATATCTACCTACTATAATAAACAAAATCGAAAATGATCCACATCATCCACTAAATATTGCAATTATAATGCAAAATAATTATGCAAATAAATAGTTACTTAATTTGTATAATAATTACATTACAAATCTACCAATAAACAAAATCTCAAATGATCCACTTCATCTATTAAATATCCTAATTACGCTACATCGTAATTACAATATAATGATACAAATATTAGATAATCTCTTAAACTTGCTTAACAACTGTACTACCCATCTACCTACTACAGTATATTACTACGCATTACCATCTCGTTACCAAACTGTTACTTTGCTTTCGCGAAGCGCGGCGAACAACCTCGTCGTCAAGGGCCAGAACCTCGTAATTTCTCATCCATCGTAGTCAACGTCGAAACATTGCCCTCGTTATCGCGTACGCTTTTGCTTGAACCTAACCTGATTCTCGCCAGCCAAAGCAATTAAAACGTCAGACACTCTGGCGATCTCGTATCAAAGGCCACCGCCTCCAACTAACGCGTCTTCGATGACAAAGATACGGCAAGGACGCGTTCTACGTTGGTCGTATCCATATTTCATATCATTGTACATGGCAACGTACACGCGGTCGGTGACGTCTTCAAACCGGCGTGATTATTATCTCTTTGTCTACGTAGCTGTCTGATCGATAGCATTGTGCAGCAGCGTTTTTGCTTCGAGCTTCAATTCGGCCTGGTTTCACGAGCCGAGCGAGCTCGCTCGTTTTCGCAAAGCAAAGGCTCAGCACCAGCCTCCGCGAGATCCTCCACTCGTTTTCGATACAAATGGTCTCGTAGCTCAGCGCTTTCTTTCTCAATCTTCGATCCGCCTTTCCAAGTTTCACCGATGGAAATTACGTGGAAAAAAGATACGCGAGGATCGATCGAGCGACGAAGGAGGAACGCGGATGAGAGTCTCGATTCTTCTATTATTTGTATTATATCGTTGAATTTTTCTCATCCGAAGAGATTTTCTCATTGTTTCCAGGGAAAATTCCTTTTTAGGTTATTGATCGAGTTTTTGTTTTTTATTTCTCCCGAGCTTTGGTTTGCTGGATGATAACGTGCATCGTGTAGCTTCTTCGGCTATTTGAGTGGAGAAGTTTTTAACTGGCAGGGGGAAGGTTTGGCAACTGGAGAATTGAGAAAAGTTTGAAACTTGGCAAATGTAGCTCATGAGATGCTAAGAAGGAAACAATTTTCTCTGAACAGGGGAACGGTCCTAGGGGTGAAAACTCCACACCGAAGAAATCTTGACTTTTCATGTTATCATAAATATTTTAGAAAGTATATAGGATAGGAGGGAAAAGTTGAATTAAAAGTTATAATCCCTTTTACGTAAATTTCTATTTCTATTAAATAAATCTCTATTAATAAATTCCTATTTTTATAATTCTATTAATAAATTATTCTATTAATAAATTTCTATTTCCACGTAATTTTCTGAAGCTGTTTTTCCTCTCACACGCACACACAGCTCTTTGTAGATACATAAACGTTACGTATAATATTATATAATAAATAATAATATATATAATAGTACTACGTACAATAAATGTAACAAGATTTTTAATCACGCGAATATTTCTGCCTTAATCATTTTTTCGCAGAAAACAAAGGAAAGAAGAAATACTTTGTTTCATATTATATGTACAATTTGTTTATAATAATTATTTACATTTTTTTATTTGATCGTTTTATTTCATCTCGGCCTGCAAATACTAAAAAACATGTTAAAGTTTACGAATATATTTTAGTTTTTATTAAAATTAAACAGAGAATTGTAACTGCTTTCTGCGCATGACGAGTATACTCGTCGTAGCAGAAAATGTTGCCATTTCTTCATTTCGCAAAGTTTCCAGACGCTTGGTTTCCAAGACATAATAAATTTTGGAAATTTACCGCAGGCTCGTGCCAGTCCGATTTTTAATTAAACACGTTCGAACATTGTTTTTTATTAACTATATCTTCAGCCTCGGACGAACAAATTTTATTCTATGTTTTGTCTTACTTTCACACAAAGAACGTTATACTTATCTTACAAGAACATTTACATTACACATACACATCTATCGTTCTCGAGCCAAAAATGGCCAGCTAATAACGAACACCCTGTATATGAAAATCGAAAGAAGAACACTTAGCAGCTAGTCAGATGTGCTACTAAAACCTCGCACTTGAGCCACTTGCAACTGTGTTGCAACTATCACAAAGCAGCAAGAAGTTGAGCGAAAGTTTGAAACTTTCTGACGAAGAACCTCTTATCCTACATTTTCTGTACAAATCTCACGACTTCCATCAATCATTCTAAATATGCTGTGCGACCTCGATTACCAATAGCAATAAAACTGTCCATTTGTAACACTTCGAAACGAGCCCCTGTCGACCACCATAAATCTCGTCGAACAGCGTCAAATGTCTACCGATAGGCAGCGATATTTCAATAAAATATCGCCGATTTGGCTCGTTGAATATCTTTTATTAGCCGATAAATTTCACCGATTTATTACGAGCACATTGTCGTATTTAGTTTATCGTATCGAAGGTTCGTGATTGACAGTTGTCTGCAGATTGGGTTATTCCGGTTTATTTTCTATTTACCTTGCAACGATAATGGTGTTTAATGGTGTTTCATGGTCAATTATGGTTTGAAGCGCACAATATGAATTAACATTTTACCGACCGATAGCCGAGTAATTGGTTTTTTATCGCCAACGCTTACCGGCCGATAACCTATTATTCGACTTTTTGTCGCCAACAATCTTTCTCATTATTTAGACAGTAATTTGTTATTTGCTACTAAGGTACCTTGCTCAGTTGCGTCCAGTGCGTTGTTTTATAAGCTCCCATAGTTTTATACCAATTTAAAAAACTTACCCTTCGTGATGAACAAAAAGAATGGTATTGGAGAGTCTAAATCGAAACAGAGGCGGCGCCAGGGAGAATCTGCGCTTGAGTTGCCGGTCGGACGTGCGTTTGCTGTTGAACCGCTAGCGGTCAGTAAAGTGTTAAGATGTAACCGACGCTCAATTTACGCGAGTCTGTTTCTTATGTGGTAAATTGCATTTTACGAGGCAGTTTTCGTGCGCGGCCAGAAAATATATTTTTCTTTTATTTAAAAGTGGGAACGTCCAACGAAGCATAAAATTTCGACAAGATTCAATGAAATGTCAAGCAAATTTAGGAAAACTTGGTGAAAGAAAAGATTGAGAAGGAATCGTGTGAGGAAATGACGAAAATGACGTCGAACTTGCAAATATTCAAGCGATGAAGATGATACGTTCGTAGGAATTTTAAAAAGCAAAGATTGAGTGTTTTGAATTAGGATAGCGACACTGATATGGAATAAAGTTTATTTTTGTCTTTGAAACGTCATTCAAACAAACTTCATTTTTACGGTTTACATAAATTAGGCGTAAAATTAAATTAACTTAAATTAGTTTGTTTTTGAAACGTCATTATTCTTTTCTATTGAAAACTACTTGATATTCTTCTAAAGTTTACACGTACTAGCTTCTATTTTTATACTAATTCATCTTCTCTTTTTATACTAACAAACTTCATTTTCGCGGTTCATGTAAATCAGGTGTGAAATTGTATAAATTAAATTAGTTTGTTTTTGAAGCATCGTTATTCTTTTCTATCAAAAACTGCTTGAAATTCTTCTAAAGTTTACACGTACTAACCTCTGTTTTTATACTAATTTATCTTCTCTTTTTATACGGACAAACTTCATTTTCGAGGTTCATATAAATCAGGTGTGTAATTAAGCGATGGAAGCTAATGTAATGTGTCGCAATTACGTTGTTAATAACGTCGTAATCGTCGATAATTGACGAACACTGTCCAGCGACGAGAAACAAGTTTTTCAACAGCGAAAGAAAACTTGTGCATCGATCTAGGCCAAATTCATGAAAGAAGAAAGTGTATCTGTGGATGTGAAGCACGTTAGTGCCACCTTTCGTCTCAGTTGTAAAGAAAACTTATTCGTTCCATTCGTTTTGGGCAGATGGCATAAGCAAAAACCAAGAAACAATTGATTAATGTTTATTGACTCTTTGATTTGATTTCTACAAAGTTGACGTTACGATACACATCTTCTAGCGTTATTAATAACCGGACTGCGAATTTTTAGTTTTCGTACTTTTCATATTACATAGGTTTCGCGTATTTTACATAAACCACGTTAATAAACACGTTACATATTTATTTCTAATTTTATAATTCCTGATACTTTCGTATAATAATCATCGTACAATCAGTTTATCAGTTCGTACGAAGTACAAGCGGGACAATTTGAATTTCTTGAATACCTTTAAGGGACGTACACAACAGCGGTCAATCGCGTAAAAGTGGATTTCGTACCGATTTATGTCACGCGATCAACAAATAGGAGAACAGTTTCGTCGTATTCGATGAAGAAATGTTAGTTATCACTCGACATTGAAAATTTCAAGAATTTTGCAGGCACATCCATAGAATTTTGTTTAATTGAAAGTAATTGAGATATGTAAACTTCAGTTAGGTTTCATGACGGCGAACGATCTCCTTCGATGTGTAAATTATTTCTTCCACGTGAGCGAGATCGTTTTGCGATTTAAACGACCTTGGAAAATCTGTTGTTACTTATCGTAACGCAAATTCTCATAATTAGACTGCGGATTTTTGTTTTTATTTTTATTAACGTAAGTGTAGAGGTGGAACCTACGCAAACGTTCATCTCACCCGTTAGATGTCGTAACAAGTGCTTCACTTTGAACGAGTTTCTTATATTTTCGCATGTCACGTGCACTTTGTGCGTTCTTGCAGTTTTTGAACCTTCCTAAATGTATAGAAATCCGCAGTATAACGATAACTATAAGATTAGCAACTAAGTGATTGCGGATTTTGTCATTACCACTTAATGAACCTGACCTAAACCTAACCTAACCTAAAAACGTTACCAATAAATGTAGGTACACGTATGAATGTGATTCATATTTCGTAAATATCAATGTAATACGTATGTATGTGTATGTATGTGTAGGTATTCTACATTTTGCAATTTATCTTATTCTATTTATATTTCCTTTTCATATTTGTGTTTTATATTTATCCTATTTATATACACAGTGTATGTATTCCACACTATTTGCCATTCATCTTACGTAATGTCACGTATTTTCTAATTATAATTTATAATATATACAATAAGTTGAATATTCGGACACGTTTCAGCTGAGTAAAAATTAATAGTCATATTCCGTCTTCAAATTTCTTCTCCCGCTTCTATTTAAATTGTTCTGTGCATATGTGTAACCTATTTGACACGTACCTTATATAATGTGACACGTTTCCTACGTATAGGTTGAACATTTCGACACGAAAACAAAAAAAAAAAGTAAAAATAAAATAAAAAAAGTAAAAATAAAAATAGTAAAAATAAAATCTGGCTGCATAAATCAGCAGCGTATTAATGACAATTTACAAGGGGCGATCGCGCTATTCAAAACATTTTCTTCGCAGTTCTTCACAATTTCTGTGTTAAAGTAAAGGGAAATTGTTCAATTTTCACACTTGCGACGTTTCTGATAATTAAACTAAATTAAAATCCTGATAATCACGTCAGCTGTGACGCTGCCTACCTAAAACAGAAAAAAGAAGAGAGAAAAACACTGAATCGATAATTTGATAATTACAATGTTCTTTATTTATTGTACTCGGCTGTTCGTGCAGTTGGCGCTCTTTTTACGTGCGCGTAACACGTGCCACGAACACACAGTTTCCACGGCAAATTTGCTCGCGTGTACTTTAACTAAATTTTGCGTGCGCGCCTTACGCTTAGCTCAAGAAAACTTTCGCTAGAAACTTTCGTGCTTTTCATGTGCCTGGCAGAAGTTAGCGTACTGAAATCCCAAAGTAAATTTCCATGCAAATACTTACGTAGCGAACGAGTGAAATTCCACTATTGGGCTGGCAACTAAGTGATTGCGTATTTTGTCATTACCACCAATGTCCAAATCCGCAATCACTTAGTTGCCAACCCAATATTTTATTTCAATTCTTGGCTTTTTAATTAGTTAAGAAAAATATATATATATATATATTTTTTTTTTACCAACTATTTGCAAAATCTAAAGCGAATGTTCCTCTTGCAATTTGTTTAGGCTATGCTCGTTGACCTTGACGCGGCTGGTGATTTTACGGCCATTAGGCTCCGATTTAACGTCGATTAGCATCGCGGTGAAGATGCAGAGCTCGAAGAGGACGCTGCGCTCGAACGAGATGGCCATTCCAACCGGTGGCATGCTGGACACCGAGCTAGAGCTGCAATTCGCGCTTCAGTATCCGCATTTCCTGAAGAGGGACGGCAACAAGCTGCTGATACAACTGCAGAGGAGAAAACGCTATAAAAATCGCACGATGCTCGGGTACAAGACGCTAGCCGAGGGAGTTATCAATATGGCTCAGGTAAAGAGCAATTTTCGACCTACAACTACGTTCGATAAGCACGTTCTATTCGATAAATACACGAGCATACGATAAGTACAAGATACAGAAGAATATTCTTCTCGAAAATCCTCGTTTTACGACGTCGTCACTACGACGACTTTCTTATCAGCGAGAAGAAAATTACTTTCGTCGTTTGAAATTTCCTTTGTCTGATCGTCTCGTGTCGGCTTCGACGACCTACGTTTCGCTTTTTCTCTCACTGATTTTTTCTAACGAGCCGGACAAGTTCTCGTGTGTCTTTGAAATCGAGACTGGTATCATTTACGTTCTAACGACGTTCCAGCTTATCTGTTGGTTCTATTCCTACGTCGACCAAACTGGCACAAAACAAATGCTCTTTCTCGTTGTTATTTATTTTTCTACGAGATCAGAGGCATTTACGGCTGCTTTAGCATGCGAGTGGAAGAAATTGTAAAAGAAGTTGCGGGTGTACTGCGAATCGATTAACACTAGAAATACCGATAGTTAACACGACGCTATTTCTACCAAAACCAATGAAAATAACTGGTGTTTAAAAAATACGTAATAATGGAGTATTTTTATATTTTTCGATTTATTACTTTCTTACAGATGCAATTCCATGTTATGTATGTACATTTTTGCTATTATTAATCCATCTGGGACCATGATCCCTAAACAAGGGTTGCCACATTTATAAAATTGTAGAACCAGTCATTTTGACTGGCGTGGTATTTCTAGTGTTGGCATTTAGCGATCTAGCGATCGATCTGGAATTTTCCTGGTAACTGATATCGTCGTATTCATTGATACGCGGTACAAATTTGAAAAACGCGTGGCAAGTTGTAGAAAACGAGGAAACCGGTTAATTGGGGTCCGATAAACAGAGTGCAGGACTCCTGTACACTTTGACAAGTACCAGTCATTTTGGCTGGTATTGGTATAAGTAGCCTTGATACAAAATTATTTTCAGTTTGAATACATAAAAGACAAAATAAAATTCAGTGTATTATTGTTTTAATTATCGTTGCGAAAGTTATTACATCATCGCAGAAAGAAATATAACATGAAGTAGGAATTTTAAAATAAAATTGTAAAACCAGTCAATTTGACTGGTGTGGTAGTTCTAGTGTTAATTTGCAAAACGAAAAAAATATATTTCTTTACGTGCATCACTTGAACTATCTTCTTTCACACAGTTTTACTCTTATTTACTGTTGCAATGATATATAATACATACTATTAAATTTAAAACGAAGAATTTGTGGAAAGTATTCCATTGTGCACAATCTGGCAGATGATTGTTCTATTCCATAATTCAATTAGTCGATAAACCAATAAATACAAGTCAATAAATAATCGAGTAACCCCCGAAGACCTAAATTATAATAATTACATATATAGTAAACAGCTATCATATAAAAATTTATCAAAATCACATATACATATATATGTAACGCTAGAGTACAATTGACATATTTATTATTGCGAAAGTTCAGCTTAATTTGAAATTTAGCTATACGTCATCCCTGTTGCGCTGTTATTATAGCGGCGTTCGAATCTCCAGAGATTAGATTACAAATGCATTAGGCTAAATCGGGACACCTTGTGCCATGATGCAGCTACGAATATGCGAATTAAGGTTGTGAGTGAAAGGAGAATTACAGCTAATTTAATATCCTTGTCTAATATATTATCAAGAATTTATTTAAAAAAGTATCAGAGAATATATAGTTTTCTAGGCGTCAAATCTCATCAGTTTTATTATTTAAATTGTCATTAATGATTATCGTTCAATTTTAATGTGTAAAATCTAATTTTAGTACTAATTTTATTTGACATCTGAAATAAATTTAATGAAATAAATTTAATTAAATTTTATATATTAAACGAATAATTTGATTTAATACAAATGAAAAATGTAATTTTACTGCTAATTTTCCCGCAGTCTGTTAAATTCTCACGCAACAATTTCATTCGTTTAATTTATTTCTCTACGTGATTATTCTGTTACCAAAACAGTATAAATGAACAAAACAACAAAACAGCGAAACAACAAAACAACAAAACAACAAAGCAACAAAGCAACAAAGCAACAAAGCAACAAAACAACAAAACAACAAAACAGCAAAACAACAAAGTAGCAATACAGCAAACAACAAAACAACAAAGCAACAAAATAACAAAATATAATTAAAAAAATTAAAGTGCAGAAAACCAGCAATAGGAAAAGTACTGTAAAAATGGGTTCTTAAATCCTGTCGTTTAGATCAATTACGATTCGCAAACCAGTTCAGTCAACGTTAGAAAATTGTTTATAGCATTCGATTAAACTCTCTAGCGTCTTTAAAACGAAGAATTTGTAAAAAGTGTTCTACTGTGCACAATCTGACAAATGATTTTTCTATTCCGTAATCCACAAAAAAAATTCATTTAGTCGATAAACCAATAAATGCAAGTCAATAAGTAATCGAGTAATCTTCGAAAACCTAAATTATAATTATAATACACATATACATTGAATAGCTATCGTATTAAAATTTATCAAAATTAAACACATTCTCGTAAGCACGTACCTAAAGATTTCATTCCTCGTTAAAATAAAAATTGTTTAAACACATATTGTTCCCTATGGGGTTACAAGGTTTCCAACGAATTTATCGTCCATTTACAGTATCTGCACCGTCAACATCCTCTTCGAGGTAATAGCCTCTCATGCTTAAACCCAACTGTTTTCGCACACGATCGTTTCTCCACGTATTCTAGTCCTACTCGTCAGCTTCAAAATTAAAAGGAAAATCCATACTCCAACTAACCACTCGGTGTCGACGTCTTCGGCATCCTAGCCGAACCTCTCTTCGCCGTGTAATTTTGTAAATTCAGGTTCGTCCACCTGAAACAAAAGCAGCCGGCTGCCATGTGAGACTAGGCCAGAAAAAAGCAATTCGTTTCTCATCGAACTGTTGCACTTGCGTACGTGAACAGGTTCTCCAGAAGCAGATGGACCTGGAGCTGGAGCTAGTGTCTGACAAGGCGGAGAAGTACGGTGGCCACTCGGTTGTGTTAGCCCGCGTGAGCGTGGTCGCCCTCAGCTCCCAGCCGGTCGACCAGGACAAAAGACTGATGAACGACCCGAACGAGAGGCTCTGCCCCGAGTATAGCGACGAGGAGGAAGAGTTCAGCTCAGAGGGTGAAGCAGAAGGCAGCGACAGCGAGCCAACTCTTGAGATGGGACACAGACGAAAGACCCGGGCGAAGATTCCGCCCAACGCCAGGGTACGTAAATTAAATTACATACGTAATTTGTTTCCTTGTTTATGTATGATGAATGTATCATTAATATGTATGTTGTCCGCCACGCGAATTTTATTGGGTTGAACGGAAAGTTTCTCTTTTACGGCCAAACTCGAGGATGTATTCTCTCCTTTACGTGTTTTGTTTTCGATGAATGTGTGCATCAATTTCTTTCGATGTTGCACCAGTTTTTGTCAGACCAATGTGGTCTTGCGTTGTTTTGGTGAACCATGTGTGAACTTGTTCCAGGCCAACAAGAAACAAATACTTCCACGGGTGTCTATTTCATTTTCTGCAATTAACTGTTGACTAATCAACAATACCAGGTTACAGTTGAATTATATTAAGGTTTAATAGCCATCGTTCAAACTCTTGCGTTGTTTTCGTGAACCATGTGTGAACTTGTTCCAGGCCAACAAGAAACAAGTACTTCCACGGGTGTCTGTTTCATTTTCTGCAATTAACTGTTGACTAATCAACAATACCAGGTTACAGTTGAATTATATTAAGGTTTAATAGCCATCGTTCAAACTCTTGCGTTGTTTTGGTGAACCATGTGTGAACTTGTGCCAGGCCAACAAGAAACAAGTACTTCCACGGGTGTCTNATTTCATTTTCTGCAATTAACTGTTGACTAATCAACAATACCAGGTTACAGTTGAATTATATTAAGGTTTAATAGCCATCGTTCAAACTCTTGCGTCGTTTTCGTGAACCATGTGTGAACTTGTGCCAGGCCAACAAGAAACAAGTACTTCCAAAAATTGTTTCACACTGTACAGTTAATTATTGACTAGTGAACAATACCAAGTACAATCGAATTGAATTGAAATTAATAGCTCAAACTTTTGCGTTGTTTTGGTGAACCATATGTGAACTTGTTTCAGGCCAACAAGAAACAAGTACTTCCACGGGTGTCTGTTTCATTTTCTGCAATTAACTGTTGACTAATCAACAATACCAGGTTACAGTTGAATTATATTAAGGTTTAATAGCCATCGTTCAAACACTTGCGTTGTTTTGGTGAACCATGTGTGAACTTGTGCCAGGCCAACAAGAAACAAGTACTTCCAAAAATTGTTTCACACTATACAGTTAATTATTGACTAGTGAACAATACCAAGTACAATTGAATTGAATTGAAATTAATAGCTCAAACTTTTGCGTTGTTTTGGTGAACCATGTGTGAACTTCTGTGCCAGGCCAACAAGAAACAAATACTTCCACGGGTATCTGTTTCATTTTCTGCAATTAACTGTTGACTAATCAGCAATACCAGGTTACAGTTGAATTATATTAAGGTTAGTAGCCATTGCTCAAACTCTTGCGTTGTTTTGGTGAACCATGTGTGAACTTGTGCCAGGACAACAGAAAACAAGTACTTCCAAAGATGATTCTTTCATTTTCTGCAGTTGACTGTTCATTAATCAACAATCCCAGTTTACAATTGGATAAAATTAAAGTTAATATACATTGTTTAAACACAGATTCATCTTGTTACGAGAACAGAGACGAACTTTCTGATCAACCCAATAAATATTTTGCCCCGAGAGGCGCAATAAATTATAATAGACCTACTACATCACAGTATTTCATTTTTCAATGAATAATTTTCAAAAATCTAATTAGTTTTGCTTTGCTATGAGTGGACAGAGTAGCCAGCGATTGTTTTACAATTTCGATTATAGTAACAAAGGTGCATACAATTTTCTGATTTACTATGTGCCAAATATAATTCATCCATGGATTTATAAATATCCTGAATGAATATATTTACTTCCAAGAATTAAAAAAATGCATTAACGAAAAAAAGACAATAATTATTAGCTAAGATATAGTCCTGTGGAGGAAATGAAAATATTTGAATATTATAACTAAACTACAAACTTTTGTGCAACTTCATATTATCAAAGTATAATAAATAAGACAATTGAACAGAAAATTGTTCTCTACCTACCAAATATTATAGAAATCACTACACTCTATATATTTCATATATATTTTCATCTTATATACACTCTATGCAATTTTGCACAAATTTTCTATAAACCCATAAAATTCAATTCACAGTTCAATTACAATCATACTATTGTTATTACTATTAATACTATTACTATTAATATTGAAACAATAATAATTCCTTTCTCCCAACTATACAAGAGCATACGAACCAAAGAAATCTGAATTAAACAACATTAAAAAAATTGCTGCGATAAACGTGAATGCAAATAGCCAGATTTTCATCATCAATAGAATCATCTTTATTCTTGCAGCAAAGAAATCTAAAGCAGAAATTCATAGCACTGCTGAAAAGACGGTTCAGGGTATCCGAGGACCTCGATCAAGATCAAGAAGAGATCGGGCAAAAGCTGTCAGGTAAGTACGCATACATCAATTGTTCCTATCCCAAAACACAGTAGCCACGTGAAGAATCGTGCCAATGTTTCACCGATCGTCTTATTGATTATTTTATAGACTCGTTAACTGGATTTGTTAAAGGGGCAGAAATGGAAATCGAGGAACTGTTCGACGAGCTGGAAAATTTTTCAGACAGCGGCCCCGAATTGGACACGATGTCCGTCAGTAGCACGCCCAAGCCGTCCCTGCGCCCTTTCTTCAGCTCTAGTCGATCTCTTCTCGCGCCTCCTCACTCCGGTAAGTGAATCGCTCGTTTTCGTTCGTCCAAACACCGTTGAGTATCGTAGATTTTGTGATCATGTGAATCTCGATTGGCAAATACGAGTTGCTCGATACGACGATCAGTGGAGCGAAAAGAGAAAAAATACAGCAGGTGTACATAACGCGAGACCTGTACACATCGGTCTAATTGTTGCCTCTGTCGAAATAGTTGCGCACACGGTAAGGAACACTGTGGTTATATGGTGACACTTGACGAGTGTTACCTATGTTTCCATTCATGCTTCTGCTAGAAAATAAAAAGACAAGAACACCTTCTACATGTAGAGAGAACGACCTAGCGGAACAATTATCTTCGTTTATTTATTTATCTATTTCTAATTACTTGTTTGAGCAATGTAATCGCTGTTGATATCTAATTCCCTGTCTTGCAGTCTTTTCCTAGTTGTGTCGTAGGCGTAGGACAAGAGTTGGCAATTCTAACAAGCCTAGCGATCGCAGCAAACACCTACAATATTTATTTAGAAGCATTCGACATGAAATTCTGATATTCTACAAAAATATATTACACTGAATGCTTGACACGTCCTAGTATCCTAATCGTCTCTTTTTATCGATTGTCTGAAACCTCAGCGAAGGTTTATCGAAGAACCCGCGTGACCAGGAGCGTGTAATTATAAAAGTTAGGAAACTTGATATAATATTGTAATATTCCTAGGCAAATAATGAGAAATATAGCAAAGTAGTTTCTCCTATACGATACACTGTGAAGTATTAATAATTGACATTAAATTATTATCATATACTAAATATTATTGTCAAATTACATTCAAGTTTTCATATTAATCCTCCTTTCTAGTATTCCATATTAATTAAAATCTCTCAACGCTAATTCGAATATCCTGAATAATATAACTTAATTGAAATATCTGCAATCGTTTCATTTGTACTCAGAGCAATACCACTGCGTTCCGGGTCGCAGAAACTTTCCAAATTATTTACCATCGTCCGTGATTGTTTCTTCGTTCGTTTGAATAGCACAGATTCGAAATACGACTAGCAAAGTCGTCGAAATGCAACATGAGTAACGAACCGACAGATATCGCACGTTGCGTACCGATCATTTAGACAGAAACGGTTGAGTAAAAATAGAAGCGTAAATGTTGTTTCGTTGCCAATACGGATTCAGATCTGTTTAACTAAGTGAAAGTCTGGTGCGTTGGCTTTGCATTGTTGCATGTTACGATTCGGTAGTAGTAACCAACGAGGAGACCGGAAACACTGCTGCGACAGCCATAGGTCAGCAGAGCGCAGGTCAGCCAGCTAAAGAGAAACAGCGTATCGGACACACCACTCCAGGTATGTAAAAGCACACCGGATCGTCGCGATTTCCAAGGACAAGTTATCCCTGGATCGTTTTCCTTTCTTTCTTTCTTTTATTTTTTCTTTTGTTTTCAAGAATCTTTGCTTCGCCGTCGAACGAGCATGCCTGCGTGAATTTGAACAGCATGACACGTCTCTCTTTCATTTTTTCATTGACCTTGTCGCGATGATTTTGCTGCTCATCGGCCAAAGCGTAGATCGAACGAGTTGATTTCATTGTAGATCTTTTGTCGTTAATTTTTTTCTTTTGGTATTTTCGTGCTGTCGTGGCTATGAAAATGTGCTTGGTAGCGGAAATTAATGTTATGATATACTTTACACGACAAGGAGCACGATAGTTGGTGATTTTCGGTAATTATGTAATCGGTAAAATCGACGTTTTAACGCGTAACGTGTTTCGCGAGGCTAATTTTGTTCTTACAGAAACAGTGCAATTTTTCATATCAAGTGGAAGATTTATGATCGCAGCCTAATCGCATATTAATATTCTTTGTATCCTTGTATTAATATTATACACATATACAGGGTGGTTGGTAACTGGTGGTACAAGCGGAAAGGGGGTGATTCTACGCGAAAAAAGAAGTCGAAAATATAGAATCAAAATTTTTCGTTTGAGGCTTTGTTTCCGAGAAAATCGACTTTGAATTTTCGCTCGGTACGCGTGCGGTACGTTATAACGGATCTCACTGTAGATCGTTGTCTCGATGGGAAAATTTAAAAAAAAAAATTTTTTTATTCTACATTTTCGACTTCTTTTTTCGCGTAGAATCACCCCCTTTCTGCTTGTACCATCAGTTACCAGCCACCCTGTATATACACATCTGACAGCACGTACACTTTTGTAGTTTAAAACGCAACTCATATAACGACGTACTTCTTTCCTCTCTCCTTAGGAACAATAAAATCAGTTGGTCATTTCTCTAATCACTCGAAATGAACCTATTTGAAACTCACTTTTATTTTCCAAATTAAAACATTCGTAATTATCTCTAAAAAAAAAATTTCTTTTTTGAATAGAATGCTATAATACACGAGAGTGTTATATTTCTGTTATATGAAATAATTTAAGGAATTATTGCAAATATCGTTTGCCATGCAATGTTTTTCAATGAATCATAGCAAGAAATATTTAAAACAATGAAATATTCCGAATCTGGAGGCTGAAGAAGCGTTTCGAACAGAATTTGCTTCGTTTCGAGGGCGACATCTCGCGATGGTCGCAAATCTTATGTAGGCGGACGTGCCTTCGAGATTTCAAACTGATCTTCGCTCTTCTAAAGGGAACCAGGCACTTTCTTATACACCGTTCGATACAGTTTTTAATTCTCTACAAAAAAGTATTATACAATTTTAGTCTTGTAAGACTCGCTGCTTTGAAAGACAAGAGAAGATAACATGGTGCTCTTACGTTCGCCTTTTCCATATCTCCCATACGCTGCACCCAACGAAGTTTACATTGCAATATCTTCCAAACTGTCCATTTTCGGATACAGGTAGCTAGATACTTTTTTGTAGAGAATTAGAAGCTGCGTCGAACAACTGTGAAAAAAATATATAGTTCCATTTAAAGGGTCAAAGGTCACCTCGAGATCTCGTAAACGCCTGCACCTCTGCTGGTTATCGCGAGACGTCCCACTCGAAACAGAACAAATTTTATCTGACAGACTTTTCTCACTAATTTATTCATCATTTATAAATAATTTAACTGGTATTTAATATTTGCGTGGATCGGTCCAAAGTTGCTCGTCCAGTATCAAGTTTTGAACGTAGAGAGGAAGAAGTAGACAAATAATTAAAATTGGACAATCGCGCTAGTATCTGACCAACGTGTATTTAGTCAGTTTTGGCTTATTGTTAATTGGCAGATTGAAACATGTAGCTACATATGGCGGTGTACGCAATTTTGTAGATTGCAGAAGGAACTCGAGCGCGTGAATCACCTCTTGCTAACCGACAGAAGCTTGCTGTTTCGTGATCAAAGATACGAAACTCGGTAATTAGATGTCTATTAGTCCACCGTACACCAGCAATGATCGTTCAATGTGCAATTTCTTCCTCGTAGTACCTATACACTACCAGCTAAAATCACAGTCAGCCTCGATAATTTCATCACTTTTCACTGCGACACTGGACGTTTCAGTTACCTTAACACGACAAATGACCCAAGTCAAAAAGAAAAACCTTTTCGAACCGACTCCTTCGTATCCTGGCTCATTTCTCTTCTGTCCTTTAGAAAACACAAACGAACGAAGCATTCGGTGGAAAGACGAGCAACAGTCGTCAAATCGAGTAAGAAAATAATTCGATGTCAAAAATAAGTGCGAGGAAAAAGTATTCAGTTGCATCCTCAAAAAAGACAATTGCTCCATTGCTGTTGCATGTTGATCGGCGCGGACCAAATTAATTATCAGGCGAGCGTACGCCAATCGGAACGAGTTATCTCATTTGGTTGTTTATTAATAAATTAACACCGCAAAGTTACGTTCGTTTTTGCGCCGAATGCTCTTCTCTCATCTTCATTTTATTGATCAAAGTGATTTCATGCTGCATACAATATATCGAAATTATTCTATTGTTCTTAACCAGTCAGCTGTAAGACGACTATACTCGTCAAACTGCAATATTCTGCAACATCAAATGAAGTTGTAACGAAGCGGCAATTTGATTTTGCAATTTTAGTCACCGACACGCCCCGTCATAATACGAATTATCGCCATTTCTTCATGACGAGTATACTCGTCGGGCGCAGCTAACTGGTTAAGAACCTTCGTATCCCCATTATCCTTGCGTCGTACGCGATCAGCACGCTGGCAAGAAAGCCCTCGTTCGTGGTAAACGTTAGAACACACCTGTAAGACCGATACTGATATATCTGTAAGGAAATGAGATGGAAATAAACGTTTATCTACCGTCTGATCTCTTTTGTAGTCATTTTTGTTTGCTTCCGCGACATAATGAAAATCCAGTTCGATTTCTCTCAACGATAAAAAAAAAAAAAAAAAGGAAAGAGAGCGGGCAGATCTCTCTTCCCTCGAATCGAACGTCCAGATCGTTGCTGCAGAAGAGATTGTGTTAATCGTGTGCCTGTGTGCCTTTTATACGCCTGTCTGTACGTAGCGAATTTAAACAAAAGTGAAAAGCAAATTGCAACACCAAAAACCCTGCCCGCTGGCCTCTCTCTTTCTGCCTCTCTCTATCTACTTGTACGTACGTATCTCTTTTTATACTATGAACTATATTGTTACATCTATCGCTGTCTCTCTTCTTTTACTAACTCTACTTGTTTCTTACTCTCTCTCTCTCTCTCTCTCTCTCTTTCTCTCTTTCTCTCTATCTATCTCTGGTCGCTGTACCGATTAACACGCCACACGTTCGATTGCGAGTGTTCTTGAAGCTTCACTGATCTTCTTAACGAATAGAAGCGAAAGAAAAGAAAAGAAAAACACATGTCCGACTGTCTCGAATCACGAACGCCTGTTGCCCGTTGCATTTTGCGCGCAGATTCGTGTGGTGTACCCTTTTCCATTGATACGTTTTAGTAAGTTCTTTTATATATATATATATATTATACATACTATCTATGTACGTCCATATTGGGTTGGCAACTAAGCGGTTGCGGATTTTGTCAATATTGCTGATTTTCGCTCTTCTAAAGGGAACCAGGCACTTTCTTATACACCGTTCAATGCAGTTTCTAATTCTCTACAAAAAAGTATTATACAATTTTAGTCTTGTAAGACTCGTTGCTTCGAAAGACAAGGGAAGATAACATGGTGCTCTTACGTTCGCCTTTTCCGTGTCTCCCATACGCTACACCCAACGAAGTTAACATTGCAATATCTTTCAAACTGTCCATTTTCGGATACAAGTAGCTAGATACTTTTTTGTAGAGAATTAGAAGCTGCATCGAACAACTGTGAAAAAAATATATAGTTCCATTTAAAGGGACAAAGGTGACCTTGAGATCTTTAAAACGTCTGTACTTGTCATTAGGTGGCATTGACAAAATCCGCAGTCACTTAGTTGCGAACCCAATATATCGTCGGTTTAACAGAAGAGCGACGCATCTGGAGGATCATCGATTTTTGGATATTCGGGAACTGTCACTCCTGAGGGAATCTCGCCTGCTATTTTGCAGGAATATTTACTAATTGTTGTTAAAATATTAAAATAGTTATTATATATAATTATAATAACACGATTACAGTAACACAGTGGCTTTAATTGTTTTTTAATTGCAATACGCGTAAACGGTATGTCATATGGAGACCTGCGAAATCTATTAATTTGTAGCTGCACGCAGTGACGAATACGACCTTTTGAGGGTATCATAATCATTTCAATTGCTCGCGTGAATCAAATTTGGAAAAGTGTAGCCCGGCTAAATGGACGTTTGTCAAACCACCGATGAATATTTACGTTCAGAGATCCCTTGGCTAATCTGTCGGAGGATGAAATTCAATTAGGCGATGAATATGAACTTCGTGCGTGGTAATTAATCGGTTAACTGCGTTTCACGAATATACGCGTGAAAAAGAAGAACTTCAAATTATCAACTTTGCAGACGTCCCCTGCTTTTACAGTTTGAACATATCGCAGTTGCCACTTTGTCGCTGCAAATTCAACAGTGGTAACGAGAAGAAATTGTTTTATCGTTGAATGGTTGAGCAATTGATAATTTCGAGTTTGGATCAGGTTCTCTGGAAATTCAGGATTTCCAGGAAAAGCCGCCTAAACGTCTCTCGATCTTCATTTAGCGGTGTCGCACTTCTGGCAAACTGACAACACGCGTACAATGTATCGAACCGAGCCATCGCGTCGATTAATTAAACGCGTAGTGTACGTTAGTACAACGATTCGTTTGAACGCGTTAATAGAGCCGTCTGTGTGTGTGTGTGTGTGTGTGTGTGTGTGTGTGTGTGTGTACTTCTCTGCGGGTTAATCGATCAGCATTAATCAAATGCCACATACGTTATTGATCGTAAAGTTGGGGCCATAATCGACGAGTGAAAAGAGCAACTTGATTCGCCTAAATCTAATTTAATTTCCTAATAAATTGCAGAATGGAGGAAAATGTGGTGCTGTTCTCCTAAAAAAAAAATTCACCCCTTTATTCGCAAATTCTTTTCCACTATTAAATTAGTAATTTCAAATGAATGTTAAGCCGAACCTTCGAAATATCCCTCAGATATTCTCTACGCGTAACCCATATCTTCTCCCTCTTCTCGGACAAGATGAAGAAATAAACGAAATGGGAATTTAGAAATTATGTCTCGAATTTACGGTCGGTAACGCGCGGGCAATTTCCTGCCACACGATTAGGCAAATGTACCGCGACGAAGAGTAATGAAATTTCGTTGCAGAACGTGGCGTGGATAGGCAAAGTGACGATAGTTCCCGAAGAGCGGACAGCGACTCGCACCCGGAGAATTGGACGGATCACGAGGCGAACGATCCGCCGAATTACGTGACGGGTTCGCCGCCCAAATCGGAACAGCATAACAAGGCCGAGAACACCGACAAACGGAGCAGGCTTTTTACTCGCGACAGAGGCGTGCCGGCCACCAATAAGTCGAAAAAGCATAGCCTCAGTGTGGACCTGAAGCCTCCTGCCGACTTGAATAGCTCGGAGGTAGATGGAAAATTCGATCGTACACAGCATATCGTATCGTGTATAGTATACAGTGTATCGCTGCTAGAATTACACTATACACTAGGTACACTATGCACTACATATACTATGTACTGTGTACATTATACAGTATGCACATTATGCACTATGTACACCATGTACACTATGCACATTATACACTGTATACACCATATACACTATGCACGTTATGCACTATATACACCATGTACGCTATGCACTGTATACTATGTATGTACACTATACGCTATATACACTATGCATTATATACACTACGCAGTATGTACACTATACGGCATATACACTGTATACTATGTACACTGTGCACTGCATAGACCATCTGCACTATACACTATGCACAGTAGTGTATCACTGCTAATGTATACATTTATCTTGATATCGTACATAGTGTACGATGTATTAAATACGAAAGCGACGTCACCGTATCGTCGCTCGTCTCACAGCTATTTGACGAAAAAGATTCTCCCACAGCATAGAGATACAAATCGATACGACATAAAACAGATGAGAATCTCGATTCTCCACGGCTCCCTTATTTACGTACGTAGCTTCGTAATCAGCGACGCGTATAAATTCTCGATATATTCAGTTTATCGTCCATGATAGAATTTAATTGCGCTCGAACGTGAGAGCAGTCGCGATCGTAATCTTGAAACATTTCGCTTGTACGTCAAGCTGGAAACGCGCTTTTAAAGCGGGCCACGTATTGTTTCAGCCGAGGAAAGCGTTGGTCGAGCAATTAAGCCGGGTCTTGCCGGATGACAGTTTGCCGGACGCTGTGTCGTTGGTGTCGCTGGCTGATCCTGGCGCGGCTGTGCTGGCCACGAGACTTCAAGAGAGGAACCACAGGGTCCTGACGACCGCCTCTCCGGCGGATATTCGTGCCACGTTCACGTGTTTGGTCACGCGAATACAGAAATTGTAACTAATAATTTACTTAACGACATAACGATCTTCCCTTTAGTTAACCAGTTAGCTGTTTTTCACGAGTATACACATCACGAAGAAATTACGATATCTCTTGTCATGACGAGTATACTCGTCACGAAGAAATGGCAATATTTTGTATTATAACGAATATAAAACTGTGGTAACCAAATCACAAAATAAAACAGTCATTTAATTGCAACTTAATTCTATGTTACAACAGCCACTCTGCGTTTGACGAGTATACTCGTCGTCGCTTACTTCTCGCGGCGCATTTTATGTGCACACTTTTCGAAGTTTTCAAAGAGTCCAAAGAGAGCAACAACTAGGAGCGTACTCGTCGCAACGCAAAATATTGCCATTTCTTCGTGACGAGTATACTCGTCAAAAACAGCTAACTGATTAATTAACAGTTTATCCTCATTAGTATTTCGCTATTTTCCATTGGAAGATATAATTCTAATCGATATAAATATAAATATCATAGAATAATGAAAATATTAATAACAACGATAATATTTATTAATAACGAAACCATTCTGTCATTTCTAGTTGTAACAGCTCCGCTAAGCCGCCGGCACCGATCAAAGTAGTCATTGCTGGTGGTGACGGTTTCGTGAATGCAGTGCTCCGCCACTACGTGGATCAGCTAAGTTTTCGACCGCAGAGTTATCTCAAGTTCTTCGTCGTGCCCCTGGGCTCCAATACGTTGTCCAAATACCTCGGCTCCATAGACGCCAAGTACTCGATGTTGTTCGGTGACGAGTGGAAAGAATTGTTGGAAAGGGAGGGCGGTGGCGCGAGCGAGGGTGCGGCCAGAGTTTCCGAGTATTTGGCTTCGGCTGGTACAACCTTGCTACTGCCGATTGCGGAAGCCATGGTTACCTACAGGTACGATATCCAAGCGGTTCAATTGATTTTTACGTATATACATTATGGATTTTCTTTACACGATACTAGGCTACCCGAGTGGCTTTACCCACACAGTATTTTCAATTTATGAGATGCTTTTAGGGGTTGAATCTCGAAAAAAGCTCAAACACGTGTTTGTTGATTTTTAATGAAGAGTTTCTATGCCGAACTTCGAGTCTCTAACTTTTGCAGATATAGAGTTTGTCCTTTGAGAAAACGATTTAGTCCTTTTTCACCCCCCATAAGGGTGAATTTCGAAAATAGATCAAAATTGTGTTTGTTGATTTTTAATGAAGAGTTTCTATGCCGAACTTCGAGTCTCTAACTTTTGCAGATATAGAGTTTGTCCTTTGAGAAAACGATTTAGTCCTTTTTCACCCCCCATAAGGGTGAATTTCGAAAAAAGATCAAAATTGTGTTTGTTGATTTTTAATGAAGAGTTTCTATGCCGAACTTCGAGTCTCTAACTTTTGCAGATATAGAGTTTGTCCTTTGAGAAAACGATTTAGTCCTTTTTCACCCCCCCCCCTATTCGGCTTGAATTTGCAAAAAAAAGTGCGGATAAGTATAGCATCGCTGGGAAATTTGTTAATCTCCGTTTCTTCCAAGAAATCTTCTTCGAAGAATCAAAAGATCCCCTTTAAAAAAATAAATTTCTGACTCTACTGTATCTTCATAAAAGCGTTTAAATTCCATCGAAACTCGAAAGTTGCTTTTATCTTTCACAATAGAAAGTTGTTAAAACCAACTGCTACTGCCACGAATCGTCGTAAAATCTTGTTATAAAAATTATTATGAAAACAAGTTACAGAAGATGTTAAAGTATAAAAATACAAATTGGGACTTTAGCTGTTCGTACGCTGAAGCAGGGATCATAACAAGAACCAAACATCGTTGCGCTTTAATTTCGCAGAGAAACAGACGACAGCAGCCAAATCTTCATCCCATTCATAAACGACGTCCGCGTGGGTTGTCCGGACAGCAGTTCCTCCGCGTCGGTTGACCTCGAAGAGAGCAACGTGACCATGTCTGGCTCTCCACCTTCTCTGCCACCCCCTGTATTACCTGTTCCACTTCCTGGTAGGTTAACGCCACCAAGCAGCCCGAACGTCGGTCAACCAACGAGGGAAGGCTGGGAACCGGTCGAGTTGCAACTCGATTATTGGAGCAAGCAAACACAGGGTGAAAAGGGCAAGAACACATTAAGACAGGCGTTTAGAGCGTTACACGTTCAGAGACTTCCGCCTTTGGGTGAAACTCCTGGCCACTATTTGTCCATGAACTACACTACAAAGGAGAAGAAACAAAAAAGTACGTGTCAAGTTGCATCGTTTGTAACTTTCCTACTAACCAACTTTTATTCAGATGACGAATTTTGGCAACTTTGCAATTGCCAAAAGTATGTAAATACCACTGGCAAGATTAACCAGTTGACTGTTCCTGACGAGTATACTCGTCACGAAAAAACGGCGATATTTCGCGTTATGACGAGTATACTCGTCACGCGTAACAAATACAATTTGTTGTTTAAATTCCAATTTAGTAATTGCAGTGGATTGCAGTAATGAAGTTAAACCGTAAAACAGTCATTTAGTTAATTGACTTAATTCTATATCATAATAGCCACGCGTACTCTGCGTTTGACGAGTGTACTCGTCATGCGTAACAAGTACAATTTGTTGTTTAAATTCCAATTTAGTAATTGCAGTAGGCTGCAGTAATGAAGTTAAAACGTGAAACAGTCATTTCGTTAATTAACTTAATTCTAATTTATAACAGAGTCTCGTTCTCTTCGTTTGACGAGTATACTCGTCACAAGTACAATTTGTTGTTTAAATTCCAATTTAGTAATTGCAGTAGACTGCAGTAATGAAGTTAAAACGTGAAACAGTCATTTCGTTAATTAACTTAATTCTAATTTATAACAGTCTCGCGTACTCTGCGCTTGACGAGTATACTCGTCACAAGTACAATTTGTTGTTTAAATTCCAATTTNAGTAATTGCAGTAGACTGCAGTAATGAAGTTAAAACGTGAAACAGTCATTTCGTTAATTAACTTAATTCTAATTTATAACAGTCTCGCGTACTCTGCGCTTGACGAGTATACTCGTCATCGCTCACTTTTTGCCACACATTTCAGATGCACACTTTTCAAAGAGGACGCAACGTACTAACTAACCGGTTAATGATAACTTTTGGTAAAATGTAATACGTTTGTGTGTGTATATATATATATATTTACTGTCATTGGTATATTATATACGTATAATTTTAATTTAATTTTCATAATATAATTCATAATTTTTAATCTCAATTATTTATATGTACATTATTTTGGACAATTGTAAACTCAAAAACATTTTCTGTGTTGTTTCTTCGATATTTCTAAGAAACCACTGATTGAATGCCTGAATATGTTAAGTGAAATTGTTTTTGAAAATGGCTAAATTGAACGCTGTATTACGTAAGAAGATTATTTTTTTCAATAAGTGAAACTGCAGACGAAAGGACAATTTCTCAAACAAGACGATGCTGAATAGAGTTATGACGATGGCCAGCATCGAGTCTTAATCTGAACACGACCCAGAACCCTAAAAGAAGCACAAACTCCACGTAGGAAGATATTCAGAACAAAACTATGAATATGTTAGTGATTAGTACACCTGAGGGATTAATAATAGTAATCAAAAACAGAGGAAAATCCACGAAATATGGAACGAAAACGTAACAAAATTAACACTGAATTTGTATCTTTAGCCAGAAGCAAAAGCAGAATTTTAAGAGAAAATTTAATATCTTCGCGACTTCGAAAGAAGCAAATTTATCGTTTCCCTAATCTTCAATTCTGCTTTACATTATAATACGAAATTGTACAAACGATTCGGTCAATTTTTCCTTTAATATTACGAACAATCTAAAAATACAGTTGAGCTTGTAATTATTCACGTATACTATACGCACGTGGATCATATGCGCGAGTATATATTCGAAACTGGTAGCATAAAATGAGATTAAATTAAATTAAAACGAGAAAATCCCAAGAGAGCAATTAGAAGTTAAATATAATTCACATTTAACTACGTTGTATTTTTCTGAAATGGTATTAGTTTTCAGAAATAAATTTTATACGTTTGTTCGTTTCATTTGCAGTAATGAGACTGGGTAAGAAGAAAGAGAAAGAGAAGGAAAACGAGCCAAAGAGTCAAACGGTGGAAGGCGTGACACGACTTATATGCTCTGCGAAGACTCACAACATTCCATTAAGAGGTAACAACATGTCCCAGTTTTCTCATAATATTACGTGTATACAAAACGTACGAAAATCACAGTATTTTTTAGGATAAGAGAAATCGAAATTTTCATTGGAAATTTTCTTCTTACGCGACGTACAAATTACCACCATATGATAATGCTATTAGACTCATAATTTAATTAAAATTATAGCGACAATTAGAACAGAATTACAGAAAATGGAAATTTACGTTTAACCGTCGGTTGTCGCATTGGGGTTCGCCCAAAGCCAAGTTGTTGAACTTTCCAATTTCCAATTGGAACTTTCACGAAGCTGCTGTTATAGAAACAACAGAGATATTCAGTGGAAAAAAATTGGGAACGTAGTTTCAACACCCTGGAATATCTTTTGATAGGAAAAGCGGTTAACAAACCAAGTGAGATTATTTAAAAGGATAAAGAATCCTTGTAACTGTGAGTTTCGATAGAGAAACATTTTTAAGTGAAAAATGCTTACGTTTTCTCGTAAAAAATTTAACATGTTGGTTTTAAGACGTATTACTCTAAGAAATAGTTTTCGAACAATTATGTCAATATGCAGGGTGGTTGGTAACTGGTGGTACAAGCGGAAAGGGGGTGATTCTACGCAAAAAAAGAAGTCGAAAATATAGAATAAAAATTTTTCGTTCGAGGCTTTGTTTTCGAGAAAATCGACTTTGAATTTTCGCTCGGTACGCGTGCACTTCATCACGTCTCGTTGTAACGGATCTCACTGTAGATCGTTGTCTCGGTGGAAAAATCTTTAAAAAAAAAAAATAAAAAAGTTTTTATTCTATATTTTCGACTTCTTTTTTCGCGTAGAATCATTCTCTTTCCGCTTGTATCACCAGTTACCAACCACCCTGTATATAATGAGAAAATCAATTCACTCGCACGTACAGGTACAACCATTTTTCGTTTTAATTGTATGCGTAGATTTGGGTGTAAAGAAGTATAATAATGTTTTCAATCGATTGTTGCGCGAAAATATGCATGCAAAAGCTGCATAGAAATAAAAAACGTTCGGCTGCAGCGAAAAATACACCTTTGTCACAGTTGGGTCAATATGACCCATTACTAAGTTTAGCAGCGTGGTCATCAGATATTTTAAAAAACACTCCAAATTAACAGACTGTACACGATAGTCTTGAAGATATTTCTTTGCAAAGTAAAACTTAAATGACCTTAATGACTTAACGACAACCGAAGGTTGAAATATTCTACAACTTTTCCATTTCTTTATTTCGTATTTCTTTCATTCTCAAGGCCACTATACAGACATTTATCGTACGCACAAAAAGGCAAATTTCTAAGTGGCACGTCTACAACTTTGTCATGTTCCAAGTCTTTGTATTCATACGACAATGTTTATTAATTTCTTTGACTCAAGGAATTCATCAGGTTGTCCGAAAAGTTTCTTTGCTTTTCTAAGGAAACGATAGATGCACATTATTTCTTTTATATTATTTTTATTGAATTATGTATGATCCATTTAGCGATAATAGAACGATAAAAATATCTTCAATAAAATAACATAAACCAAACAATTTGCATCTATCGTTTGCTCATAAAACACAAGGAATTTCTGGCACAGTTTAATAGAAAGAGAATAACGTAGGTAAAATGTGGGAAAATTGTGCAGAGGAACGTTAGCACGTGGAGCGTTGAAATTACACGAATAACTTGTTCTTCTTCAGTGAGCATCGACGGTACCGAGTGGTACGGCGTGAAATTCTTCCAACTGTCGGCGCAGTGGCAGACGCACATCAAGACGTTCCCGATAGCGATGTTGGAGTACAGCCCCCAGCAACAAGCAGCGAACCCCACGTAAACGCTTGCCTCGTTCCCGTCAGCGGCCAGACGTTTCGCCAGATTTCGTTTGTGTTCATGGATATTGCCAATTAGAAACAACCGCTTAGCTTATCGCGCAAAACCCGAAAGCCATGAAACCCTCGGAACGTCGGAAAATAGAGAAAAGAAAGGGAAGAAATAGCGAGACAGAGCGGAAGGTAATGCGCGATAGAGCGCCAGAGTTCGTACAGTGGACAGTCTGCTGCTTGAAACCGCAAGTCGTTGCAGCTTGTACAGGCTTCTACAGTGTTTGAACGCTGCCTGTTCGTTTAATTGGCCCATGGTGTTGCATTACGCTCGGGTCGTTCGTTCGATTACGTTTCGAGAAGCGGAAAGCAAACTTGGAAACTGTGCGATCTGTTAACGTTTTTGCTGCCAACTGTCCCAAGGCAAAGAGAAGCCAGAAACGCAGAGAAAGAAAGAGACGCGTCTCTTCATCGCGCGTGCGCAGTTCGTCAGGAGTAGGCGCGTAACTGAGACGTATCGAAGATCGGTAGACGCATAACGCCAACACACATATCGTATTGCGATTAATATAAGATAACGACGATGACGATGGATCTCGTTGGTTACGCGAATGCCATACAGCGAGGGAACGTGCGGTTACATCGTTAGGAGCACGATGTCGCAGCGGAAGCGAATTGCACGAATAGGATATTCGATTTTCCTGTCGGAAGCGGCACATGCGATGGATTACGAAGAATCGTTCGGGAACCGAGTTCACCAATCCACCCCTACCCCTCCTCCTGCATCCCCACTCCCTAGCCGTCGACGCGTGTACATATAGAAATTTTTTTAAGGACGAGCATAGGAAAAATCGATCGGTTTCGCCTGCGAGTCGAACTGATACGCGTATTTGCTAAGATAGTTCTTCGTCTAAATCGCGAGGTAGCGAAGCAAAGGTTAGCGTTAAATTATGTATTTATTTAATTAACGTGTATTCTATATACATATACATAGGCAAATATATATGTGTGTGTACTTACACATGTGTGTATATACACACACACGTGTATATATATATATATATATATATACACGATCGCATATAGCAATGGAGCATACAGCGACGTTATCGAAAGAAGTCTGTGATACAGGCAAAACATTTCTCTTAGCGCACAAACCTGTTGTTTAGGAGAAGACGACGTAGTTTCGCGAATTTTCGGGAACTTTTCCCCGGGGAGAGAGAATGAAGATAGACGAAAGGGAAGAGAAAGGAAGAGAAGAATAATAAGATGATGAATACGATTAGGACGATTACGAATTAGCTCATTAGTTATTATATACGTTATACTCCTTTTCTCGTTTAAGATTTCGACATATTTTTTGTATTCCATTTTATAGACTTTTAGCCGCAGGCTGCTGTAGTTTAAATACTCTATTTTCAGATTTGATTATTTGATACTTGATTCTTGCTAGACGACCTTCTCACCCTTCGACTTCGATGTAACGTATAGAGTATACTCATCCGCGTATTATTGTTTAGCCGGTAGAAATAAAGGAACAAAAAGAAAAAAAGAAAAAGAAAGAGAGGGCGAGAGTGAGCAAGACTTAATAGAAATAAATTCGTTGGAAAGACGTAGACGAGGGTATTAGGGAATAGAGAAAAAGAAAAAAAAAAAAAGAAAAAAAAGATATCGAATGACTACGTTCTTCTCATACCATCGATCGATAATGAAATTATCGTGGTGAAAAGATAGAATCGAAACGCGCTCGCGCGTTTTCTTCCTCTAATTACATTTCTAATTACATTTATTGATTATTGAATTTCACTTTAAATCGCCGTTCAAAATCAACCGCTTGTCACGCGTTGCAAGTTAAGTCCGTAAGTCCCTCTTGTCCCTCAGAAGAAGAAGTAGAAGAAGGAGAAAGAAATAGAGTCATATCACGACAAGCGATAAAGACTAACGTTTAATACTGTGGATAATAGAAGAAAAGAAGAAACGAGATGCATAAACACGTATCATAAACGAGCACCGTTCGAACGATAGCTGCGTGCAGCAGTCACGTACTTTCCGATTTCTTCGTTTTTGGAATGTAGCTTCGGATAAGCAAGAGAATAGATGAGAAAGAAAAAGGGGGAAAAAATTAGAAGGAACGACGCAGCAGCTTTCTACTCGGTGTCTCCAGCGACATATACGTCGCGCTGACTGCCTAATGCCAAATCGAAAAAGAAGAAGAGAGAGAGAGAAAGGCTCGAGCAGAAATGAAGAGAAGAAGAAAAAACCGATCGTCCACTCGATCATTCGTTAAATTCAGAGAAAATACATTTGGAACACGAGCATTCTATCACTGTGCGTAAAACAGCGAAGAGGAAATCGATAATAACGTCCTATGGTACATTGGTGAATTTACGTTCGCCGGTGTAAAATTACAGGCAAAATCTTTACCCTGTGCCGGTACATGTACACGTACACACACTCGCACACGAACACACGCATACCATACGATAGTACGTACTCTGTGTCCCGCCCCCCCCCCTCCTGTTCTCTGCTAGTCTGCAATTAGTTTGTAACGAGTATCGAACTGTGCAAATCGTAGTCCTACATTTCACATCCTTAAGCGGCTGAGAGCAATAACCCGTTTTCTGCGAACTACCCCGCAAGATACGTAGTTGATTTGAATAGCAGCTCGAGGCACTGGCAAGTTATTGCCGAGCGGCGCGTGTGTACGTGGCAACGTTCTGCTTTTCGACGCGCGATGGCCTTCCGCGAGGCTGTGCTGAGAAAAAAAGAATAGAAGATGATCGGAGCGATAAGAGCGATCGGATATTCGAATTCGAGAGAATTCGTGGATGAGATCGGATCTTCTGATTAATTGGCAATTTCTGTCTTGAAATTTTTTTATCATTCTATTTTATGTATATATGTGCGTGTGTGTAAATTTTAATTCATTTAAAAAAATTCAGTTGCGAGATCCCGCAAAAAAAAGAAGTTTTATTCGACACGTCGCGCGATCCTTTCTTACGAGAGTGACACGACTTAAAGGAAACGCGTTGACGCGCGGCTTGTCCTTTAAGGTCCCCTCACAACGATAAGCTCGAGATGAACACGACGTTCGTTCCTATTTTAAAAGTATTGATATATTTTTCTTACTATCGCTGGATTTAACAAAGTAATATTTTATCGTATCGAAGTAGACTCGTTGGCAGTTTTCGAAGAGCCGGTCGGTCGGTTTGAGTTGCGTTAGTTTGGTGAGAAAGGTGCGAGGGGAGGGAAGGCCGCGGTAGATCAATCAACGTTTGCACGCGACCGTCGGGAAAGACTTTCAAACCCATGTCAGTTTTCAGTAGCAGTGCACATTATCGCGAGAAATAAGAGCGCGGTTGAACGCGACAAGTCTAAAGTCTAAAGGAAAGAAACTATGCCAGCAGGCCACGCGAACGATGAAAAGCTAACAAAGAGACGTTGCTATGTGCACACATACACGCGATATTAACTGCCTCGTTGTCAGATTCTTTGAACGTATGCTGAATCGTTTTTCAGCGATCGAACCTGCCATACGATGTACATATATATATTTCTATAGGTACATATGCATATAAATATATGTATATACATATGTATAGATACTATGTGTGTGTGTATATATATATAGGGTGACCCATGATTTTTCAGCAGCATATTCTACGAATAGAAATAAGAAGATTGATAGGAATGTAGAACGTAAGCACTTGAGGAAGAAATTCAACAAAAAAAGTACGAAATAACGCGAGATTGATTTTTCATTTGACACAATGCCCGCCGATGACTATGCGTACTCGTTTACGAACGATTGATACTAAGCGTACGACGAGGATATTGTCAACAATGGATCACGAAGCTTTCCATAGGTCCACGTTTGTATAAAATTGATTATTTTCACTCGAAGAATATACTCGCGTCGTTTGAACGAAAAAACTTGAGACACCCTGTACATATATACTCGCACAGTTTGAACGAGGCGTTCGAGGACGTCGTTCCGCAGTTTTGCACGATGGCGTTTTGCTTTTCTGTCAGAAGGCGCGTTCAACGATGTCTCTTATCGGTGTAATTTCGAGGGAACGCCAAAAAAGAAAAAAACAGAAAACAATGATGGAAAAGTTTCAAAGCCAATAAATTTGTTGCAACGAACAGCGACCGACAATGCGAATGCAAGTTCGATCGTGACACGTCGTAGGAGACGACGCGCAGTGGTCGAGAATCCGAATAAATTAAACGGACGAAGAAGCATACTTCCGGCCACACCGGAAGCCTGGCTGTAAATTGTACAACGCAAAGACTAAAACGTTTACGTTCGTGCATACCGTTCCGTAGCTGGTGGAAGGAACATAGCGAAGTCATAGAATCGGCCGTGCGTTACGCTGTGTACGTTACAAGAATCGGAACAACAGTCGTTCAATGCGTCGTTGACTGTCTCCGTGCGAAAACCAACCTCTCAACGTACAAGCTTTCCTTTTATTCCCGCATCGTCGATATATGTAGACAATAGTGAAATTTTATGTGACAGTATAAAAAAATGTATTTTTCAATATAAGCTACCGTAGCTTGAATCAATAAATATCGCTGGCTAAAATTGCGAAATTGTAAAGTTACGAAACTGTAAAATATCGCGTCTTCGACACATTAACAGGCGCCACTGGCTATTTCCATAATCGAAGAGTGCCTGTAGAAAACGCTATAAGTGCCACGATTGGAAGATTTTGTTTTTTTATTGGACCATGTTCCACATACCCACGAAGATACTGTTGTATTATTATTAGCATCGAGTATTACCTAACGTCTGATCCAAGTGCAATTTCCCATTCCAAATAGTTCTTAATAATAGCAGAAAATAGTGTGACAAGGTCGCCTCTATATAGAGAAATATAAGTGCCAATAAAAATTAATTAATTGCTGCTTGGCTTTTGTCTATGCCATTTATCATAATTAACCAAACGTTGAGTTCTTCTTGCAGCTGAGAGACGACTTGCAGCGTACAGGTTTCTCTACGAACACGGTTTTCTTTCTGGTAAACTTGAACTATTGTTGGCAACTAAGTGATTGCAGATTTTGTCATATCCACCTATGACAAAATCCGCAATCACTTAGTTGCCAACCCAAACATGAATGCGTAGGTTCCTGTTTCCTTCCTCGAGAGCTTGTTCCTTGGCAGCTACAGCTTTTCCTACGAGCACTCTGCACTGACTAAATGACACCCAGCAATCTTATCCAAGTTACTTCTGTAATACGATTACTAAACTTTCTGTAACTGGAATTAGATTGAAATTCGGAAAAGAATAAAAATTGTAGACCAGCGATAGATAGACGTTTTGTTACCATACAACAACACAGCTACAGTACAATAATGCAGTGCAATAGTACAATGATATGACGTGAGATGGAGACATCAGGACGGATGATCATATGGCATAGATGTACAATTTGAAGCTCTATGACGTTATAAGAGATCTGCGATCTCGCTATATCGTTTCCACCAACTGTCGTACACGCATACCTACGCATATTTATGTCTTACGAACGTATTTAGTGTTGAAGCAGAAACGAGTTCTTTTAATCCACGACAGCGTGTAAAGGACTTCGTGTGTCCCTTAATGTTCCTCGATCTCTTCTCCTCCTATTTTACCTTACTTCCTTTTGCTTTTATCGTTGGTTCGCAAATAAACGCTTGCGTCTTCTTTCTTCTTCTTTTTTAATTTCGACTCGTCCAAGTTGTGCAATTAATAAATAAGCTTCGTAATACGAGATTTTAGCGTCTTTAGAGACGTGCGACGATACACCCGTGACGCGTGCTCACAGTCTTTGTTCTCCTTCCCCTTCCATTCCTCTTGTCGCACTCGTAGCTAAACTCAATGGATTTATGAAAAATTGAAACGTAGAAAAATATACGAAACACGAGAACCTATGAAGCATTTAAAGCAAACTGTCTGCGACAGAAGACGAGAACGTTCGTTTGCTTGTCCTGTTTCCTTGACGCACGCGAACGTTGAAATTCAGTCGTCAGATACCAGTCGTCCGCGGTCCACAACAGCATCGTAAGATTCGTCGAAGAATTCGTTCCCTTGAAGGCTGCTACGAGCAGCGATCGCTGCGAACTTCGACTCTCGAAGCTCTCGATTCTAGTCAAAACGCAAGATTCTTCTCGAACGAGGCAATCGGTACCGTCGTCGCACGAATCCGCGATGTGGCGATCGATCCACGTAACGAGCGTCGCCATTCGGTTTCGAATTTTCCAGCGCGTTTCCCGCGAGTCTCGCGAAGCGCAGCAGAAAATAATGGATCGATAAGCTCTATGTCAGACGATTGAGCGCGAGGATGCGATCGTTATGGACCGCAAGGACCGTGAGCACGTACGCCTGGGCCGCAAACTCTGCGTTTGCTACGATACGATTATTGTTTTCGTCGGCATGTAGTAAGTTTCGACACGTGTGGGCAGCCAGGCTCAAGCTCAAAGCTTACAATAATTAAACGAAAAAAAAGAGGTAATTAATATATATAAACATATATATACACACACACACACACATATATATATATATATATATGTCTGTATGAATATATATACGTGGGGCGCGTGTTTTTCGGTACCAGAGCGCAGCGATCGGAAAGAAAAAGAAGCGAAATAGGAAAATAATTAAAAAGAGAATGAAACGAAAAAACAAATGGATCGATCAGAGATACGGCGTTTGACTTTCACGGGCGTTCTTAGACGTCTTTATTGCGTTTACGGCGGCCGATGTCTAAACCGTACATGTACATATGATTAACTTGTTATCAATAATATCAGAGAGTTCAATTAAAAGGGCTGTAAAACGCGTGTGCCGGCTTCCCGCGCGGGAAACTGGCAGCAACGAAATTGATAGAGGGCGGACAAAGAGAGAAGATGGAGGGGGCAACATGGCCTCCGCGTGTATCTTCACGAGCAAAGTCACGTTTTTCCATTTTCTTGCGCGTTCCCGTCGCGAGATCTTTCGCACTGATTTTACAGTTTTTCTCCTTCTCTTCGAATCGCACGACGAAGCTATGGAAGAAAAAAACCGTTCCACGAATTCTACGCGAACAATTAGACTGACAAAGATAAGAAAGATTGGAAGAGGAATTACGTGGTAGTTTGTTGATATTTGATACGCGTGTCGACTGTTTCCAGGTATCTCGTTCTACACGTTTGCGCGTTTCTTCTGTTTCACGCTTTTTCTCCAAACGTCAGATGTACAGAATTTTATTACGCACGCAATATATATATATCGTAGACACGTTTTAAACATATTAATTGTACGGATCTCGTTACGGACCTGGCAATAAACTTCGTTCGCGGCTGAAACGAATAATTCCGCCCAAGTTTCTAAAATACAAATAACGCGCGAACGTTCGTGCCGTTTCTCTTGAACCCTTTTACTCCCAAACTAGAAACTACGTTAACTATAATTGTATTAGTCGAAAAATTATATTGATCGTTAAATTATTCAACGTAAGCGATTTACGGAAATATTTCGCGAACGAAATTGCACGAGGATAGAGGATAAAGCTATTCGTAATTTTTCCCGAAATTCTTCGTGAAATGAGATTACTGCGGAAGCGAGAGAGTCAAAGGCGAGCTTTTTTCATAAAACTCGCACGACCAACGAACTGCGAGTAAACACTGTATCATTACCGAGGTCCTTTTGTTAATTGCTCTAAAACGGGGTTAAAAGAACAAAAAAGAAAGAAAAGATATCACAATGATCGTGGAAAATTTTTAAGGACTCGAAGAATTCGTTTCTTTTCTTTTTTCAAGTTGAACGTGAATACACACGCGTAGATCGGGTGAAGCAAAACAAAGGAGGAAAGAAAGAGAATGAGAGAAAGCAGTGAAAGAAAATAAATTTCTAATAAGTGAACGCTAGCCTTCTTTTTAATTCAACTCCCCTATTGTTGATATAATGAACATGAAATACCTATATGTGATATATATTATTATAAACATAATATTCGGATACAGGATATCATTGTTATTAATCTATAGAATAATTAGAGACGGCTTGTGTCCTGGGCGTAACACGTGGTCGTTTTATACTGTGAACGCTGTGTAATCGTTGTACAGAATATTCTCTCTGTTTTTCTTTTTTTTTTTCTTTTCCTTTTTTCCTTTTTTTTCTTAATATATTACATGTACATATGTATACATATATGTATACACAGTATAGTACCGTATGTATATGTATACATACATCTATGCAGAGTACAATATAAAACGGCAAAATAGATTGTAGCTTCGTTTTATAGAGAAATATACATATAATTATTCGTCTAGTGGCATCCGCGTGAAATATATTTATGTATATGGTTTGACTTTCGACGCTCTCCCACGATCGAAGATTCAATAAAAGAAGCGTGTGAGGATCGTTGTTCCAGCGACGAAACTGTAATCGCATTCTCGTCGCGTGCGAGTCGTCTGGCGTGATCTTTTGTATTTACAAAAGACGAGAAAGAGGGAGGACATTGATCGATGATTCCCAGTCGCATCTCAGGACACAAGTAGATATATAATGTAATTAGAAAATAGTGGACAAAAAATAAACTTGTGGTAATAACTCTGTATGCTTAGAGAAGGAAAAAGAAACCGAAAACAACAATAAGGAAAAGTTACAATTTTAAAAGGATAAAAGTGGAAAAAAAACTATGTTGTTGATGTTTGTAAGCTTGAAATATAAATGTAACGCAGTTTCTCGATATTCTGTTACAATCCCAGTGCACCTGTACCATCCGAACGATTTAATATCTTCTTATTTCTTATTTTCTTTTTCTCTACATTCTCCTTTTCTTTCCTTTTTCTTCATTTTCCTCCATTTTTTTTTTTTTTTCTGGTTACTCTTCGAACGTCGCTATTGCGTTCTGTTTTCAATGTCCTAACAGGAAAGAAGAAAGTAAATCTTTCGTCGTGCAGTATGTATACTCGTAATTGAAAGATATAGATTGGCACACTTGTCTCACTAGTTCAGAAAATCTCTAGCACCAACCATACCCGATACAGTCGATTTTCGCATAGGATATCGTTTTAACGATGTTCATCGTAAAGTAACGGTCAAAGTGTAAAAGTGAAAGATAGATGATAGAGAAAGAAAGACATGTACTATACACGGAAAGAAATCTTAATGAAAACATGCTTTGTAAATGATAACATCTCTTTATATTTGTATCACGTTTAAAGCTAAATACCGACAACAAATCAAGTAAAAATTACGCGAGTTACAGAAAAGAGAAACAAGTGTTAACAATGATCACAATATTAATCTCTTATAACGTAACGCGGCACCACGTACCGCTGCTTTCTCTTGGCTCTGTGTTGCGTTGGCTTTTACACTTTTCGAATCACGCAGGCGCGATGTACATCGATGTAGTCGATGACGATTTATACATCGGCACGAACTAAAATCCTCCGAAGAAAAATGCTCGATAACTCCCATTAATCGGAACTGCTTCCTTCCCATCGATTAAAAGGCGATAGGTATATATAGAAGATGTAACAAGTTCACGTGTTCTAAATGCTTTTGAAATGAAAGGTTCAACTCTGTTTCTCCGACTCCAATGAAAAGACTGTATCGCGGTAAGTAACGGAAGACGTATTTTTTTATTACTCTTGAAAATCCCTATTTTCTTCTATTACGCGATTCGTACGAGTTTCACGAAGTTAGAGCAGAAAAAATACGTGTTATTTTAATTTTCTTTTTTTTCTTTGTTCCTTTTTGATTATCATTAGAAACATCATGGAAAACGGGGAAACCATGTACGTGCACCGATAAGTAGCATTCGTCGTATTCGTTTTACTTTACAAGAGTATCTTTTGATTGCGACAGGGCAGCAAATCGAAGAAGCTTCGCGATGTGAGAATAGGCACGGTATACAATTATCCTTTTTCCCTTTTTTTTTAATGAATGAACCTCGTTACTTTGCGGCACTTGGGTACAGTTTTTATTATTTCTTCTTTGTCTTCTTTTAACTTTCTCTTTGCTCTTTGTTGTTTTGTATTCGATCCGAAACTACTCAACGGAGTCTACAAATAATATAGCATCTCTCTCGAACCTGCTTTACGCGTTTTTATCCGACGAATTTGATAAAGAAAACGCTTAAGATACCGTACAACTGGAAAGACGAGCCAGTCATAAGATATCTCCAGGTTTTTGTAGCTTTCCGTTCTTTTTTCTTTTTACGATCGTTACGTATTAATATCAGTAAAAACTACGCTCGTACTTTACATACCGGTAAATACATAGTAAAACAAGCATATCGTAGAGTTCTACACAGTAAGATCCTCTCCTTATAGCGCGTTGCTTCCAAGACCTTCGGTACAGCAAAGTGATATTTGACGATATATTCGTAAAATGAATTTTTATAGATTTTTAAGTGTAAGTTTGGATATTTTTATATGTATTTGTATATTCGATAAAGAGATTTCGATATAGTTACCAAGTGATAAATTTAATTCTCGATTTACACGATTCAGAGAAGATACATTCAATTCTGTTTGATAAAAGTTTGAAAAAATGCGGGAAAATTTGATAGGAATCTCAATTTAAAGCTTAATATATAATTTCAAAGATATAGTGTATATATGTATCGCTATCCTATCGTTATTAGGCAATTTGTCATTTGTAAGTTACTACTTATGAGTAAAGCTTGAAAGACTGTTTCATGTAAATATAAAAATGATATGTAATAAATTTGAAATTAAATTGCACATTTTATATTGGATAATGAAACGTGTCTTAATTCGTATGATTTCGTGAAACTAGTCTATCGTATCTAGCAAATATAATAATTCATTCCGTATCTTAAAAGCAATGCGCCCAACAATCCGGTACACACGAACATTAAGTTGTATTGCCTCAAATGCAATTGCGAGACTCTTGCTATAGATAGATTTAGTCTTTATTCACAATGTTAAGATAAAACAAAGATTCATAATTATTGATCGAAAACCTACAGTTTCTTCGCTAAATAAATATACTTGGTTTTTTTTTGTTCCAGCTAGTGTTACGATCCCAATAAATCCTAGCTAATACACGTAGATATTTATTTTATGCAGATATTCTTTATAGACTTTTCTTTCTCCTCGTCAACGTTTGTCTCTTTCATGTACGTGTACATGCCCATTTTATTTTCTTATGCCTGCACTTAACACGTGTCGCACCACAGGAAAAGCTCGATACGTCGAAACAACGAAAGAAAGAATCTTTCAAACCGTCAGGTGCAGTCAAACATACATAATAAATCATTATTTACACTGCATGTTAGAACTCAATGAATGATATTCTCGTCAATTCATTACATCTAATGCCGAATTTTTGGGAATCTTAATACTCTCCTTCAAATGTTGATCAACAAATGCATTGCGAGTTAAAACACATGTTACTTAAAAGCAATACGGTTTTACAAGTAATTAAATTCCGTAGCAGCTGTGCAAACGTTATGCCTTTGAATATTTTCCATATACTGTAACGTGGATACAGTAATATTATAATAGTAATTTCTGTCTTTCGCTGTGATATTAATTACCTACAATTCTTGTACAAGATCTTATATGTATGGGTGCAACGCCAGTGCCCTACCACGCAAACCTCTCTGACCTCCGACTCCTCCTTTTGGTATCACGTATCCTCCAGCATGTCTAGCTGTTCCTTCTTCTTCCAAATTACCATTGCTCTCGATTAAATCGCGTAATGGCCAACAAGCTAAATGACGTGATTTTCCATGACGTGCTAAGACATGATATCCTTGTCTGAAATACACATCACAGTGAGTCAGTCACAAGAATGTTTACTTTCAATTAAAATTTGAAAACAATAGGAAGAGATGTGACATACCTAGATGAAATTAGACCCACAAGTAGTGCCCAATGAGCTTTATGGCCTCTTTTTAAGCATGGAGCATGATTGAAATCAGAATCGTATGGAATTAGTACCATTGCACCATGAGCCAAAGCATGTGTCAATGTGTCTGGGCATTGCTGTAAATCCACTAAGATATCCGGTCTATGGTCAGGCAAATATTCAGCCGCTAGTGTGCCCATAAAATCAACACTATACACTTCTCCATGTTGTGTAAAACCCCTTACACGAGCTTCAGCTAGGAGTTGACTCACAGAAACTGGTTTTGTGTATTCTTGCGATGCCATAGCAAGTGCTACTAAACCACATCTGTTAAATAGTAACATAATTATTGTTATTATTTAGATTTATGTGTTTCATCTATAAATAATAAATTACAGATGAAACTCACTGTGGTCCGTCTTGCAAAATTGGTTCAACTTGACAAAAATATGTGACTTCTGCATCTTTCAGTTCATTTCGGGATATCAGCTTTTCAATTTCTGCCTCAGCAGATGTAAGGGTAATCTTGGCCCAAGGAGGCAGGGAGTCTGCATCGCTGACTTCAGTTTTTTCACACATAGGTGCCTCTGGCAAACTTGAGAGAGGTGGAGGTGGTGCTGGCATTTTTCAATAATAAGTACGATACGAACAGTTACTTTGTTCAATTAACAAATACCTGGCCGCACGTTACAATAAAATGATGGTAGTTTCCACAGCTATGAAATCATGCACCTACGCTTTAGTATTTTCAATTTGAAAATTGCCATTTCTTAGTGGTAGTCTTCCTGTTCACTGGTAAGTCGCATAATGTTTCCAGTTCATCGTAAATGCAATCCTATTGAACGTTCTTGCAGAGATCCAAGCTGAAATATCAGTGGAAAAACAGCATGCGACTTGCAACGTACAATCAAAACCATAAATAATAATTAATTAGCAAAAAAATTAAGACAATTTATATGTGGTACTTAAAAATAGCAAATAATGTAACATATCGATATTAATATCGATTTTGCTCTAACAAAACACTTTCTGTGCCATTACTTCATTATAAAAAGATTTCAACACGACAGAAAAAAGAAACGAAACTACGCAGTCACTGGATTATTGCAATTACTTTTATCCGTTACTCATTTAACCTTGAGGAATATGTTTTTATACGGTATCTGTCATAGCTCAATGAACGTGAATTGCAAAAAAATTTTGAACGATATCATCGACAGTAACCGTTTTTGACAAAATCAATCAGGTCGCGCGACAACTGGCAGTGATGTTTTTACCCGAGTTTCGAGATATATTTAATACTTCTTACGGCCTCTAATATAAGGATGAACTCGTTGCAAAAGTTCTAATGGCAGCACATCGCACGATCGACATTGGACGGAATAGCAGTTGACGATAATATACAATATACATATCAAGTGATGATTATCGATCCAATATTATACGATTGTTGTACACGGAAGATCAAATTTAGATCGGGCAATCAATCGGGTGATCAGTATTTGTTTACCGTACCTAAAATGCAACAAAATCGGTGCAGCACGATTTTGACGTTTGCACGTCCCCCCTATTCACCCTGTGACTCATGCACATACATTATATAATTCTTCGATAGAAATTAGAATTAACACTCGAGTGCATTAACGTGACGGTATTAAGAGTACGTTCGGATGCGCGACAATTCTCCAACGAACTACGATTACTGCCCCGATACGACTGAAATTTGAATCCTCTCTGAGAGAGCTCTCTCAGGCTGGCATAGCGCACTATGTCTTATTCGCAAGCGTCTGTCACGATATACAGTCTGATAAGAAATTTCTCGTAGGTGCTGCAGTTCCGAAGATGATTCACCAGTTTAGGCAAGTGCATTGTTTGCAAGAACCCTAGCCTCGGGAAATATATTGTTTATCTCTTTTCACTCCGACTCGAACTCGAATTGAAACAGGTGCGGGGATTTCGATACGTATCGCATGAGACCGTATTCCTATACTATTGTCATAGATAATAGGTTTAATGCAGTTCTAATAGTACTATGAAAGCTGATTGGCTGAAATGTCTCGAATACGCCAATCGTTGCCCATTGCTGGACATAATTCGACGCATCGAAATGCTGCATATAAAATATATCACGCAAAAGGATCGAAAATAGAGCTAAATTCTGCAAATGTCTGTAATCTGCGATTGACATTTAAACTTTTTTATGGATTTATATATGATTGTACATTTTCAAGGTTCTGATAGTTTAAATAGTAATGTTCGTAATCATATTTTGTTTTTTTGAATTTTGTGACGAGCAAAAATAGATCTAATTGATCTCACTTTTTGACGATTATACAAAGTTTTATCATTGTTTAAGGATAGTATAGACATGGCATTAAATAGAACTTTATGTCTCATGTTTTGAAATACCGACCGAGAAAAAGATCAGAATGTCTCTTACGCCCTCTATGATTTACTAAGGCGACTATTATAATTTATATAAAATGCTATTTACTGTTAGTGCAGCATACACGTATGCGTATACGTGCATGTCAGTTCATGAGTATATGTGTATATAGATATGGTATGTGCCATGTGAACTTGAAAGCTACTCCCTCTCCGACTTTGATGATTTTGAAATATATCATTTTGTACAATTTTTCTTATGTATATAAGCGGCGATCGGTTTTGTTTTCTGAAATTTTTCGCAAGAAACTATCGCTACTATTATAGTACATTTCTGCCTATTTGAGTATCCGTGACAACGTATGCGCATCGACGAAGAACAGAATAAACATGACAATCAATGTTTCTTGCAACTGTAACTTCAGGAAAAATAATATTCTTTCAAATTTTTGAGTATGTAATGTTGTGATATGTGTAGTCAAAGAGGTGTAGGATAGAAACATATTATTCATCACATCACGGACAGTTCCTTTACACATTTAAAACGAACAACGCCATATCAGGAGTCATTTTTTTTGGGGACTACCGGTTCTATCTGCACTACATATTTTCAGGCCCAATTTGCAAGCAGCAATTTACCATTACGTTTTAAAATAGCGTAGATTTATATCAAATAGTTTATGACGGGAATGCCAAACGATGCGGCAAATTAATCCAAACTGCTCATCGGTTGGGTATTTTGAAACGAAATTTTATTCGAATCTTTTCGTCAACTGCGATCCTTGATATTTTAGGTCAACTGAGGTACAAAACGTTTAAACCAAGTTTGTCTATCGGTGCCAGCCGATATTCTTCATTCTTTATTGAATTGCCAGTGATCGAGGCGTATTTTGATTAATCGATATAGGTCATACTTGTTAAATAATTTCAGCAATTTTTATAATGTCAAATAAGATTATTTTTAATTAATATTATTCAAAAATGATTGTAGTATTCTTACATATAATTTCTTCGTCTCTACATATCACTCTACATATAATATCTTACTAAATAGAAAAAAATGAAATAATTGTCCTACGCTGTTTTATGAATGCATTTATTAAAAACAACTATCATTCTCCAAAATGATTAATAATTAGCAATTTGGAATATAGTCCTTGAGAATTGATAACAAAACTATCTTGCAAAATAAAAGAAGACATTTTTTTTAAATTAAAATGATTATCACTGTTATTAATTGATATGTGAATTATAAAATTTTTATTTTGTAGCACATGCGAAGGTTATTTTCTGCGACTGTGGTTTTAGTTTTAATTCGAAACAGTACTAAACTGAATTGATAACGTCGCATGCGACGCGAACACGATCTGGAGGTCATGGAGGGTCACGTCTACTTTTCTCTATATCCCATCGGTGGTTTTACCTAGTTTTGTTGTTATTCTACCATTTAAACAAAATAAAAGATAAAAAATTAAACAAAAAATTTAAATAGAAATTTAAATTAAACGTTTTGAATATTATTTTACTAGGTATAAAATAATGTCTTTTCAAAATTAATGATCTTTTTAATTAACTACACCTTTGTCAAGAAAATCTAACCTATTCTAACGTAAAATTTACAATTCTTTATAAATAAAAATGAAAATAAAACAAAATATCTATTTCGATGGTCCGGGAGTGAAAACGTTACATTATCCTTATATCAGTCAAGTGAATGTCATTTTGACAAATATAAAGTTATTTTATCGTATCAAGCGATTAAAAACAAATTTCGTCCCTGACATTACTTAATATTTAGTGAAATTTATAGTGCTCGGTATAGTTTTTGACGTATAATTGTGTGACACATAAAGATTTTATTTTTCATTGAATATTTATTTGTCAAATAAAAATCATATCATATAAAAATAACTAGTTAGACAGTATTTAAAAATGAGTAAACAGAGTAAATCTACAAAAAAGTCCAAGATTTATTTTGTTACATCAAAGACGAAAAAGTCTAAAGAGCATTGTAGTGAAGATATGATGCTTGCGTACAATGTTAGTAAGTTTATTTTTACATAAACAATATATTTTAAGCAACAATAATAATAAATTGATCTTTCAGAAATGCCTTGAATATGGTATGGAACCAGTATGGATCAGTAAAAGAGATTCTAATAAATTGAAACTTACGATGTTTGATATCCTTGTGGTGGAAAATTGTGAACGAATTCCAATGAAAAAATTAATAACAGCTAAATGTTGGTAAGTAGAAGCTTGATATTGATATAATATACTGCTACATCAACTTTGCAAAGATAGTAGATCACATGATATTAATCAATATTATTTTACTGTTGCAGCATAATTGATCCAGAACATTTGCCAATTTTTTCTAGTGCAACTCCAGGTAGAAGAAGTCCAGTGCATACAACAGTCATGAAAGATCTTTGTATATGTACTTCTCGTTTATGTTTAAAAGATAAGGTATATTCACTAATGATTGTTTCTGCACACAATAAAAGAGGAAATATTTAAAAATCTTATTATTATAGAGATACGTACAAGTATTAGTGGCAAAGATGAGTGGAAATTTTACAACGGAGTTAGATGATAAAGTAACACATCTTGTAACATTATCTGTTTTGTCTGCTGAATATGAGGTAAGTAAATTTATATCGATAAAATTATATTTATTATATAGTTTTATTATAACATTTAATTCTTTCTAATAGAAGGCAATACATATGAAAATACCAGTAGTTACAAAAGAATGGGTTGAAGCAATATGGGAAGCGAATAAGACAGATTATGTTGAGCCAGATGACGAGAGGTTTGATAAATATAAAATTCCTATGTTCTATAATTTAGTTGTAACAGCAACAAATATTCAGAGATGTGAAAAGGAAGAAATTTCACGTTTAATTAGAAATAACGGAGGAGTAAAATACATATTGTTTAAAATTTTTCTTTTATATTTTAGCTAACTATTCCCTTATATTATTATCCTCTTTTTAGGTGTATATGAGTACTTTGGATTTAGACACAGTTAATGTAATACTTACACCAGAAAATAGTCCAATAAATCAGAAGCTCAAATATGCAAAAGAAGCAAATATTATTTGTTTAACACTAAATTGGCTATATGAAAGTATAGAAGTCGGCTATGCTTTACCTTTTAGGTACTATATATTTCAAACAGTAAAACAAGATTATTCTTCAAGAAGATCAAATGGTAAAAAATATCTTTTTAGTGTTATAGATCTATAAATTGGTGGCTAATATAATTTTTTTAATGTTCAGTACGTGAAACTCGTAGTTGTTCTACAACAAGTTTCATAACATATGACAAACATGACAATTATATAGATGACAATTATATAGATGAAACCGCATTTAAAACCTCAACAATGAGCAATGTTTCTACTGGTTAGTATTACAATACCTGAAAGTAACTTACAGCAAAGATAAATTTTATTTTAAATTTATTCCAACTTTTCACTTTCTACAGTTACTACAGTTTTGGATAGACCTATGTTTGATGAAGCAGAAGCGGCTGGTCCATTTTTATATGGTTGCATTGTGCGTAAATTGTATTTACATTTTTCATATTCTATAATACTCTCCAATGGTGTTTCTCTAAATAATTCTTTTCTTCTCTTCAGATTTATCTAGCTGGATTCACTTCTGATCAAAGGGATAAACTTAACAGAATATTGAATGTAGGTAGTGCAATGCGATTTGATTATATATGTGACATTATAACACACGTTATTGTCGGGGACGAAGATAGCGCAGCTAGTGAACTAAAATTATTGAAATCAAGAGGATTATGGTATAATGTTACTTTAATGTCTAAATTAATATCTATTTAAAATTCTGTAATTTAATGGATATATGATGTAGTCCATATATATTGAAACTGGAGTGGTTGGAAGAGAGTATCAGATTAAAACGGTCCGCGCCAGTAGAATATTTCTTATACGAAGAAGAAAATAGTACAATTGAAAAGGTTACAGAATCATCATCTTCATTAATTATGATATATACATAAAAAATATAGTACGTAATATAGGTATTTATCATGTTCATATATTTTTCTAGAATTTACAATTGCTGCAAGAAAGGATGTCAGAAGAAGAGGAAGAATCATTTAATTTCGATCAACAGGAGCTACAAAATGCGATTGGTAATATCTGTAAATAATTGCTTACACTTTTTATGAAAGAAATTGAATGTACATCTTATTTATTGCTAGTTTCAACAATTGATGAAACGGTGCAAGAATATGTAGAGCCGTATATACCTGTTTTTTCTCAAACGCCAGAAAGTCTTGAGTATTTAATACCTGGAACAGATAATAGTGATATTATTAATGATAGACTATTTGAAGGTAATGCTGTGGTAGAATATGTACAACAATGAACTAAAATAATGGTAAAATATACATATAGGTCTGACATTTGTCGTATCTACCTTCTGTAACACGTATAATGATATGGTTGAAAATATAATAGCAATGAATGGAAGAATAGTTCCAGGTACGTTCGTTGAGATTCCAGACTATGGTATTGTGTCAACATATGGTAATACTTTAAAGTGTACAGTGAAAGAAATTGTTACCGATTTGTTTATTGTAAGTTTCAGCTTTTTATTTCGATTTTCATATTTTGATATATTCTTTAGTATTAGCATTTTTTTTGTAGGAAGACTGTGTAAATCAGGATCGAATAGTTGAAATTATGTATTATCATAGACCTGTATCTGTAACAGAGCATGTATTAGTAGGTTGTGTTCTCACAATCAGCACATATGTAGGAGTTGAACGATCGTTTCTTATAACATTAGCTGTGGAATTGGGTGCAAGGTATTATTCTTATCATATACCTTAAGGATAACTAGAGTGAATCAAGTATTAAAGCATTGTTTAATTTCAGATACCAAGATGTTTTCGCTCGTGAAATGATTATTGACAGAGATGTGTATAAAAACACACATTTAATTTGTTCAATGCCAAAGGGGAAGAAGTATGATGCTGCAGTAAAGTGGAAAATACCAGTTGTTACCGCAGAATGGTTAAAAGTCTGTGCGGCTCAATCAACATGGGTTGACGAAACACCATTTTTTGTCGTGAAAAGTTTAGGTATATAAATACTTAATAAATTTATATTATATATGTATATACAAAAATTTGTATAATATTAGTCCCGTCTAAAGGTCCAGAAGAATCAATGGAATTAGACGTAAGTTTACCTCAAACTAACACAAATCAAATAGTTCTTTCTACTGAACCAATAGCCAGTAGTTCAAGAAGCCACAACATTATTGTTCCAGAAGAATATTTTCCAAGTTTACAAGTATATATTTTTTTACATATTTCCTTTATTATAAATTTATGATCTATTACTAAAAAATATATTATAGATTCAAAATAATAACGATAACATGCTGTTACTAAATAATGAACTCAGCTTATCTATGAACACAATTTTTAAACCATCAGAAACACTATGTAGTCAAGTGTTTGAACCCATCCCTTCACTAGAGACAGAAAGGTTGGAAGGGATTAGTTATTCTTCAAATTTAATAAAAAAAGAACCTCCTTTGAGAGGGCCATTTACTAGAGTTAGTATTTCTTGTAAGCTTAATTATATACATAATACATAAATATCTAATAAATATTACCATAATTGAATTTATAGGCTCTCTCAATATTAAAAAAAAACTGGCAGAAAGAAAATGAAAAGTTACCAGAGGTAATATTCTTCATTTATATATGTATATGTGTATTGATAAATAATTTTATATATATTTATTAATAAATACTATAACATTATAGAATCATAATGCAGACGAGACATTACCTGCAGCAGCAAAAGATGGTTTCAACTAGTAGAAATTAGAAGACACAGGTGACAATGATAAAACTGACAAATGGAATTAATATGTAAGTTAAAAGAAAGTTTTAGATAAGCAAAGTATGTGAGATATGCAAATATTTATAAAGACCTAAGAACAGTAATTGACTGTACTTCCAAAATTATTATAATAATATCATTGTATTTATATACAAATGAAGATTATACATCATACAATTAATCGTTTCTATATTCAATATATAAAAATTATTAGCTTCTATAATACTAAAAGCAGTAGTAAGTTAATTGTTGCACCTCCAATTTAATTGTAAGATCAAAAGAAGTACTGGCTCTATATTTTGAAACACGATCGAAAGGATAAACGTTTTACTATAACTGTATTTGAATAGGAATTTGTGGTATAATTTAGGAAGTACGATGGAGGTACACACTGACTATGTCTTTTCTTATAAAAGTGTTTTTTATGCACAATAAAGATTCTACATCTCTAATAGAACGTCTTCTTTCATTAAATACCTTATCTGCATTCTGTATGTTTACAAGATTGACTTCACATAAAAATACTTCTCTTATTGTACATAATTCTGTCTCATACCTAACAAAAAACATAAACATACATACATATTGGCTGTGGAATAATATATTACACCTTTTTACATAAGAGGTACGAATCGGATAGATCGACTTATTTTATTAAATTAAGTAACGATTTTATATAAAAATATATAGGGTGACATAAATAATGAAGTATTTTTACAAATTATCATATGAAATAGGCATTGTACAAAACGAAACGCTTTAAATAATCGTGATATCAAAGTAGACACGTAGAAATAAATAATAAATAGATTTTAAATTTAATATCGCTCGAAGTCATATACACACTGCGCTATAACTGTTAGTGTATAAAATAAATAGTTATTCGAAATTTTATTATCATTTTCAAGGCACCACATTGTAGTCGTTGCAAAAAAAAAAAAAAACGGCGCAAAAGAGCTACATCGTCGTAATTACTTCTAAATTAGAAAGTTCTCCCTAAACAGCATTACGTAAATGTAATCTGTAAACCTTCGGTCACCTATGTACCCAAAAGGGTACCAACGATTAACCTGCACGTTATTAGACTCAAAAAGAAAGTCATGTATTGTCCGCAAAAATCTCAAACTACATATTATGCGCATAATACTATTAGTATCCTCTAGAAAAGAAAACGTCTCAATATATATATACATATATATTTCTGACGGATAAACGTTTCCAAAAATATGTTACTATATAATAGGTTTGTTTTGTATAACGGACTTTACAATAAGTTGTTAGGAAAAGTTCTATAAACACCCGAAACATTTCCAGTTTTTCAATCTTCGTCGTATTATTAACAATTATAGAACAGACGTTGAAATTTTTCTAGTTCATAAAATAATATCCTTATAGTTTCATGGAAACTGTCGTATACCACAGAGCGTGTAGTAAAGCATTTTCTTTGACATGCTCCTAAGTAGATTCGTTAAAAATATCATTTTATACATACATATATATATATATCCCAATAATTTATCACACGTTCAATGCGTTGAAAGTGAATTACGAACATTCTGTTCGTACGTATGGCCCGCATTGGACGTACGATACAAATATAAATGCATCTTCGCGGACATTTATATACAATGTATCACTGCGTGTATCGATTCAGTATTTCTGAGTCATAATACTTTTGTTCTTTAATTCAAAGAGGACAAGCACGTTGCATTATTAACGATGTGAGAGTACCTGGTAAACTCTGATCATTGGCTTTCTACGTTGTTGGTCCGCGGTGTTTTATATAAAATAAGGGCAGTGAATAGATTAGTTCGTATATCTAGTTTACAAAAGATTAAGAGAGAGGTGAAACGTGTCATGTGAGAACATTACGCGAACTTATCTCGAATAAAGCCATTGCTATTTAAACTTTGGGTACCCGCACATCGCTATACGATGTATAAAGAAAAGAAAGAAGAAAAGAAACTATAAATCTATCCTAGTCAGCCTTCTGTATGTTCCCGCTTTGCATGGTATTTGAGCAGCAGCTGCCGGTCTTCCCGGTACTTATTATTAGTGTTTATTTGGGTTAGTGTCTGAATCCGGTTCAGAACCGGAACCGGAAGACTCCCCAGCATTAACGTTCGCACTGCAGCGCGAGCTCCTTCGGCTACTGGAAGTCGTGTGTCTGCATTTTTCGCTACGATCCACTGTACCTACAATAATTTTACACAGAAATCAATATCCACGTATGTATATTGTTTGTTTAAGATACTTGAATAAGTTACATTGAAAGTCGATGAATTTTATGATAAGTATGTAATATAATCATGACAAGAAACATTTTTAGTCAAACGTTACAATAGATACTCACTAGTTAACGGTGTATGAACTTCAACCTTTATATTAGCCGTCGCAGTGACCTTGGTTGTGATATGAGACGTAGATGTCACTGGTGACATTCGACTAGACCCACTTGTATCTGATCCGCTACAGTTCTGTTAGTTAAAAACAAAAGCACACACGTTAATCATGCTTCGTGGATTTGGAGTATCGGTATCATTCACGCGAGATAGTATGTAAGGTAATAAGAAGAATTTTGAGTAATGTGTAAGCAGTTACATAGATAGGAAGCCAAATGGTAGATATTATCAAAAGCACTCTCAAGTCAAGTACATTTGGAAGAAAATGCCACGTGAGACAGGAAATATTTCAAAATAGTTAATATTCATGTTATATGACATACCTGGTTGCCACAAGTTGATGTCGTTTCAACCTTCAACTCTGGCTGAACAATAATACAAGACTCCTGTGTACTGTGCCACGAATTGGGTTCCTCTGTAATGGTAGTGAGAGATGGTTCAGCGTGTAACCTGGCGTTATCAATTTTGTACGATCTCCTGGGGGGTGCAGGAGGTTTTGATCTTCTGACGATTGGCGAGGCAGGTGGAGTTGGCGTAGAAATACGATCCGGATGGTCATTGGGTATTACTTCTGGAGATGGGCCGATCAAAGACAACAGGATGGGGAAAAAGAATAATCCATTCACCAAACCGATCCCAATAAGACACAGCAACACCAAGAAGAAATACCGAACGATGAAGTCGAACTCGGAGAAGGCCAACATCACGACTGCTAATAAAGTTGTTATTGCTCCGTGAATTACAGGTGCGCACATGTGCTCCAGAGCTAACCGAATCCTTCGATCTCTGCTTCCAATGCTCGTAACAAAACTCTGCAAGAATAAAAACAAGAATATAATATATTAGAATATATTAGAATAATATATTTTAAGAATATAATATAATATGAACGAAATAACGAGTTTTACAATTGAGACATTGAGCACCAAAGTGGAATAAGCAACGTTCTTTCTGTACACTGTTACTTTCTGTTACATTGAATATCTTGTGTTCGATTCTATTTTAGCGAGAGAATCGTTTAGTTACTTGGGTATTGGGAGTAGTTTGCTTTTGTTCTCAATGTCTCAACTTATCCTCGACTTGTATTTATACTAACCAGACAAATATGCACTGTAAAGTGCACAGCAATTCCAATGCTGACGACCAACAGAACAGCAGGAACAGCGCTCAGTTTTATATTGCAGAGGCCCATGATTCCAAAGAGTTGTAGTACCACAGCAGCAAGAGAGGTGCCGACTAACAAAGCTGCCCAGAAATTCAACAATAATATTCCAACGACAGCAACACTGGCTGTTAAAGCAGCTAACAGAGCAATACCCAAACAATTTCTTAAATCCATATACTGTTCCCAAAAGAGGAATGGTATACCAGAAGGAAAATTTGGTAGTCCTCGTTCCTCAAATTTTTTGCACAGTTTTCTGACATTGCCAATTAGTTCTGTAATTTCTTGCGTGTCAGTAAGTTTATGCAGATAAAATGGCATCTGAGCGTACGTTAGAGGCATGCTTTTTGGAATCTTTAATTCATGATCATTGGTATAAATCCATTGCCTTGGTTCTGGCCTTAAATTGGCCTGAGAAGCACCATAAGCCAAAACATCATTTGACACCCATGCACTCAAATAATTATAAAACGCTCTTGGATTGATGATCCCTTCAGAATCGATTAGCCTGACTTGAGTGACTAACGATTTGTCAATAGGATTGTCTACGTGACCAGTTTGTACCAACAATTTGTAAGCGAGAATTGCCTCGTCACTAGCATTCTTGTACCACCTTTCCTGTGTAATACATCCATTGCTATAATCCCTATCAAACGCGTTTTGCAGTCCTTTCAACCAGTCCCTGAACAAACTTAACCAAAACTCAGGCAATCCTCCGTTATCGTTCTTGATCACATTCTTTATCCTCATGAAAGCATCATGATACTCATACAACAATCTTTGATTGTTAGGGTACTCGAATTCCCTCTGGGTAACAGCATACATATTGTAGAATCCAAAGTGCTTTGCCTGGGCAGCTAAGAAAGCATGTTCATTGGAATTCTGTGGGACCAGATCGGTCAGCTCTAGACCATCGTTCACCCTTACAGCTTGCCAAACACAGCCAACAAGAACTGCGATTAAAATCATCATGCCAAAGACCTTAGTCGCTGGTCTGGTGACGAAGGGAGCATAATGCTTAGCAGCTAACTGGGTTAAGGAGAAAGTGAGACAGTCGTCTTGGCTGCATCCTGTCAGGGTATCTTCTTCGCTACACTGCTTATCCGAGTCCACTTCGATATTTCCACCGACCCAGGACTCATTCTGCACGTTTTGCGATGTCAAGATTTGCGTGCAGGTTTCACGGCGTTCTGGTGGTATCGCCCTCGTTACAGTTTGCTTCGCGGTACCATTGCTCATTCTATTGGCGTACTTATTTCTGCCAGCGTTCGATGGTAGGCAGCAACAGAGTATATCTGAACGACCTGAACGTCGTCTTCTCAGATCCAAACTTACCATAGCTGGGAAAACAAGCAGCATAGCGGCCAGATTGAAGAGCAACAAGATACCAGCTTGAAAGCAGAACACTCGGAGTGCAGGAATTGGGATTATCGCTGCAGCGAAGAACGCTGACACGTTGCTGATTCCTGCTAGAAGGACAGATAGGCCGGTCCTTTTTAAAACCACTCCTGTCTGTTCTCCACTGGGCACTTCGTTTACCGAGAGCTCAGCGTAAGTATGAGTTAATAGGAACATATCGTGAACACCGAGTCCTAGAGCTAAGAAAGGGACGATCTGAGTGGTGGCTGCGTTGAAGGGGATTCCTAGGAGGGCGCAGAACCCCAAACCAGCGGCCACAGTTGCGCAGATGAGCATTACACCGGCTATGCCCACGCCAGCTTGCGAACGCACTGGATCCTTCCATCGAAGAAGGACTATACCCGCGTACAGTACCTGAAAGAAGATTATATTTCTATAACGAGCAGGTAGGTAATAAGTAAATGAATAAGTAAGGCCTGTATCATAAAATTTTGACATTACATTTTTTATATCTTTTTTAAATAAGTTTTTATAGTCAGGTGTGTCATGTGTATCCCTTGTACAGTTCTCTTAGATATTTGACATCAGAGAATTATAATTTAGTTTAATATAATTATATTAAGGTGAATTACTGATTACAAATAATCAATTGTACCATTTATACATACGAGTATAGCCAGTTATACAATTTTAATTATACATGGTGGTTGGTAACAGGTGGTACAAGCGGAAGGGGGGTGATTCTACGCGAAAAAAGAAGTCGAAAATATAGAATAAAAAATTTTTTTTTTAATTTTTCCATCGAGACAACGATCTACAGTGAGATCCGTCATAACGTACCGCACGCGTACCGAGCGAAAATTCAAAGTCGATTTTCTCGAAAACAAAGCCTCAAACGAAAAATTTTTATTCTATATTTTCGACTTCTTTTTTCGTGTGGAATCACCCCCTTTCAGCTTGTACCACCAGCTACCAACCACCCTGTATATAGCCAAATTTTAGCAGTTTCTAATCAGGCGAAATAAGAATGTCAAATACAGATGATACAGTTTGGTGGAAGGTGATTGTACGTGAAAAAACAAGTCGAAAATATGGAATACATTTTTTTCATATGATGTTTCCTTGCCGAGAAAATTGAGTTTGAAAATTCGGTAGGTATACCTCGACGTGGCTAATCCCGGACTGAACAGGAGCATATAAACGACAGGAAGTTAAATTGCACATAAAAATAAGTCAGAAACGTAGAATAACATTTTGTCATAAGATGCTACGCCTTGGAGAAAAATTAATTGGAAAATGCATCGTGCGACTAAATCGACTAAACGCGCTCGTACTTTATTTTCTTGAAAACGAGGTGGCAAATGGGAAAACTTTATTTCACATCTTTTACTTATTTCCGCGCGTAGAATAACCTCCTGCTGATTTTATACTTTTCCTTAATTTATTGATACTTAATCCGTACTTAACCAAGTTCAAGTATACTCGACAAATTTTCAAACTTGATTTTCTCGCAAACGAAACGTTATATGAAAAAACGTTGCTCCACATTTCCGACTTATTTTTTCACGTAGAATCGCTCCTAACCCGTTTGCACCACCACTTAGAGGGCACCCTGTATAATTGAAACTGTACAGGATCAATGTACCAGACCAACGTAACGTATCTATTACTTAGAGTATCCACGAAAGCGTTAGAAACCGTAATAATATTTATACTGACCATCAGTGCGCAGCCTATGGCGATTTTCATAACGGACACCTCGCTGTACTTCCCAAGTATGTCGTTCATGGTGGTTGTGCTGAACGCGTACAGATTGTACGGCGCTGAGCCATTCGCGTCCAGGTGCTTCTTCACTTGATTGCTGAACGCTCGTTGCCAGGTTTTAAGTACTTGCGATGCCTTCTCCTGGGACCAGTCGATATTATGTACCTTGTAGGTGTTGTCGAAGAAATCGTAAAGCTCTCGTTCTCCCATCAGCTGCACAACGGTCTGAAGCGCAGCTGCACGGGTCAAGTGACCAGTCTTATTGTGCTTAGCACCACCGACGAGTAATTCCTCGGGCCAGTGCATAAACTTGGCCGCGAAACCGTAACAGCCTCCTGTTAATTCCGCTCCTATGTCTGGTACCTGGCGAAACAAATCGTGCAGCTTCATGAGCATCTTCGGTGTCTATATGAAGATAGTCCCCCTCCCTTCCTCCTACTCTTTTAATCTCGTATTTTTTGTCTTCGTTCAGAATTGTTCTACGTTTGTTCTACGTTGGTGCAAAGGAATAATGAATTATTTGAGAGGGTTCAGAGAAACAACACCAAACGAGTGAATCTTTGTCCAGCCCACATTTTCTTGAAACCGGAAGCGTCAAAATTGTTCTGGACAGTTCCGGTTGTCCCAAACATCGCTCCAAAGTGTCCTTTCAATATCGTGTTTAGTTTAGGGAATAATTTGAGAAAGCTGTATAGCCATAAGACAATGGACATCTTTCTTTATTTTCACAGCAATAATACATGGTATAAAGGATCTTCTTTTGGAACACGTACTTACAACCTTAGAAGAACTCGGAACAAAAGTTTATGTATATGTTGAGAATTGTGGATCTTAGTCGCCGAAATAAATGTATAGGAACACTTACAGTACACGTAGAAATGATATTAAAATAGTTTCATATTTATTTAATATGTGATTTACAAGATATTCGTAGATACCCATAGCAATCTTTTTGTCTCACCATCTTCTTTTCCACCATGCGTACGGAACAGTTGCATTCTTCCGTTTCTTGCGACGCTGCGCACGCGCATACTCCCACACACGCTCATACTCATATATATGTGCCACAACTACGCGGCTACTTCAGTGTAGCACATATCTCAATAGTATATTTGACTTTATGTTTGTTCGCGCATCTATAGGAAACGAACGTATCAATTGATTGTACGGGTATTTCGAGCACGTCATTCAGCAAACGAAATATTTCAGCCGGAATGCCACCTGCGACATCATTCTCTTTATCGATTCTCATTAAACGGATACTAATGAATCGCCAGACTATCACAATGCATTCGTTACAGAGGCTAGGCCCCTGCACACTCGACACGGTTCATCCCGTTCACGTTATTTATCTTGGCATGATATAGCGAACCATTGGACAACGTCCAACCAACTAAACGGCGATCGTTTAAAGTGCTCACTGGTATGCTCCTTTTATAGGTGCCCATAAAATCACGATGTGAGGTCTGCAGTACCCTATGCCATCGTTCCACTTACGATCGCGTTTTTATCATTTCCTGGCCCACCAAACCAACCATCCATTCCGAAATCTTCCTTTCAATCGGAATCATTCTTTCAACAGGCAAAGAAATTCCAAACGTGATTTCCTAAGGCTTCTGTTGAGTTGGCAACTAAGTGATTGCGGATTTTGTCATTAGGTGGTATTGACACGATCCGCAATCGCTTAGTTGCCAACCCAATAGTTTCCCTCCGGACGAATGATTGTCAAATAAGTTTCTTTCACGATTTCTGTTGCCATTGTTCGTGTTATTCTTAATTATTCTCCGGCACGAAGAGTTGTAATCGAAACGAGCAGCGAATATATACACAGGGTGATTGGTAACTGGTGGTACAAGCGGAAAGGGGGTGATTCTACACGAAAAAAGAAGTCGAAAATATAGAATACAAATTTTTCGTTTGAGGCTTCGTTTTCGAGAAAATCGACTTTGAATTTTAGCTCGGTACGCGTGCGGTACGTTATGACGGATCTCACTGTAGATCGTTGTCTCGATGGAAAAATTAAAAAAAAGAAAATTTTTGTTCTATATTTTCGACTTCTTTTTTCGCGTAGAATCACCCCCTTTCCGCTCCTACCACTAGTTACCAACCACCCTGTATATAGACATATGTATGTCTATATAGGCTGTCTCCGAAATCAGGGTACAAGCGGTCGGGTGGTGATTCTGCATGCAAAAATAAGTGGAAAAAGAGGAACAACATTTTTTAGTTCGAGGGCTCGTTTTCGAGAAAAACAAATTTGAATATTCGTTGGTGCTCGTATGCTAATTGCGAGTCTCGAGGTGCCCGACTTCTCTTTCTGCTCGTGTTACGATAAATACAAAACGAATGTAAAAATCATATATCAAAGATAGATCGTCTTTGGAGATATTCACGCGTCAAATCTTATCGTCTCGACAATTTCTCGCAGATTTTCCCTCGGCAGTCGATCAATTTGATTTTCCCCCTCGGACAAATCGCATATCGTACAAAATGTTTGGCTGAATTGCTCTGCGATGATCGCGTGTATAGGCATCGATAATGATTAATTAAGTAGCTCAGAGGTAAGAAACTTGGAGTTGGAGAAAATCAGCGCTGGGAGAGGCAGGGAGAGTGTAACGACGAAAAACGAAAGCGCAAAAACGCGAGATAGCGAGCACGTTAATCGCATACTAACGAGCCAGCGCTAATTACCAGTAATTAATTCGTCGATTATCGCACAGCAAGCGAATCGCGCAGAAATTGGCCTTCGCGCCTTACCTTTTCTTCTATTTGTAAATTACGATTACGATCGTATAATAGTAACAAAATCTTCTATCGATGAGATTTATAATTTGTCAAAGCTATAACTAACTATACTGATAACTAAACTAAAACTAACAAACGACTCGTTCGTTTACGATATTTATTAACGCGTTTGCTATCACGGTGGCCATCGATGGCCCACGTTTCTTTTTATTGAAACTACACTTTCGAAACTACTAAAATACGATAAATTTCACGCGAATACAACATACGAGAGGGAAGCACGTCAGCTGGAAAATTTGAAACTTTGCACAAATGTAGCTCATGCTAATAACGAAATAATTTTTTCCCAGTCGAAAAACGATAGAGGAAGAAAGTTAAATTGAAAGTTACAGTGTCTTACATTTCTATATAATTATATAATACATTATTATGTAATATTTTAATTTTATATTTACACATTATTTAACAATAGTCAAAACTATCACACCAGTCATTTCTACTGGTTCTGATGGAAATATTGGGTTGGCAATTAAGTGATTGCGGAGTTTGTCATTAGGTGGCAATAGCTTCGCCTTAACTATCGCTGGTTCCACTGTTAATTTACCAATTAATGTAAAAAATATTATACAATAAATATATACACTATACATAATAATATTTAATAATTATCACAGACAAATATTTATTCCAAACGATTCGTTATACGACAGTGACATATAAAAACATATTCGTCATACGATGTCCAACTCTGCTACGAAACGCTCTTCGATTCGACGTTGACGAAAAAAAAGTTTTCTTCTGACAGCTGGCGAAACGCGAGACGATGCCGTGTAGCTCACGACGCTCGCGTACCACAAACACATATAACATTAGAGCTGATCCACGGTGATTATCGCGTGTCTCGAGTATCAGTCCACGACCTTACGTGATCCGTCACGATATCTTATTGGCTGATTTTTGAAAATCGTCCCGTGAACATCGGTCCCCAAACAATTTACCCGGTGCAAGCGCGTGCCACCAAGAGACTGCTATCGTATGGGCAATTCTGATCGAGTTGCACGCGCGAAATCTAATTTATCGGTTGCAGGTTTCTTGCGAATGTTCAAATGGATTTGGTTTCACCGTAGATTTAAGCTCGGCAGGGTATAACGTGGGATGGATAGTATGGACAGTACGATAGCGATTGCAAACGTATTGTCTTGTCGAAAGAAATTTTCGAAAATGTTTTGATGCTGCGTAAGCCAGCGTATGCGATCGCGAGTTAGCGTGGAAGACTTCGTACGTGTATGTTGCGTGCGTCGTACAAAATATTTCGACATTTCGTTAGCACTGATAATGAGCACTGACTGTTGCATACAAAATTCCTGATTCACACAGGGTGCGGCTGAATGACACGTAGAAGCGAGTACGAGGTGATTCCTTGTGAAAAATTACGAACAAAAATATTCTTACTTACTTTCGCTTCTAGGATAACATTTTATCGATCGTTTGCTTATATCCAGTCGGTAATTAGCCATACCGTAATTAGTATACTTGATAAATTTTCAAATTTTTTCGATTTTCTCCAAAACTAAACCTTCGATGAAAAAACCTTGTTCCATATTTGGTTCTTATTTTTTCTTAAGTAATCACCTCGTGTCCGTTTGTGCGTGTTATTCGATCACACCCGGTATATGATAAAATTTGAGAACGATTTGAAAATGTTTAGAAAATTAATATACAGAACGAAGAGCCATTTTGAATACGTTGAAAATGGTACGTTATGGTAAAGATATTGTATTTTGAAATTTATTAATGTAATTGATAATTCACTGATTTTTTAAATGTTTTCGTATTCTCATAAGATATATAGTGATGGACTAAATATCTTGTATGGGCTTCATTTATCCACCAACAAGTTCATGTAAGCTATAAACGCAGTTCTATCGTAGTTCACGTCAAAGAACACTTTTGTTCGCTTAATCTTAAACCAGTCAAATACTTCTATCTTCTTTGCCATTGAGGCGGAACGAGAGGAAATAGTAAAACGACAGTATAAAATCACATAAGCCAGGAGATTTTAAAATTCTTTTAGCCAATTCAAAGTTTCTATTTTGAATATCTGACAAATTCCCGCCTTAAATATTTGTAGGCCACCGAAAAGAGTTTTATTGTTCCATTTCTCTTCTCTTTGAGCCACACGAATGCAAATCTTGTGCGTGGAATATTCGAAAAATTCCCTTCCTAAACATTCGTAGGTCATCAAACAACCTTTCATTCTTCCATTTCTCCAACACACCTATTTCATTTCACTCTTTTCTTTTCTTCCCCCCCCCCCCCTTTCTTTTTTTAAGCACACTAGCGCAACTTTTTCTCATCCGCATGCTCTTTTTATATCTGGCGATCACCTGCGTAAATCGCCGGCCCTCGTTTCACGTTGAGTATAAAATATAGAGGGCTGGCCGATGGATGCGCTACCGGATGTCAGGCTGGCATACCAAATAAAGCCCGGCGAACGTGATTCTACCTGTGATTCGGTGTCGGCAGACGCGTTGCACGTGGACGGCGGACGTCGCGTTATGTAATTCCACGAACGGCCGCGCTACGCGTGTGACAAAACGTCAACGTACTACTGGCACGCTTTTCTTCTTTTTCTCTGCGTGTCCGACTAGTAGCTGCTTCTTATATGCCACTTGAATCGCGCACCGCTCTCGCACCACCTGGTCGCTCTCCTTCTCTTCCTCTTTCTTCCTCCTTCTCCCATCCTTCCGCCATTTTTCCCCATGTCCAGTATTTGCTTCCGTTATATCAGATGCACCGCGTCTTTCTCTGTCATTCGACAGATTTTACGTTTAATTCGAGGTAGCGAATGCCACTCGCTCGATTCACTCGTTCAATGCAGCAGTTACAAGTTACAATGCAATTATCGGTAGAAGTAACACACGACACACACGCGACAGGGATAAACAAACAGAATGGGAAGGTTAATAAGAAGAAATTAGAAAAGGAAAGAAATCGAAGGTGACAGAGCGACGAGTGTCCAAACGAAGATACCATTGGCTTGGCAATTAAGTGATTGCGGATTTTGTCAATACCAAGCCAATATTACGTTCGAGAAATTGACAGTCTCGGCGACGAACTAACAGTTGTATTTCGATTTAATACTTTATCGACCGCTAGCGGTCAACGGCATATGCACGTACGACAGATCAGGCGCAGATTCTCCCTGGCGCTAGTTTCGGTTTAGACTCTCCAATATCATTCTTTTCGTTCATCGCGAACGATAAGTTTTTCAAATTGGTATAAAACCGTGGGAGTTTACAAAGCAAGGCAACTGACGCAACTGAGCAAGGTACCTTAGTACTAAATAACAAATTACTGCTCAAATAATGAGAAAGATTATCGGCGACAAAAGGCCGATTAATCTATCCGGCTATCGGCCGGTATGCATTGGCGGCAGAAAACCGACTAATCGGCTATCTGTCGGTAAAGTGTTAAAATTGCCAGTTCGCAACAGATCGTATCGGGCAAAGTGTGTAACATGGGGTAACTATAGATCGTGTAACCTCGTATTAAGGATCATTGAGCGCGTCTAGACATCGTCTATGGGGAATGAAGACGCCAGCTGACCTTGAAATCTCCGAAACCCTATGAAAGAGCTATTAGTCTGAAATTACGTTACCAGTCTGTGCAAGCTCGTACGGCCTTCGTCGGTTCGTCAATGGAACGAAACAAACAAATGTTAGAGAAACGGAGGAATAAAACGCTTCTTTTTCAGTCGATACATAGTAATATACTATTTTTTTAATTAACCGCGTCCGCTTCGATCGCCGAACGGAGCAGCTGTTGAGCGCATTAACGATTTTCCCAGGAAGCAGTTGCCATCCCATTGCACGATCGCGTATCTGCGCCGGATCGACGATTTTATCGATCGTCGGGCTCCCAGACGGCCGGTGTTCGTTAATTATGCGATCGGCATGGATCGGATAATAATTGCATTAAACAGTCATGAAAAGCAGGAATCTTTAAAGGACCGCAGGCTAGAGGTGGCCATCGTTATCGTCGTGTTCCCTAGAAAGCAGCACTGTTCTCGGTTCTGCAGAACTTAACGAGCCAGCGAAGCGCGCACGACGCGCACACGTGTGCACGTGGAGAGAAGATCGTGGCGACGACGCGGTTTACCGCGTCAGGCCAGCCACCGGCCAACTAGATTTTAATTGATCCGCAAGACAATTAAGCCGACCGACTTAAACTTCACAGTTAAGAGTTTAATCGGCCGCGGATCCTTCGCATAACGGGCCACGCGTATCCGTTTACTTTGAGCGGTCGAGAGGCTCGACGCGAAGGTGATGAGTGCCACGAGTGCTGCTCGAGTACGGTAAACCCTTGAACGACGCGAGGCTCTCGGGCGACTAAATTTGTAAGCGGTTTGCGTGGGACTTTCCATCGCTGGAGAACATTTTCCGGGCGAAATTTGATCTGAAGCTATTTTTCGTCAATTAATCTTATCCGAATTTATCAGAGAATGAGATTCTATTCGCCTGTAACGAATAAGCGCGCGATTCAAAAAAATACTCAACGCGGTTATGTGAAACTTCAAAGACGATTCGAGTTGGTTCGCCTGCTTGTTGCGATAGAAAAAGATCAATTACTGTAAAATCGATGCAAAAATCTGTTGCTATCCGCAAGAAAGATAAACAAGTTTCAATGCTTCCTTCTAATTCCCAGCTATTTTATCCCGAAAGAATTTTTGATTTTCACGCTCATAGAACGAACTCGAATACTCGAACCTTCCATCGGTTCAAACAAATTCGAAATTGTCGGTATCGTAATATTTCGTGCTGCAATTGTGACTCGGATACGCAGCGAAGTGAAAATAGCAAGTACACGGGGTATATACAGCAGATCGATTTTCTCCCCTTTCCGCGTAGGCTTCGAGGGGACGTTCCGTGCCCGCAGCTACGCGCCGATTGCCCGAGGAGAGGGCTGACTACACCACGTGGCCATTAAGTGTAATTACGTTAAGTACGGGCGCGCGTACGCTGTATGGAAATAGAAGTAGAAATGAGGGGCCACGCTTGAAGGAAGAGGAGACACACGAGAGGAGCGTGGCGAAAGGCGAACGTGGTGCAGAAACGAATGGAGAAGAAATGAGAAGGAGAGGGGTGGAGGGAGAAGAGAAAGGAAAAAGAAAAGAAAAGAAGAGAAGAAGAGAGACGCCTCCTCTCCCTTTCCAGATCGGATGACATAAATCCATGCTTTCAATTATGCGAAATTAATTGACCGCGCCTTGTATCTTCTCCCTGCAATCTCTCCCTTCCCTTGCTTTTTCCCTCTATCTCCGAGTCTCCCTTCCCTCTTTCTCGCACGTCCAGCTTGCGTGTAAGTATGTACTTACTGCAGCGTGAAGCTCTCGGTATCGTGCACACGGACCTACGTGAACTTTGTGTATAAATTTCATTGTACCTTTGTCTCGGACTTTGTTACGTCGCTTTGTACTTTATGGGCCGCGTGAACAGGTAATATGCTTGTGATGTAGTGGATGAGGTAGGAGAAAGGAAGAAAAGGCAAGGTAATATGATGGAGCTGTATCTTTTCATAAGAGGAGATACGTGGAATTACGTGCTTTCATAGTATTCACGCTGTTAATCTTGATATTGCGAGATTAATTCTTCGACATTGTTCGTCTTTAATGAGTATCTTTAGCATGAATTAATATTCATTTTTGTTTGTTTAATGTGAAAAGTTTCCCTGTGGATGTATATACGAAGGTACTAGGAACAATTTCTCCTTGGTAATAGTTGCATTGTCAACATATATTGTCAATACAACATTGTCAACATTTGTTGTTAATATAATATAGTCAACATTTATTGTCAATACATATTGTCAACATATGTTGTCGGCACAATATTGTCACCATTTATCGTCAATACATACTGTCAATACATATTGTCAACATTTACTGTCAATACACATTGTCAACATATGTTGTCGGCACAATATCGTCAACATGTACTGTCAATACAACACTATCAACATTTATTGTCAATACAACATTGTCAACATGTATTGTCAATACATATTGTTAACATTTATTGCCAATAGAACAATGCAAAGATTTATTGTCAACACATATTGTGAACATATATTGTCAATAGAACAATGTCAACATTTATTGTCAATACATATTGTCAACATATATTGTCCACACAATATTGTCAACATGTACTGTCAATACAATATTGTCAACATTTGTTGTCAATACATATTGTCAACATATGTTGTCAATACATATTGTCAACATATGTTGTCGACACAATATCGTCGACATATGTTGTCAATACATATTGTCAACATATGTTGTCAATACATATTGTCAACATATATTGTCAATACAGCATTGTCAACATATATTGTCAATACAGCATTGTCAACATGTATTGTCAATACATGTAGTTAACATTTATTGCCAATAGAACAATGCAAAGATTTATTGTCAACACATATTGTGAACATATATTGTCAATAGAACAATGTCAACATTTATTGTCAATACATATTGTCAACATATATTGTCCACACAATATTGTCAACATGTACTGTCAATACAATATTGTCAACATTTGTTGTCAATATAATATAGTCAACATTTATTGTTAATGCATATTGTCAACATATGTTGTCGCCACAATATCGTCAACATTTATTGTCAATACATACTGTCAACATATATTATCAATACAGCATTGTCAACATATATTGTCAATACAGCATTGTCAACATATATTGTCAATACAGCATTGTCAACATATATTGTCAATATGACATTATCAACATATATTGTCAACACGACATTATCAATATTTATTGCCAATACATATTGTTAACATATATTGTCAATACATATTGTCAACGTATATTGTCAATACATACTGTCAACATATATTGTCAATACATACTGTCAACATATATTGTCAATACAGCATTGTCAGCATATATTGTCAATACAGCATTGCCAATATATTGTCAATATGACATTATCAACATATATTGTCAACACGACATTATCAATATTTATTGCCAATACATATTGTCAACATATATTGTCAATACATACTGTCAACATATATTGTCAATACAGCATTGTCAGCATATATTGTCAATACAGCATTGTCAACATATATTGTAAATACATACTGTCAGCATATATGGTCAATACATATTGTCAATACAACACTGTCGAAAATAGTCGAAGGAATTTTTAATTACTAAATTAAACAAAGATCGACGTCGTACAAAAATCTAAAAAATATAATTTTCATTTTAAGATGATCGAACGGTTTGTTAATTTGTAAAACTGAAATCTGTATTATATAATATTTGGTTCTTTATCGCTGTGTAATTTGTATTGCAATAAAGAAACATAAATCGTGTTATTAAAAAGCCACCGTTGCTTTCAAGCTTCTCGTCGCGTCGGTAGCATAATTCTACCTGAACTGTGGCAATCAGCTGCAGTTTGCGGAAAAAAAAAACAAACGCAATTTTACAGCATCGGCTGCGAATTCGTTAATACTTCGTATTACCCTAATTAACCCATCCACGTGAAAGAGAAAGAAAAAGAAAAAAAAAAAGAACAACTCGAAATTTCGTGCTACTCGGCCACGTTCACCAACCACCCAAGCACCAATTGCAATCAATCAAACCCAAATTTCTCCCTAATTACACGTTCCTCCCAAAGATCATTCCGCGCCGTCTCCACCCGTCATTACGCTAGAATTTCAACGGACAAGCCTGTCATTTTGCGGTTTCCGCGTACGAACAGGGTCTCTACTTCCTATCCAAAATATTCCGAGAAGCGATCGCGACTCGTCGTTAAGATTCTTCCAGATTTATGGGCAATTGTCAGCAGATAACCCGCGCATATCGCGTTTAAATCATTTCCACGCAACGGCACATAAAATGTTAAATTAACGATTGGAAAGCGAAAAACATATAATTTCTTATTAATTGGATTTTTACGATAATAACCGGCACTCTGAGCTTGTTTTAAATAATTTGTAATAATACGGCCGAATATTCCTACTTAAGAGAAAAATGAAAATAAGAATATTCCACATGTACATATCATCGACAATGAGAAAAGAGTTTCTCTTTAATTTTAATTTCTTCTAACCAGCGAATAATGTGCAATTTCGTTCGTAGTGAAATCGTTTCTTGGCGTTTTTTTTGTTTTTAATGATAATGCTATATCTTGGCTTTTTGAAAACTGCATTATAGGGGACACGCTCGCATTAATTATCGCCAATAATTAACCAAACCTGTACACGATTCATACAATAAGACGTGAAACAAAAGGTAGGAATTGAAGGAGCACAAGTGTCTCCATAAATACGAAAAAGAGATTGTTTGTCAGTAGGAAAAATTGCTGTTTGAAACCATAGTGATATAGTAGACACATAGTACTCTATCTCTGTGTTCTATCTCTATACTAGTTCATTCGAGTCTGCTATACAACCAATAAAATGAAATAAATAATTTGTATAATTAATTTACCATATATTGATTATTATGATTATTTTCAAGCTTATATCAAACTTTAACTTTATCCCAAATTTAATAAATAAAATTAATTAATTAATTAATTAAAATAAATAAAATTTATAATACTGCACCGCGGACCTTCAACTATACAAAATTCTATGTAAATAACGACCTGTTTCATTTATTAGATATTACTACAACAAGTATCCCATTCTGGATATTTTATATAATTTTCCACGTATCGTGTACGTTCTATGCATCTTTGTAGCTTCAAATTTCAAATACACAACAGATACCGAGAACGTAGAAAACCTAAGCTGTTTATTCGTTAGCTGTACCGCTTTGCCTGTAAACCTGTAAATTGTCCGTCAGCCTGGACGAGGAGCTTTTACGCGCGAACGTGATCCGTGCACGCGCGACAGGCGCGGAATTCAGATCGTATGTTAATGAGAGCGAAACGACGGCCGCGTAATGTGTCGGCGGCGAAAAAGCGTACGTAATGCCGGTGTGTAGCGGCAGCGACCACCGACGTGGCGCAATAATGACGCGCATCTCTCGATTTTATTATTTTAATGTCGGTCCCGAGCGCCGCGGCCCACGCGACTCGCATACGCATTCGCCGATCCTCGCATGGGAATCGTTTCATTCAACGCAGTTCACTTGTCCCGTTTTCTTTCCCGCCTTTGCTACGTCCACGATTTTACGACCCAAAATTGATCGTTCCGAGGGTACCTTATCGGGCCATCTGAAATTTCGCCTGCGAATCGCCGGACATTCGACGGCTGCAACTTTGTACAAGTGCGATTTCCGAAGATATTCGATGACTGGTTTCGCAAACGTGCCGGTGCGGAGGAAGTTTGAAATGCGAGCGAGTGTGAGGCAATATATTGGCGAAAGAATAGCAGCGATAGGATCGATTGATAAGAATGGAAATATCAGGGTGTAGTTGACAACGAGTGAGCTCATTCGTACGGTACATTTTAGCAAAAGTGGAAATACTTAAGTGTAACTGAGCGTTAGTGTGAGTAAGGATCGTGAATGAGAATGTATTGGGAAGTTAGGATCCATTGGTAACAGAGAAAGTATTTGAGTCATTTGACGATGAATGCATTCGTTGGTACGATATGGATTAATAAAAGTGGAAATACTTAAGTGTAACTGAGCGTTAGTGTGAGTAAGGGTCGTGAATGAGAATGTATTGGGAAGTTAGGATCCATTGGTAACAGAGAAANGTATTTGAGTCATTTGACGATGAATGCATTCGTTGGTACGATATGGATTAATAAAAGTGGAAATACTTAAGTGTAACTGAGTATGAGTATAAGTGAAGCAATACACTGGCGAAGGAATTGGTAAGATCGAGTGGTCGATTAACAATAAATAAATATAGTTGAACAATAAGTATAGTTGAGTGTAAATGTCAATAAATGAACTCGTTTGTACGGTATATTTTGGCAAAAGTGGAAATACTTCAGTGTAACTGAGCGTTAGTGTGAGTAAGGATCGTGAATGAGAATGTATTGGGAAGTTAGGATCCATTGGTAACAGAAAAAGTATTTGAGTCATTTGACGATGAACGCATTCGTTGGTACGATATGGATTAATAAAAGTGGAAATACTTAAGTGTAACTGAGTATGAGTATAAGTGAGGCAATACACTGGCGAAGGAATTGGTAAGATCGAGTGGTCGATTAACAATAAATAAATATAGTTGAACAATAAGTATAGTTGAGTGTAAATGTCAATGAATGAACTCGTTTGTACGGTATATTTTGGCAAAAGTGGAAATACTTAAGTGTAACTGAGCGTTAGTGTGAGTAAGGATCGTGAATGAGAATGTATTGGGAAGTTAGGATCCATTGGTAACAGAGAAAGTATTTGAGTCATTTGACGATGAACGCATTCGTTGGTACGATATGGATTAATAAAAGTGCAAATACTTAAGTGTAACTGAGTATGAGTATAAGTGAAGCAATACACTGGCGAAGGAATTGGTAAGATCGAGTGATCGATTAACAATAAATAAATATAGTTGAACAATAAGTATAGTTGAGTGTAAATGTCAATGAATGAACTCGTTTGTACGGTATATTTTGGCAAAAGTGGAAATACTTCAGTGTAACTGAGCGTTAGTGTGAGTAAGGATCGTGAATGAGAATGTATTGGGAAGTTAGAATCCATTGGTAACAGAGAAAGTATTTGAGTCATTTGACGATGAACGCATTCGTTGGTACGATATGGATTAATAAAAGTGGAAATACTTAAGTGTAACTGATCGTAAGTGTGAGCGAGACAATGTATTAGACATTACGGTATGTTTTAGTGAAAATGGAAATACTTAAGAGTAACTGAGTGTGAGTATAAGTGAGGCAATACACTGGCGCAAGAATTGGTAATAAAAGTGGAAATACTTAAGTGTAACTGAGTGTGAGTATAAATGAGGCAATACACTGGCGGAAGAATTGGTAAGATCAAGTGGTAGCAAAAAATATAGTTGAGTGTGAATATGAATAAGTCAATTTCTTCGTACGGTATGTTTTAGTAAAAATGGGAATACTTAAGTGTAACTGAGTGTGAGTACGAGCAAGACAATACACTGGTGAAAGAATTGGCCAGATCGAGTGGCAACAATAAATATAGTTGAGTGTGAATGTCAATAAGTGAACATTTGTACGGTATATTTTAGTAAAAATGGAAATACTTAAATCCAATTGATTATGAGCGCGAGTGAATTCAATAATGAAGTTGCTTTTAATACGAGTCATCTAAATTGTACAAGTATATTATATCAATTTTTTATGTCTATGAACATTGATAGATATTCATTAATAAATTAAGTCTTTTTGGTGCATGTTGAAAAAGTTATTGTTTAAAAACTTGGGGACATATAGTAATGGAAATAACATTGTCTTCGTATACTATTTCAATCTATTTCAATTTCTGCAATGTATTTTATACTACTCTTAATTTCTATATTCTTCAATTTCAATAAAAAATGAGCTGAAAACTGTATCATGGGCAATACGTTTGCACTTAATCAAATATCAATTATCAGTAATTAACCAAACCTTCTCACGATTCATTAATATGTTATAAACAACCTATTTCAACTTCTACAATGCATTTTATACTACTCTTAATTTCTATATTCTTCAATTTCATAAAAATCAAGTTCAAAACTATATCATAGGCAATACGTTTGCACTTAATCAAATATCAATTATCAGTAATTAACCACACCTTCTTACGATTCATTAATATGTTATAAACAACCTATTTCAACTTCTACAATGCATTTTATACTACTCTTAATTTCTATATTCTTCAATTTCATAAAAATCAAGTTCAAAACTATATCATAGGCAATACGTTTGCACTTAATCAAATATCAATTATCAGGAATTAACCAAACCTTCTCACGATTCATTAATATGTTATAAACAACCTATTTCAACTTCTACAATGCATTTTATACTACTCTTAATTTCTATATTTTTCAATTTCAATAAAAAATGAGCTGAAAACTGTATCATGGGCAATACGTTTGCACTTAATCAAATATCAATTATCAGCAATTAACCAAACCTTCTCACGATTCATTATCACGTTACAAACATCGATATCAATAACAATTCCATAAAATCGCTCTTCAAAGAACAACGTCTACCAACACTGCTCAACTTCCATATCATCAAACTTACCCCAAACCAAAACCTAACTCGGATCATTGCTTCCACCCCTAACTCAATCCATCGATAAAAAGCCGAGGCTGGAGCCCCAAGTGCTTCACGAATACGCTCCACGCCCGTTTGCCTCGCACTTCCGGTTCTACAGATCCTAGCGCAGATACCGCACGTATTTCCTCCTACCCTCCAGTCGCGCTTCCATCGGCCCCCCCAGGAAGTCGTCGTTGGTGAATCCACCGTTTGGAAATCAGCATTCTCCATCGACTTTTCACGCGCTGAAAAATTTCTCCATTTTGATCGCGACGATGCAGCACGCACGCACGCGCTCGCGCCGTGTATCTGCACACAGAGACAGGCGCAACAAAGAGGCAAAGCACGGCCAATTAAATATTCATTACCGCGGCTAGGTCGCCGGCTCCGGCCAGCGGAATATCTGCTCCGCGCCGCGGACATCAAAGCGGAATGGACGAGTGCGGCTGTCCAGGACCTACCGGACTCGCTACGTGCGCGCAACCGGTCGTCATCGGCCGCGGAATTCCAAGTGACCACTTGTTATTCCGGACATCGATCCTATGAAACGAATCTTAGGCATCCGCAGCCTTCCCCTACATCGTAGCCGCCGCGGCCTCGGTAATTCCGTCGCTACGAGATGGTATTTTGATAGCAATTTCGTCGACCCGGCGACGTCTCGCGCTACCAGCCGATAGACAGGCGCGTGGAATTTTTAGCCGACCTCCTTCCCCTACCACTGGGCCACCGACGCTTTTCTTCGGCGGTGACCGAGTCGCTGCGATACGATGGATCCTTTGCTTCGGCATTTTCTCAGACACGCGCCAGACGTCGTCCGTTTTGCAATCTTCTGGCGAATTTACAGCAGCCACCGATATCGAGCGAATTCTGTTTGATTTTGGACTGCGCTGTCCCGTGTCTACTTTCAGGGAATTACGAGCTGAAGACCAATTGTCGTCTCATTTTTCTCTTCCTTTTCTTCCTTCATTTTGTCTTCTGCCACAATTGTCTTCCTCGCTTTATACGCAACGCTCTAATGCAGTTTCGTGGATGGCGGAGTGTTACATTTAAGCGAGAGCAATGGAATTTATTTCTGGGGTTGCAGTTTGCTTGAAGAAGGTTCGAGCGAACGAGTGTTTGGTTCCAAGGGAAACATTGTACGGTGCAAATTATTTCTTCCCAGGGCCGCTGTATTCTTCGTATTTTTATATCTTTTATGTCTTGCTCAGTGGAAGTGTGCATTCCTTAACGCCAACCTTACAGGACCTTCAAATGACCGATATCAAAATTCATTTGGAATTGCGCATTGTTGTTTCTTTTGCTCGTCTAACTTTATGCAAATTCTTCTATTATCTGGTTAATCAATTTTTTTAATTTTTGCATATAAGAATTTACATAAAGTAGATGAAGAAAAGAAGCAACGACGAATCTATAACTTCAAATTAAATTTTCAAACCTGCCATTCGACTGGACCTGGTAAGATTAATGTTAATACTTTAATCGCTCCATGTTGCCACTGCTCTTTCAAAAACTTCATCGTCTTCTGTTGAGCTTGACCGATAGAGCAATGAGTAGATGAATTTGTAATAGAAAAATATATTGAAATAAGCAAAAGCATAAGTACAGGTATAGTGTATGCTGATGCAGATCCTCGCTCTTACAGTGTTACAATACAATAGGAAGCTGATAGGGAGCACGTTCATATATTTATAGCAAAGGACATTACCAAAGAGCTAACGTTGGTGCGTAGCTCTAGCTGAAGGCTACAAGAAACAGCAATAGACATCTACTTATAGCTCTATTGTTCTTAGATCTCGTAACCCAAAAACAAAATTTATACTCAAGGGAACAATAATATGGACCTCTCGTTATTTTGAATTTTCTTCGTTAAATTCTATTCTCTTCGTAACAGCGGTCTCCAGGTCACGGATATACAAAAGTTATTCTTGAAGTAATTACTCCAACATTTCCTATGGATTGGAATATAGTTTTAGTAATTAGAATATATTTTTTACTTATCATGGTGTGTCTTCATACGTTCAACTATCAAATCGAATATTCCTCCTTCTGTCTTCCTAACTCCAATAAAGAGTTTAACAAGCCAAAATGTTCTTCCCTTTTCATACATTGAAACATTGCTCAGGCTCGCGATTCGTGCACCTTAAGCTTCAACATCCTCAACTTCTCACACTTGTCTTCTTCTTCTTCAATATAATAACAGTTTCGTATAATATCCTTACACATCACCTTACATCGTGCAATATATCTTCATCATATAAATTTCAATTGACTTATTTTTAATTATTGGGCTGACAACTAAGTGATTGCAGATCTTGTCAATACCACCTAACGACAAAATCCGCAATCACTTAGTTGTTATTCCACGCAACTAGACAAATTTGCCAAATATCCAGCTGGACAAATTGCACAGTAGAAATTAAATAAAAAAACAATATTCCACGTAATCTGGCCAACACTAAGCCAAGTCCACCCTCTTGTCAAACGTTACACAGCAGCGCATTACCCTGACTCTCATATAGACGAATATTTCAGGAAATTTTCGTTCAGCAACTGGCCTGATACCGTCGACTACCCTGCATCCAACTTCTCTACCGACTTGTCCATCGCTTTCTAATTGAACGTTTCCCCAATAGCGTTTCGTAACAGCAATAGGCGATTATTTACGTGCATCAGTTTGAACCGCGTTGGCCTCCCACGACAGATCGATCGCAGCCATAAATCCCGCCATTAACGAGGCCAAGACGGAATTAAGGCTAATAAACGGACCCGGCATAATTGCACGTAGCCCTATGAATTATAACATCGATCCGTCTGACGCACGAACAAGCGTGTTAATAAGCGGTTGGCGAGCTTTTTGCCTGCACGCTGCGCGCAAACGTTTGCCAATGGTCTCGGCGCGCGGTGTCTGACGTAACAAGCGTGTCACGAACTTGGGATACGACCGCTGGTGGTTAATCGAGAAAACGCAATGCATGTGCACGCGTGAGCTGCAGTTTGCGAACTTCCCGATAATCGGACGCGAACTCGCGTCAGCAGGAAGCGGAAATTGTAAAGAAGGTTAATTAAAAGGAAATTACGTTTAGACGAGGCTTGCGTGTTCCTGTGAATGAAACGTAGTTTTCATGTCTCAGTTAAATTACATGGTCGAGAAAAGTTTTCCACATCGGCGCGAATTGGCAAGAAGAAGCGGAGATCGTAATGAAAATTTTAACAATTTCACAGATTCTTTTTTTAATTAGCTGCAGGCAAATATTGTGTGCTTCCGTGGATGAAACTTAGTTTCAATTTTTCAATGCAATTGTAACTGATGGTGGGCCACGTGCGGTGCTACGTTCTCGATAGCTTTCTATGTCAATGTACAAGAGCAGAGATTGGAGTAAAAATATTAATTGTATAAAAAATTGTTTAATTAGACAGAGGCAGGAATTGTGTATTTTTTGTGTATTTGTGAAATTTAGTTTTAATTTCCTAATTATAATTCCACGTGCGGCGCAACGTTTTTGATAGTTTTCCACATCAATGCGCAAGAAAAGGCAGAGATTGGAGTAAAAATATTAACAATTTAAGAAATTGTTTAATTAGACAGAGGCAGGAATTGCGTATTTTCATGGATGAAATTTAGTTTTAATTTTCTAATTATAATTCCACGTGCGGCGCAACGTTTTTGATAGTTTTCCATATCAATGCGCAAGAAAAGGCAGACATTGGAGTAAAAATATTAACAATTTAAGAAATTGTTTAATTAGACAGAGGCAGGAATTGTGTATTTTTTGTGTATTTGTGAAATTTAGTTTTAATTTCCTAATTATAATTCCACGTGCGGCGCAACGTTTTTGATAGTTTTCCACATCAATGCGCAAGAAAAGGCAGACATTGGAGTAAAAATATTAACAATTTAAGAAATTGTTTAATTAGACAGAGGCGGGAATTGTGTATTTTTTGTGTATTTGTGAAATTTAGTTTTAATTTTCTAATTATAATTCCACGTGCGGTGCAACCTCCTCGGAAGTTTTCGAATTTGTAAGAAAAAGCGTAGATTATAATAAAAATTTAGAAAATTAGCTTCAGACAGAAACTGTGTGTTTTCATGAATCAAAACTTATGAAACTTTCTATGTCTCTAATGAAACTACAGTTAAGACTGATCTACGTATAGTATAAGTATAGAAAAAGAAAACGATCCTAATAAAAATGTCTAAAATAGTAAAATTGAAAATTAAAACGTAGCTGTACTTTTCCAATAAAATTATTGTTGACAGCGTGTTGCACCATTCGCGTAAGTTTTCGATAGCGACGCGTACTCGTAAAAAGAAACGAAGATTGTAATAAAAGTTCAGAAGAATTAGATTCAAAAAACCGTGTGATTTTGTGAATAAAATGCAGCTTTGCTTTAGCAATGTAACGCGATAAACAGTAATCTCATATATTGATAAACATTGAGAAATTGATTAATCGGATAACATAAGAACTTACATAAAATCAGATGAATAAAGGAAATAACAGTAAATGTACAATTTTACATTAAACATTGAAACCGGCCATTTGGTAATGTTGATGTTAAAACTGGGAAAAGACAAATAATTATACCTAAACGATGCGCAGAAATACCATTTAACCCGATACTCTGTTCATATACCAAGAAAAGCACCTAATATATAAGATGTTATCATGTCACAAGTGTATCAAAGACAATAAAAATTCTCTCTAAAATCAAGTTAAAAAAAGCCTGTTCCTGAGACGAGCACCTAATCGAAGAAAAAAAAGCCTATCTCGCCAAGCCATGTTTTCACCCCTATTTCGCCTCATCAGAATCATCAAACACCATTCTACTACTGTTGCCAGTGATTTTACTTCTGCTAATCATCGCAGTTTACGGCTGACCTACGCCAGAAGAACGTGGTAAGCGTACGCAAGAAAAAAGAAAGAGAAAAAAAAGAAAAGGAAAACAAAGGAAAAAGGAAGTGAAAGGAAAGAAATACAACGCGGTGCGAGTAAACGAAATAAACAAAAACAAAAAAAAAAAGAAAGAAATATAGAAAAATAAAAAGGAGGAAAGAACGCAAGAAAACTCGTACATTCCAAGGTACCCTCCTTCTTTTTTTCTTTTTTCTTTTTCTTTTTCTTTTTACCAAGCTAATTTACAGCGACTGTTACGAGCATCCTTTTTGCGCAATTTAATCCGAATTTGTCGGTATCAAAAGACGACGCCACGAAACGCGCCGGGACTACCCGTGTATCAACAATTACACGCCAAGACTTTCACCTTAATCGGTCGACACACGGCTCCGCTGGTACTACAATCTCGGAGACAAGGTGCGTTTGTTGGGTTGCTTGCTTGGTTGCCTGGTTGCTTGCTTGCTTACCTGCTGGGATTTTTTGTTGGGCGCGGTTTCCGGACACTCAGGGTCCGCTGGGTCGAGGCAGGGCTTGCTTTGGTAGCCGTTCGTTATCCCGGCCCTCTTCATGTAGTCCTCCAGAGTTTTGAAGGGAAACATGAACTGCAGTTTCTTCATCTCGTCCAGCATCCACAATGGATTGAGATTCGTCCAGTGCACTGGCTTGTGCATCTGCGTGCCGCTACCGTGGAAAAAATAATTCAAAGGCGAAATGAACCACCTCTCTCTATATACATACATCTATTTATTTCTCTTTGTAGAATGATATACCGATAATGATTAATAGACTACGGAATTCCATGCATTTATGAGAAACATTTATATTGTTATATTATATATATTACTATACATTGTTATATATATTACCATTAGGTGGTCATGACAAAATCCGCAATCACTTAGTTGCCAACCCAATATTATTACGTAGAGTGCGAACAATTTATAGAAAGTGTATAATATATAAATATGTATAATAACGTATCAAATATCAAGAGTATAATGGCTTATCTGATATTTCATAGGTAGACGAATTTTCAATACCAGTTTTCGTATTTTCTGTTATATCCATGGACAAGTGAGTTTGCATAGAAATCCGTGGTCTAATGATTAGACTGAGATATTGATAAGATGAGATGAAACACTTCGAAGTCTATGTGACGATGTTGACACTGCACATGTATAAATTTTATATAATATATATATAAATGTTATACGTTATGTGTAAATATATACATATATCTCTTCTACTATCGAGGTTAGGTTAGGTTGGCAACTAAGTGATTGCGGATTTTGTCATTACCACCGAATGACAAGATCCGCAGTCACTTAGTTACCAAACCAATATTTTGTTTCGTTTATTGTTTCCTATTCATTTATATACATTTGTTTTATTTCTCATTCGTTTAATTTAATTATACTTTGTTTACTTTTTTCATTCAATTTTACTTATTTATATACTCATATATTTATACACACATTATATGTATGATACTTACGGTATATACACAGGAGAGTCTGGTCCTAAGAGCTTGCTACCTTCCCAGAAACAGTCGAGGGGCGTAATGATGGCGCATGGTATAATTCTATCGAAGATCTGCAATTAAAAATTGGTTAGAAACTGGTCCACGGTATTTATATCTAACGAGAAAAGCTCGCGTGAAATCTATTTATATCGAACTACAAACAAATCACGTGACATCTTTTCAATTTCTTTACATACAATTGCGTATGCCGATGCTTGTTCAGGAATTCGAATCATTCGTCGAACAGATCAACAGAAACAGATACAAGAGAAATTGGAGGACTAAGAGAAGACAAAGCGAGGACTGGGCGATGTATCGCGGAAATTATCGATTCGGCCAGTTCGAGTAATCGATCACATCATCACAGTGATGGCGGTTCAACATCGTAGCTACGTAGTAATCATGGCAGATATTTATGTAAATTCATGTCTTAAAATATAATTTAATATAATTATATTGTATGTAATTATACAATTACATATAATTATATTATAGAATACAATTAAAAAACTGAAATCCACAGAGAAATTTGCTTCTCCCCAGGAAATATCGTAAGAGATACGACGCTTCCGATATCTCGCATACTTTTGCATATCACGCGCACTTTCGAACCCATGGAATGTCCGAGAAAGGGAAAAAAATCGGCGGTCTAACGATTAGCCATCAGCGCGAAGAATTTTCCCTAGCAGCGCTAGACGAAAGAAATTGTCATGCTCTGATGTATTTAATGGATTATTGGATGACGAATGCTACGTTCGCGGCACCGATTTACGATTATTTCTCCTTTTCTTCGATAGTGGACACTAACGATCGCCATAAGGTTTTTCTTGGTAGGAAGGCATTATGGGAGGCCACCTGTGTGTTCTCGGAAACTCGAATAGGGCGGTCTCTCCAGCCAAGCGTTTCGTTTTTTCGGCCCCCTTGATTTACGAATAATATGAATTTGGATAGGATTCGAGGAACCTAGCGGACATTTGTTACACCATCGTCGCGGTGGTCTGGTCGAGTAACGCGACCACGAATTTAATCGAGAACGCGTTAAGCTCGTTTTTTGCCCATCGACTGTTTCATTTTTCCAACTAACGCGATTACACAGGCTTTCACTTCAACTGCACGTTCAGTCGACGAATCGTAGGTTTCAGCGGCGATTTAACAGACGTTTGCTGCGTGATCGAAGGCACTTTGTGTGAGAGAAGAAGTTTTTAGTTTGAACGAAAATGAAATAAGGTGAAATTTTGCTACGAATCATCTACGTTGAATTCGTGGCAGCTCTTCGACTCGTATACGTACGAACACGTACTGTATAAAACGTTTCGCGGTTTATTGACACTGTAACGTGACACGGTGAAATTTGAAACCAAGTTGCAAACATATATTCGATATATTTCTATACATACATATACAGGGTGCGAGCGAATAACACGTACAAGCGAACACGAGGTGATTCCTTTAGAAAAAGATAAGAACAAAATGTACAATAAAATGTTGTCATTTAAGGTTTAATTTTCGAGAAAATCGAGTTTGAACGTTTATCGAGTATACTAATTACCGTATGGTTAATTACCGACTGGTACGAGTAAACGATCGATAAGATATCATCGTAGAAGCGAAAGTAAGTAAAAGATGTAAAATAAATAATTTTTCCGTTTGAGAATTTATTTTCAAGAAAACAGAGTTCGAATGTGTTTAGTTAAGAATGGATCTAGCGCTTACACGCGTATGATAAATTTAAACACAGTTCTATAGTTTTGTGAACACAATTAAAGGAACGTTATCTAAATAGAAATATCTCTTGTCTATTGAACATCATAGTAAGTGCTGTATTTTAAATATTTTATACACTTTTGCATGTTACACGCACTCTATAGATTTTTGGAATCTTAAATTTCTGAAAAATGCACAAATATCCGCTGTCTACTTATCACCAGTGTATCGTGTTAATTGCAGCGGATACTGCGCGTAACTGTATCATATATGCCTGTATCCTTGATAATGACTTCGTGCATTTTCGCGTTTTTTATTTCTATTCAACCATCTTTTCAAACCATTGTAATTGACTTATAAAGTAACAGAACAAAGACAATTCGAAATCCCGTCCCATGATCTACAAAATCTCGGTTTACGCGTTGGTTTAAAATTCCAGTATCGAACATTTTTACATCAAATATAAAAGTATCAGTAGCCCAAATAATTTGTCATTCGAATATTGCCAAAAACTGTTCTTCAAATCCGAAATCTACACCTAAAATCAGGAAAGCAATTTTGGCGAAGAAAAGTGCCTGCGACACGGCAACCAGGCAGACAAAGGTATTCGTCTCGGTTGCATACGTACAGGATACAAACCTCGATTAATTCAAACCATAAAATAAAAACTTCGCACAGTTAAATCTCCTAGAACTTTACAAATTACACGAATGCATATCTCTATAAATATATTTTATACACAACTAACATATATATATATATGTTTCAATTAGGTTATTCGTGTAAATAGCAATCTTGTCTGTGATTGTAAATCGATGAGATTCAATGAACAGGGATAAGAGGATGCGGTCGCGGTAAAAGTGAAACATCCTGTACATAAGCGCTGGGATAATAATATTCCTGTTTGTCTGAGATACAGGAGACCGCCGTGTGATTTAGTCGGTTGTTACTTCAGGCAATTCCTGCATACCGGAACATCTATCATTCAACAGAAACTTCGAGATTGAAACATAATGAATCGCGCGGATGTTGGTCGATCCTCGCAGTTTCTTTCGAACTACAGTCAGTTACAAAAGTCTACATACGCCTAGCGAATTTTCTTAAATATTTGGACACGATTTAATTGCATAAAAATCCGCAATTCCTAGAATTCTCATATTCCATCCTTCAATTTCTTTCTTCCTTTTTCATTGAAATTTCTCTGTGCGTATATCATACCGCGTATTTCTTGCAATTCCTATAAATTGAATATTTGGACCCAGTTTAACTGCATGAAAATCTGCAGTCTAATAACGACAATTTTATCCAAATGGAAAGAGCAAATGAAAATGGTAAAAGAAGAAGGTGCTTCCTCATATTGAGGCATTCGTGACACTCAAAAAATTTAATTTTTGGAAGTGCAAGAAGAATAACCACACTCTGTGTGTGTTACTTGTGTTGGAAGAATTATCTGACTTGGCAGCCAGAAACATATGACATCCATAAAAATTTGAAGAAACTACCGATCAATCTTAATCTGTATTTCTATTGTTCTATTATCTTTCTACTGTTCATTATCTGAAAATTCCATTATCCGAACAGTTTTGTCTCCTCCTTAACTGCTACTTTGGATGAGGGAGACCCCACTGTAGAAATATCTGTAACGCTGATGCGAAGAAATACTTCAACAAACACAGAAGAGAAGAACAGAGAATTACGCGGATCGACCAACATTCTTTCGTACTTTCCTCGAAATTCACGTTAAAAATGACATTGGACTTGAAAGGATCAAGACAACGCGGCATAGTTAATCCTACAAAAAAAAAAAAAAAAAAGAAAGAAGAAAAAGCCGACCAAATACATGTTAACAAAACTAGTCCTCTAAAACTAGCCGAATTGCTGGAAGTTGCCGAGTCGAGAGGAACGAAGCCGGAATGAAAATCGGTCGTTCTTCGACTGACGATGGAAAAGAAGAAAATCAGAGCGTTAAATGGTGCAGAGCAAAGTGCGGTGCGGTGAAACTCGCGCTGGTAACATCGCGGAAGCGGCGCGTTCGACGTCGCGGCGTCTCTCACGCTGAGGTAATTTCGTGCTTTTCCCTTTTCCCAGCCGCTCGAAACGCGTCTAACGCGTCCGCTCGTTAGCGGCGCGCAAGAAACGATGTAGCACGCGTGAGCGCGCGGAAACGAGCGTGCGACTTTGTACGTGCAAACCGGCGCGACGTTTGTTCGGCTTTTCAAGCGTCGTATTCAATTTTCGACGTTTACGACTGTACGTGAGTCGTTGGGGAACGACGCTGCGACATGGTGACTGGACTCCAGGACACAAACGAACAGATCCGCCGCGGATACGTGCTACGCTTAGCGATGGCCACGATTTTCCCTTAAGCTTTTCCTATTAAACTGAACTGTGAGAATCTTTCGATCCGTTTAACGTTACGCGTCGCCTTCGTTCGCGTTGTTGCTAGATTACAAGGAAAATGTATTTTCACGAACACCTATGAACATATATATATATATATATATATATATATATATATATATATATATATATATTCTATGTATATGTAGAATTATAAATGTAATATAAATTATTATATTTAAATTTATATTTAAGTTATATATTATATTATATATTATGTAGAATTATAAATGTAATATAAATTATTATATTTAAATTTATATTTAAGTTATATATTATATTATATATTATGTAGAATTATAAATGTAATATAAATTATTATATTTAAATTTATATTTATGTTATATATCATATTATATCTTATGTAGAATTATAAATGTAATATAAATTATTATATTTAAATTTATATTTAAGTTATATATTATATTATATATTATGTAGAATTATAAGTGTAATATAAATTATTATATTTAAATTTATATTTAAGTTATATATTATATTATATATTATGTAGAATTATAAGTGTAATATAAATTATTATATTTAAATTTATATTTAAGTTATATATTATATTATATATTATGTAGAATTATAAGTGTAATATAAATTATTATATTTAAATTTATATTTAAGTTATATATTATGTTATATATTATGTAGAATTATAAGTGTAATATAAATTATTATATTTAAATTTATATTTAAGTTATATATTAAATTATATATTAAATTAAATATTATAATATATTAAATTATATAATACTATATATTTATATTTAAATTATATTTAAATATATTTATTATTCATATATCTATATAATATAATATATAATATATATAAAACACAATATATAATATAAATATATAGATACAGATATAAAATATAGATATACAATACACAGATATAAAATACAATATATAATATATTCAACTATTCAAATATTTCATGTTTTTAGAAATGGAACCTACGGGGATTTCGTTCTCTTTCTTTTGTTGTGCGTTTAAGCTCACAAGCTATTTCTGAGGATCATTGATCATGACTACGAGAATCATCAGTAGGATTTTACCATAAATTTACACAGATTACCGTGAGAATTTGTTTTACCATGATTTTACATAGATTCTAAATATTATTAATATGTCTTTGTCCATAGTCTATAAGCGACTGTACGCTTGCTTACTCAGGCAAAAATGATCCTTGCGATTACACTGTGGATATTTATGGAAATTCAGATTCTTATGAACACAATTAAGGAAACAAAGCTTAAACGGAGATTTATTCCATCGTCTGACTCTCGCCAGTCCCTTGTATCAATTTTGCACATTTTTCTGGTGAAAGATTGTATCGCTTGACCACTTATACAACAATTTTCCTGAAACTTGTTGACTTTGACGCGCGATGAATTGTATGCTAACGACACGAAGAGCAACATGAATTATTTATATTTTCAATTCATCGATGTTTCGCCATTGTGCGAATCTAACGCACGAAGGACACGTTCAATTGCAAAAATGAGGAACGAATGAGGATTAAATATCATAACAGATACTATACTTCGAATATTTTGTGTTTGTACCTTTAAATTTCGCAAAAATGTATAAAGGTCCACAGTCTAGTTATTATGATGTACTTTTGACATTACGTACTTTCAACAGCCTTGACTCTAATGATTTTGACCTTGAGATATATTGTACAGGGTCTTGAGCAACATACACTTTGTCCGAGGCGTGGAACGATCGTAGGTCAAAAGTTAAGTTAGGTTAGATCTTTTGAGCCACCCATTGAATCTAACCTAATCTAACCTAACCTAACCTAATCTCATATAACCTAACCTAACCTAGCCATACCTTATCTAACCATATCTTACCGCTATTAGGATGGCAATTCTGTGCAAATGCATATACAATTTCATTTTTAATATCTTGTATCGAAGTAAATGTAATGTAACAAGTGATATTTTCTTTTTGTCAAGCACATTTTTAATTAAGTCAAACTCTTAAATTGTAATAAATATAAAGTATCACTTTCTTTTTGTCAAAACATTTGCTAAATAAATGCTAACTTTATTTCATAATATAAAATCGTGGATATTTTAGTTTGCCTGGCAATAGGTAGCTCACTTGAATCGTAAATTCATTGTAAGGAATCACATAAAACAGCAACTGATTTTACGATGGGTCGAAGTCATGTAATTGGCACCAAATAATTCAGCTAATGATTGAACATGACTATACTACGGTGTTTGTCATAATATAGTAATATATAATGTTGTATTATCATACTGTAATATTTATAATACTTTAAATAACTTTCCCTTGCATCTAATGCAAAGAAAAAATCCAGAAAACAGCAAGTGATTTTATAATGGACCGAAGTCATATAATTGGCACCAAATGATTCAGTTAATTATTGAACATGATTTCACTAATATGTTTGCCATAATATTGTAATGTGTAATAATATAATATTCATAAGTTTCGTAATATTGCAATGTGTAATAATATAATATTCATAANGTTTCATAATACTGTAATATTAATTATATTGTAACATATATTATGATACCGTAACATTTGTAATATTTTAAACAAAATTTCCATGCATCTAATGCAAAGAAAAAATCCAGAAAACAGCAAGTGATTGTATGGTGGATGGAAATCATATAATTGTGACCAAATTTTGTCATAATATTGTAATGTGTAATAATATAATATCGTCATAATATTTCAATATTATTATATTGTAATATGAAACATTGTATTATTACACCGTAACATTTCTAATATTTTAAACAACGTTTCCTTGCATCTAAGTACAAAGAAAAGATCTAAATGAATAAATGCGAAAAGCAATGTCTGCTCCTCGAGCTTACTCTTCGTCTCGTAGCTATCGTAGCCATCGCTAGTTTCAGAATTTCCTAATGAGAAATCGAAAGAGTCACAGTGCACGCACGATAACGCGATAGAGTGGTTCACGCGTCGAATACCTGAACAGTTGAACAGCCAACGAACACGAACGTGACATCGCGTATCTACTTATATCTAGATAAAGTGGTAGCTCTAAATTACCTGGTCGATGTAGTGCATGTCGAAGTTGGGTATGTTCAGCGCGTAACACATGTCTTTCAGCCTCCACTCGCTGCAAACGACACAGAAAGCATGCATTCATGAATACAACAAGTTTTGCATCCCTTTAACCACCGTCTCGCCGATAACAGCGGCAAGGAATCGACTCTTGCGAACAACATCGAAACGATGGCAATCGTTGTTCTTCGCTGTCTCCTCGCCACTCACAGGGTGTCTACGAAGTCTTTGGAAAATAGGCAAATCGTGCGGTATTTACATAATCACGTTTTATTTCCAGGCAAATCAATTTCAATTTTTATATGTTCATTCGTTTTCTTTTCTTTTCTTTTCTTTTTTTTTTCTCAGAGGATAATGTAAACCATCGTTACGAATCGTACATTATTAATTACACGACCGACGTGTTACAACCGTGCTGCACTCTTAACCAGAAACTCGTTCTATAACCATGAAATTATACCACGAGTTTTAACACTTTACCGACCGATAGTCTATTAATTGGTTTTTGTCGCCGACAATCTTTCTCATTATTTGAGCAGTAATTCGTTATTTAGTAGTAAGGTACGTTGCTCAGTCCGTTGCTTTGTAAGCTCCCACAGTTTTATACCAATTTGAAAAACTTACCGTTCGCGATGAACGAAAAGAATGATATTAGAGAGTCTAAACCGAAACAGAGCGGTCGGTAAAGTGTTAATAAATTGGTGGAAAGTTAACTTCTGCTTATTCCCTGCAGGATAGTTTGGAACGGGAAGAAATTCTGGAGATGGAAACAAATGAAATTTGGAACAAGTGAAGTTACGGATAAAAGGATCGACGATAATATCGCAGAATATCGTGCGACGCGATAAAATTGATCTTTAACAGCTGATATGAAATAATAGAAAATTCAGGGCATATGAGTCTCAGAGATGAGAAACTTTCTTTCAAGTCGGTAAGGAAGACTGCAAACAGATTCTGACTGATTAGTAGAAAGACTAAGAAGATTCTTCCAATGTGGTAAAAAAAAGAAAAAGAAAAAGCTAATTGTAGGTAATATTGTAAAATGTACTATATATAATATATTTAGCATGCACTAAACATAGGTTGTAGAAAAAAGACTGAAAAGATTCTTTCATATTAATAAAGAGACTAAGAAGATTCCTGTATTTCAAGAAAAATGCTAATTGTAAGTAATATATATATATATATATATATATATATATATATATATATATATATATATGTATATGTATACATTTTATATTTTACAATATTACAATACAATATTTACAATATTGTACAATATACTATATATACTATATATTGTAAAATGTACTAGATATATATGCATTCTACATTTTACAATATTACAATACGATATTTACAATACTGTACAATATACTACATAAATATACATTTTACAATATTACTATAATATCATGGTATTTATTATTAGTATTATATATAGTATGTCACATATATATACGAAAAATTCCTATCTTTAAGAGTATGTCATTGATTCGCCTTACATATTATAAGAAAATTTCATTCGATTTACGAATTCAACAGTTCGTCCTATGCAGATTCAAATGAAAATTCGTGGTCCTTCTCCGCCAACTTCGTATACATTTCCACGTGTCTGGCGAAACGGTGGAGCGAACAAGAGAAAAGTGTAAGAGAAAGGAAAAGAGAACAAAATAAAAAATGAACTTACGTGTCGAACAGATGTACGGTGACCTGCGTGGCCGCCTTCAGGATTTCTAAGTGTTCCTTGAGTGCGGCAGGGTGCAAGATATTCGCCCCGGGATGCCTTGGTGTTTGAATCACCAGCTGATGCGTCGAGGCGGCTGCTTCGCCCAGTGCTTCCGAGGTGTAGGTCAACTCTTTTTGCAACCTTCCGCCTTCTACCATCAAAAAATACCATACGCGTCACGTGAATCTCAATCAGAGAAAATTGTCGAACGAGATACATGTGCAAGAAGAAGCTTTTGAAACCCGGGTTAATTGATAAAATTTTATTTATCGAGTCGTTAACAAATGCAAGGGCCATCATGCTAATTCGCGTAAAATAATCTCAGCGGTTTCTTCCAACGATCCTTACGATATTTTAATTGCGCGATTTATTTACCACTTAGGTAGATACTTTATTTTCATGTTTTTTCTTATCTTATATTTATTATTAATTTATATTTGTATTATTATTATACTTATGTTTATTCCTTATATTTCTACCATCTATATATTCTTATGTTATTTTTCATTTTAAATGTACGCTAAGATTTTTCATAAAACACAGTGATTAATATATAACACATATATATACATATACATATATCGAAAGGTGCGGAAACATTTACAGAATGCAGGTAATATAAAAACGCGCATAAAATATACAACATAATGTTCATGTATGTACCTGCTGCTTAATAAATGAAACGAATCTCTGTTTGCTTCTCTTTCGTCATTGTGCTATCCATTGTTATTGGGTTGACAACTAAGTGATTGCGGATTTTGTCAATACCACCTAATGACAAGATCCGCAATCACTTAGTTGTCAACCCAATATTTCTGTTTGACCATCCAAGGGTAAAAAAGAACAAGGAGTTAAGTGTCCCTGACTAAACAGTCAAGTATCGTACGTTTAAAAATTTCTTATTCTTACCAACGCATTTCTATGTTATTCCGCATACACAAAAAGAAGAAAAGAAAGAAGGAGAGAAAAAATGAAGACCAAAGGAAGAGAAAAGAAAAGAAAATATACAGCCTATTCCGGCGTTTCCTCGGGTGTATTTAGCTGGTACGATAGTTTCTGGTAATTTCTGGTAATTCGTCAAAGAACGCCGCGTCTAAAATACAGGTTTGGAACGCAGTTGTCTTTCTTCAAAGGGCGAACTCACTACCTGGACCCTTTTCAGTTGGCTGGAACCGCGGCTGACCAGAGTCACGAGGCACACCATCAGGGGGATTGGCCGGTTGCTTTATTCGCGACTCGTGCCACTTTAAGCTTTCGACGGCCTGGTAATGTTTATGCTCGAGACGATTCCTCGAAGAGAAACATCGAGAGCTGGCCCGGTGTCGTAACACACGTTTCTATAGCTTTACGGATATATACCTACCGGGAAAAATTTCTGGCAGGATACCAATGAAAGCGTTCGCCGAAGAAGACATGGAAATAGCTCTGTTATGGGTCGCAACCGTCGCCCTTGCTGTCACGTACACGACAACCCCATCGATCTTGTCGGAACGAGTCATTACACGTTCACCGTCCGTATCGTTTAAACGTATTAATCGTAACACGGAACGTTTCATGCTAATTATTCTGTGGTTTGCAATTGGACAGATTGTTTGCTTGTAAATTGCACATATTTAAAACGTAATTTATACTATTCTATTATTGAACGATATTTATAGATATTTGTAGCTTCTCACTGGTCAAGGTGTAGAAACTGCTTTGCAATTATACCGCATCGTTTATCCATTTAAAATTGTTACTTGTATTTTGCATGTTATAGAAATAGAATGCAGCTGTATAAATATACGTATAAAATTTAACGCAATTATCATAAACGAAGTTTGTTAGGTTAGGTTAGGTTAGGTTTGTTAGTTAGTTATATCAGTTTTGTATATGTATATACACACAAAACTATATATATATATAAATAATAATAATAAACCATATATAAAAATATATAAACTATATATAAAAATAATAATAAACTATATACATATAGTTTTATTATATATATATAGCATACAGAAATGTCGAGAAAAAAGATTTTATAAATCTCCAAGCAATAGCGCCAGTTAATATAATAAAATTATATATATAGTAAGCAAATAGAACTAAGCCTAACAAACTTCATTTGTAATATTTGTGTTAAATTTTATATGTATATTCCTAAATAATTATACATTATGTTATTAGTTATTATATTATTATTAATTGTATATTATTAATGTCAATGATGAGACTTTCTTTCAAGAAATGAATTAGTACTTCAGGCTGCAAATTGGAGAAAAGATTGGAAGAAAAGCTGCAATTCAAAATGAAATCTTTCAAATAAAATCTTACCATTGACGTTATATTAAATGGCGTTATAATTTATAAATTTTTCTTCTCCAACTTTTCTCTATATTGTACATGTATATAGATTAATTGCAACGTTAATTAAATCCAATAGCATTATGTTATACATCTGTTACACTGACAAGGCTATAATATATGCATTAGATTTTTAATAAGTTCCTAAAATAACATATAAATAAACTATAAGATTCATTAAACGAAACGACACTGTACGGTTATTTACTATCCACCTGCTGAGTCCCATGTTTCTTATACAATCATTTTAGTTGATTTCTCCGGCAGAGGCGAACAAATTGCTCATTAACGAAAAGCAAATCGGTTTCATTAAAACCGGTTCCATAAAACAAAACACGCCCCCTCTAAATCCATTACGAAATCAGTTTACTCAGCTCCTTTATGTTCGTGTTTCCTTCGAATGAGCAAAGATTTTCATATCGATAATTATTGCTAATAGAAACACGTTTTCTCTCCTTCCAAACAAGCCACAATATTTCGACATTGAAGATTGAGAAAAGTCAAACAAATAAGGAAGCACTTATTTGTAAATTCAATTGATCATACCATGAAAGATTTTGTTTCCATTTTTGCTTCCTTTATAATATAATGTGCAAAAATGTTTCACTGAGAAATAAATAAATATATGATAATATGTATGTAAAGTGAATACATATGAATATATGGAAAAATGATGGTATATGTGAACGATAATAAACGATGAAAAATAATAATGTATATAAATCAGTATAGGCAAAATGAATACATATGAATGCATGTGAAAATAATAATGTATATAAACACACAAATAATATATAATAATATGTATTCATTTTACATGTTATTATGTATTCATTTAATGATAATTACATATTTATAGTTTTACATGAATATATGTATAAATGCATAAATAATATATAATAACATGTATTCTTTTACATATTATTATGCGTCCATTTTATGATAAATACATATTTATATTTTGATATGAATACATATGAATATATGTAAATATGATAATATACGTAAACGTATAAATAATATAAACATGTATTCATTTTACATGTTATTTACGTTTACACTTATTTTCGATATTTATATTTAAAATAATATGTATCCATTTATTTACATAAAACATAACGAATAATACAACTACATACAAGTAGTTAAAAAGAACAAATCTCAAAGATAATTTTGTTCGAAACGAAAGCATTATCGTATTATACCATATTATATTACAAAACACGCCGTACAAAATTAGAAGAAACGAAACACGACCCGCATCGGATATTTCGTTCCAAACAATTCCAACAGCGAACGCAACATCGAGCATCGAAAATCCTACATTCCTTTAAACTATCAATGAACGATTTTCGAAATAAAAAATAAAAAGACCGTCAAATCCATACATTCCAAGGCTCCTAATATACCGGATGGCCCAAGACTCGAAACTGACAGGCCGAGCCACAAAACCATTCAGAAGATCGGACTAAGAGGTGGGTGTCCCGGGTTCCGTGTCTCGCGCGAACCAAGGATACGCGTATTCATCGGAAAGCAACGCGGGAAGGGCACGAGAATGACGTCTGACACGGGGTACGTCGGGACCCCACCTAGTCGGATTTCACCGTCAAAAATGCCGACGGCGTATTTGCTCGTTCCGCCACGGCGCGGCCTCCGGAGACCACCCGTGTTGCCCGCTATCAAGACGGTTCTCAACCATCCACGATCATGCAACGTCGTTACAGGATCGTCCACATGAGACGTAAAACTAACGTTGGATGTTTGAAACCGCAGCTCGGAGAAAAGTTACTCGAACTATTTTAAAATTCCGGAAATTCGAAGTATTAATTCGATATAGTAAAAAAATAACCCCCTCCCCTCTAATAGAATGCTATGTTAGATACAGTAAATATCGGTAAATATTGTCCATATTATATCAGCAAACGTACTAGTCTGTAGTAATATAATGTAATACTAAATTACTATGTATATGTATAATATAGTCAATTTATTTAACAGACCAGTAAATGTATATTAGTAATATGAAGAAATAATAAAGTAGCGTAATATGTAAATATCAGAATGTTGAATAACATTCGAACGTAATATCTTCCAATAATGAATTCTTTTTGTTTTAAATATTTATAAAAAATATAATATATATTTAATAATATAATATTAATTATAATGATGATATAATAATGTAATATTATAGAGTAGATATTTTATAATATTAGTACTGTTAAATAATCCATTTATATAATCTATTATAAAATAATATATATCATTAAATATATTAGTAATATCTGGAAATAATGAAATAGTGTAATATTTAAATATCAGAATGTTGAATACCACTCAAACGTAATATTTCCCAGTAATTAATTTTTCTGTTTCAAATATTTATAAAAAATATAATATATATTTAATAATATAATATTAATTATAACGATGATATAATAATGTAATATTATAGAGTAGATATTTTATAATATTAGTACTGCTACATAATCCATTTATATAATCTATTATAAAATAATATATACTATTAAATATATTAGTAATATCAGGAAATAATGAAATAGTGTAATATGTAAATATCAGAATGTTGAATACCATTCAAACGTAATATATTTCCCAGTAATGAATTTTTTCTATTTCAAATATTTATAAAAAATATAATATATATTTAATAATATAATATTAATTATAACGATGATATAATAATGTAATATTATAGAGTAAANTATTTTATAATATTAGTACTGCTACATAATCCATTTATATAATCTATTATAAAATAATATATACCATTAAATATATTAGTAATATCAGGAAATAATGAAATAGTGTAATATTTAAATATCAGAATGTTGAATACCACTCAAACGTAATATTTCCCATTAATTAATTTTTCTGTTTCAAATACGTACATATTTTATAATATTAGTACTGTAACCTGCTCCATTCATATAATTATAATATCATTAAATATATTAATAATATCTGGAAATAATGAAATAGTGTAATATGTAAATATCAGAATGTTGAGTTCCACTCAAACGTAATATATTTCCCAGGAATGAACTTTTTCTATTTCAAATATTTATAAAAAATATAATATATATTTAATAATATAATATTAATTATAATGATGATATAATAATGTAATATTATAGAGTAGATATTTTATAATATTAGTACTGCTACATAATCCATTTATATAATCTATTATAAAATAATATATACTATTAAATATATTAGTAATATCAGGAAATAATGAAATAGTGTAATATGTAAATATCAGAATGTTGAATAACATTCGAACGTAATATCTTCCAATAATGAATTCTTTTTGTTTTAAATATTTATAAAAAATATAATATATATTTAATAATATAATATTAATTATAACGATGATATAATAATGTAATATTATAGAGTAGATATTTTATAATATTAGTACTGTTAAATAATCCATTTATATAATCTATTATAAAATAATATATATCATTAAATATATTAGTAATATCAGGAAATAATGAAATAGTGTAATATTTAAATATCGGAATGTTGAATACCACTCAAACGTAATATTTCCCATTAATTAATTTTTCTATTTCAAATACGTACATATTTTATAATATTAGTACTGTAACCTGCTCCATTCATATAATTATAATATCATTAAATATATTAATAATATCAGGAAATAAAATAAAATAGTGTAACATGTAAATATCCGCATGCTGTACCATGCGAACGTAATATTCCCCAGTAACACATTTTGATTTTATTAGTGTTCATATACAAAATATCTCCGAAAGCACGGTACAAGCGTTTGGGTGGTGATTCTAAATAAAGAAACAAGTGGAAAAAGAAGAATAACATTTTTGCGTTCGAGGCTTCGTTTCCGAGAGAAATAAGTTTGAAAATCCATCAGGTGCCCGTATGCTAATTATAAATTCCGAGGTATCCGACTTCTCTTTCTACTCGTGTTGCTAATAATTCAATCGGTATAGCTACGTATACGCGGCAACGCGATCAACATTTTCAACACGTGTTACGCTGATAAAACGATTCTTAAAAAGCGATAGTCTTATCCTTATTTATGAAACCATTGGAAATGCCGACACCGTGGAAATAAGATAACAGTCATGACAAGAAGCAAACGGCGACACTGTCCGCGTTTATAAATATCGATAGGATCAGAAAGCACAGTATCCGAAGAACACGAATATTACGTGTGTAACGCACGAGCAACATTCACCTCCACCGTTGCCATTTTCTCATCCCTGATATTTCTAATTTTTCTACGACCTGATCGTCGCACGTCGAATAAATGTTAGTAATTTTTATTCTCCTGTGAGAGGAACGCTCTCAAATGTGCTGCAAAAATTCTTCCTTCGCAAGAAGGTCCAAAAATGGCCATTTTTTAACAACCTGCTTTGGGACGATTCGATGTGTTCCAGATTACATCATCACGTACGAAATGCGAGTGAATAAGAAGCCAGCTGGCTGAGCAGACGACGGGCGGTCTTTCGAGTCGATATTCAGGGGTGTACGAAGCGAAGACGAACGAGGATAGCAGAGGCCTCATCGTGACCAATCTGGGGGACAGGGACGAATATCCCGCGATCGTAAAGCTCGAAGGACGAGCAATAATGAGGGCGGCGTGAAGAAACGACGCGCGACCGCGTGGCTTCCCTTCCTATTCCTATGGAATTTCGAACGTCTCGAATATACAGCGTGGATTAGAATCTGTAAGATTTCTTTTCTATCACACACTCTGGTAACCAGAGTTGGGCGGAACGTAATTCGATTAACTGATGTTAAGTCAAGTGACCGGTATCAGAATTTAATTTCAAATTGTACATTCTTCTTGTACGTGTGACTTTGTGTAAATTCCTATTTTATCTGATTAATCAATTTCTCAATTTTTGTTAATATATTATGTAATTAACATATTAAAGAAAATTGTAATATACTAATATATTAATTCAATCAATTTCTAATATATAATATATACTAATCAATTTCTCAATTATTGTTAATATATCATATAATTAATATAATAATTATAATTATATCAATTCAATCCATTTCTAATCTACAATTTCTAATAATATATAATATATATTAATCAATTTCTCAATTTTGTTTAATATATTAATTATATAATATATTATTAATGAAAATTGAGAAATTGATTAATATTATATTATTTATAAAAATTGATTGGTACTATATTAATGAATGATTAATTGATGAAATTGATTTATGTTATATTAATGATATAATATATTAACAAAAATTGAGAAATTGATTGATACAAATATATTTGACAAATATAATTATATATAATTATAACGAGAATTTATCTACTGATTATTGCTGATCAGATTGCTGATTATTTAATAATGATTAATGACCAAAAACAGAATCAAAAGTTGTTGCAATCAATGACTAATTTACTAATCAACAATCATCCCATTAATCATCACGTTTCTGATTACGATTTACTCCGTAGATTTCCCGTAATAGCAACACCATGAATATTTCAGTTCCACCGAATCGTACGGTACTAGCCGATCAGAATTATGTAAAAAACTTTATAAATATGCGCGGTCAGCCGTATTGTACAATTTTCAAAATGTACAAATACACGTTACAGCTGTTTATAAAATATAAATGAATCGTTGAGTGATTTAAAAATTACTGATTAATGATTCCCCGTTACACAAGTTATTCGTGACTATGATTTATTTATTAACGATCGTATAGATTGATTGACGATTACTATTACTGCGATTGTATTAAATAATCGATTACAGGAATCGATTAAAAAATAATCAATTACTGTCCAACTCTATTCTGATTCTCTGCATCCTTGGTATTCACGTGATTGAGTGTTTTGTTAGGCTAAGTGCAGAATGTATAAGCGCAAATTGCAAAAATTTTTATTTTACGCTTTACCGAATTTTAATTTTAGTTGAAATGAATTAGAGAATTTTATCCGTGTGAATTTCGTAGAAGAAAATGTCGACTGTAAACTAACGACAAGTAAAGAATCGCCTGAAACTTCTGTCCTCCACTGTATACTCCACTCAACATGGAATTCTTTTTCACCAGTAATAAAATCTCCATCAAAAAATATGTTTACGGGCGTGTGCGGTCGTTTGAATTATCGCCGGCTAACGAACGCCGGATAATTAATCAGAAATAATTGCCCGTATTTATCTACCCTCCAATCTATAGACTGTTTGTATAATACACGCGTATCGTGACGCGAGTTAATGAAAGTCGTTACGAGACGTTATGTAATACCGTTCTAGGAGGGGCAGAGGGAAGGGACACGATCGTAGACGGTCGAGGAAAGCAGTCGATTTAGCTTTGGTGGAATAAAGGGTCATCGTTACCGACCTGGATAAGAGGGACAGATACTCCCTGAGCGTAAAACTCTGGTCAGACCAACACGGTAATGAAGGTAGCGCGAAGAAGGGAACCTGATTGCGCACGTTCGACCTTTTCCTCCTGTCTCTTTCTCTTTTCTTTCCTACCGGTGCGCTACGAACAGCGTGGAATGTCGAAAACCGCTACGTATTTGTTCACGGACAACAATAGCAGCGACCTTCTTACCGAGCGAGCTATCGGCCAGTTTCAACTTACAATGACAACACTCGAGAAAACGCAGTACAGATCATTTTTATTGTTGCACTGTGGCACGCGTACGGTTGTAACAAACCGTGTTGTAGCGGTTATTGATACCGGACGACGTACACAGGGGATCATTTACTCAAATCACTTTATCGACGGGGTATCGAGTACTTTGAAGGCTTCAACACGCGCTACAGGTCGTTTCTGTACACACGGCCGATCTGTATGATTATTGCGAGGACGAAGTGATATTTGATACGTGCTATGGTAATCGAACGTTTCCTCTAGGCAACCTCTTCTTTTAGCTGTGAGCGCAAAAAATACACAACGTTGTTGACCAGCGTATAACGTCCTACGTGACGATAGGAACATTGGAAGTATGGAATTTACGTTCGTAAATAATGAAATAATATAATTAATAAGTAAGTAATAATTAGAAATTAGCGTGAACTATTCCAACTTCTTTATCCAGTCACTCCACATTGATTTCATTCGCTAGACATCTTTAAGCTGTCGGTTTGAATGTTTATTGCATTTGGCGATATTTGTTTTACTTAGATGACCAATGATAATAATAACGTATTCAACAATAATGATGTTAATAATAATATTGAACAGTAATTGATAAAAAAAATTGTTTAAATTGCTTCCCATCAACTTGCTGTCTTTAGAATACGTTTTAAGTAGAACACGCAAAATAGTAGGGAGTTATTGAAGAGAATATTAAAGAAGAATTAGGAGCGTGAAGAATCATTGCAAATTTAACCGGTCAACTGTATTCGACGCGTATATACGTCGACCCAAAACTTTATTTCAGTGCGATTGACGCGTATACTCGTCGCATAAAATAAACAAATTACCATTTACTATAAAAAATCCAAATTGTAGTAAGAAGTAATAAGAATGTTATTTAGTAATATGTTTTTACTTTATACTGTCAGTAAAACTGCTATATATTTTATGAACAAAAAATTTGACTAATTTCTTTCGTATATCGCTTATTCTCCGTATAATGTGTTCTTTTTTACAAACTAAGTTTATTATTTTCCCCGTTATATTGGATATGCCTGAATTGTCCGTGTAACCTTGTCGCTTTACAAATTGGGTGAATATTTTACATTACATTATTTTAATGAAAATATAGTATAATAAATACAATATGATTAAATTTTTTAGCCGAATGTGTCGAACAAGTTATTGAGAAATATGCAATTCCACAAACACAAACTTTGAAAGTTAGTCGACCACAAAACCTACGCGTCTCATCGGAAAACATTTGCCTAATTTTATACCAGCTATGTCATCAAAAGCAAATCCACTTCGCCGTTTCGAAAAATGTCACGCTGAAAACACCAACTAAATCTCTTCCATCTTCTTTTACTTCTTCTTCCTTACGAATTTGGTTATTTCGTTGCAACTTTCAGATTTCCTATAACGCTAACTTTTCCAACGATCAACTGTTCATTTCTTCGAATAAAACTGTAAGCCACCGTGATTTCGCTTTAATTTCGTCGTAAAATTCACAACACGAGCATTCTCCCTGCGCATTTCCCACGCGTACACTCGTCGTCGCTTGTTTTCATTTACGCACCCGTCCACAGCTTTCTCAAACTAAATTCCCCAGTCAACTGGTTAAAACCGTCTCGCGGAATTCGCCCCATGACGAGGCGAGTGCGATTCCAGCGAGCTGTTTCCGAGTACAAGTTTATTTGTCCGTGGAGAGCCGCGCAGAAAAGAAGATAAGAAAGAAGCGGAAAGGCGGCGGAATATCCGCGAATCTTCTCGGAATCGAGTCAACACGAGGACAAGTAGATGTCCGTAATTATCTGCAAGCTACCGCGTCGCGTTGAGCGCCATAAGAGAGACGCGACCGAAACGACAAACGTTTACCGGTGCGGCGATCGAAACACCGGAAAACGCGCGCTGCGAGAGGCGGAGGACCCGTAGATCTGAGGCAGCCTGTACTCACGCCGCGGACTCCATCTTGCAGACATAGGCGCGCGAGTTTCATAGCCGAACGTTTCCTTACGAACGGAATCACTTACAACGAGTTTCTCGACCTCCCCTCTCCGTGCCTGGTGCCGCCCACGTGAACGAGCGCGCAGCCTCAGCGCGCACGCGCTCCGCGAACAAGATGAATCAGCCTGTAGAATGCAGCGCGGACCATCGAGCGTAATAAAGACACTATTCTCTCTCTCTCTCTCTCTCTTTTTCTCTCTGTACGCTCTGCGTAGCACGAAACATGCGTCTTAACGGAGGCAAGGGGGCAGAAGGACGGAGACGGAGGCTGAGAGGCGGAGGAGAAAGAGAGAAGAAGCTTGGAAGGGAAAAGAGGCGAGGAGAATATACCGAGCGCCTGTGATTCAGCCAAGGGTAGAGAAGAGAGAAGAGGAAGGAAGGGGAGAGGAAACGCGCATCTTGATTTATCGGCGGGGCGTCTCTATAATTATTTCTCCGTCCCTGTCTGCCACACGGGGGCAAGATCGCGTTCCCGGTCTATCCGCGCCCTTCCGGCTACCGTGATCGTACCGTGTAAGAATCTACTTTGCTCTCTGTCCCTCCGGGGCACCTTTGAATGGCCGTGTGTTTCGCCTTTGTCCACCCCGTCTCATTCAGCCGACGCGTCGGGTCGCCGCCACCGACACAACCACGCACGCTCTGTCCGTTTGTTTGCCGATCGCAGATCGACCACGTGGCGCGCTCCATCGACAGATCGTCGCGTTGCGGCGATTGCGATCTCAGCGCAGCACAGACGGTGCCACGAATCGTCAGCCGTTCGATCGCGCCACTCGTCTTCAATCTGTTTCTCATTGGCGCATTTTTACGAGAATCGAGAAAGTACTATCTGTATACAGAATACCGTAGAAGGTATTATAGAAAACTGCCTTAACTTCGTATATTAAGACGACGTAAGTCTACCAAATTTTTTGTTTGTTCAGCTTGAGTCTTCTAACGCGACCATTTAAAATAGCTCGTAAGTTAGTCGTCGTTAGTTGTATGAGATGTTTCAAATAAAAGTTGCACGGTATCTAGGGCAACGTACGGTGTTCCAGTTCGTTTTCTGTTACCTTAGTTTCGTAGCGAGATATTACAGTCGCCTTCAGTTTCGAATGTCTCGTGGATCCTCGTGGAATCCTCCAGTCCTCGTGGAATGTCTAAATATTTTTTCTCCAATTCGGATAAATCGTCAAATTTTGCGTAAAAAGGCGGGATTCAAAAGGAATAATTTCCGAGATACTTTTTAAACAAGCTCGATTTCGAGTAGTTTTCGAAATGCTGTCTATCACATTTAATGCACCTGCGTGATCGTGAACAAAGTCGTGTTAAGAATCACGTTGGCTGAGCGTATTTTCTAATACAAGATTATTAGTTTGAAAATATGTCATTAATTATTCATAAAATTTCGATCATTCTCAACGTGACGGTCGAAAGTAATTTTAGTAATCTTCCGATTTTTAAAGTCTCGGTAATTACGTTAATTATTGCTACAGATAGGCAAAGATGGGAGGCAGAGAGCTGCGGAAATACGCTTCGTATTTCTACAATTGGCGTATTTTTTACTTCACGTACGTACCGCTATTCGTTCAACGTCAGCGTGTCTCAAACGAGAGAGCGAATGTCAGGTTTGTAAACCAGCAATTCGTAATACCAAACCGCAAACGAGTAAACCAATTGCACGATCGTTCAGCTGCCTGTGATCACACGTGGACACTGACAATCTACGATTGTACGTACACTGCCAAGCAAAAGTTCGAAATCATCGTCTCTCACAAGATCCAAGCATTTGAAGAAACTGTCGGTATTTAGACTTTCTTTCCCTGTTAGGAAACTTTTTAATTAAATACAAAAAAAAGAAAAAGATAGAAATGTTTATATCCGTAGCCTTAATTTTGTTTCGTATTGGGTTGGCAACTAAGTGATCGCGGATTTTCTCATTGCCACCTAATGGCAAGATCCGGAATTACTTAGTTACCAACCCAATATATGCTTCGCATACTTCACATATTTCCCCGCGCTGTATGAACTCTACAGATTTTGCGACTTCGTAATTCCGTAATTTTCAATTCCCCCGTAAGCGGATACAATCTTCGGTCTAATCGTTGCCACCGAGCTCGGTTAGAAGTAACAGTACTTGCTTGCGGTTAGCATCGCGTATTCAGGTTCCGTAGCCGCGCGGTCCGAGTGCGGACGAGCGGTGTATATCAGCGTGACGATTGCGTTCGCGGGAATCTCGGGAAACGAACGATCCGCCCGTAGCTGTAGCTCGATTTAACGAGCGCCTTCGAAATTGCACGTACCGGAAAATAATTAGGCGACGGTTCCCCGGAGAATAAAACGGGCTGCTTCTGCCACATGCGACAAAACCAGCACGCAGTGGTCCTCCTCCTCTTGTCTCATCTGCTGTCGGCGAGAAGGAAGAAGCGACGTTTAACGATAATTCGATGCTCGCCCCAATAGCAGGAATGGAGAGTGCGGCCACCGGACCGACACGACCGACAGAGCCTTGAATCAACAGTATGGTCAAGGTCCGGAGAAAAAGGGGAAAAGAGTGGAAAGGGAGACGCAGAAAAGAAAGAAGAAACGACGGAGCGAGCACAACACGGACAGCTCGTTCCTTTTCTCTCGCAACAGCAACCAACGTGGCTCGTACAACTACGAGGGAGAGAACAGGTGCAACGAGCGGCCCTTTGATTCCGTGCAACGAACAGAAACGACCGAGAGCGAGCAAGAACGAGAAAGTGGGCGAGAGAGACAAAGAGAGAAACAGACGGATCACTCCCACCCCCTTTTTCGTGGTTCTCGTGCTTCGTCCTTAAATGCCTCGGCAGCGGCACAAACAACCACGGTGGCAGGCCTCCTTAACTTCTCCTCCTTAAATTTCAAACGAGGAGGTTTAACAGCCGGACAAGGTAGGACGCGATCGTGAAATCGTTAAAGGGATATTCCGTCCAATTACCGGTTATACGTTAATTTCGTGATATTGCTAGCCAAAAGGCTACCACAGCTCTTTTCGCTAACCGCGAAACGCTTAGTCGAAAATGCTGCCGTCCATTGGTCTCTCTGTGTGGATAAGACGAATGGGATTCACCTTTTGGCCAGCATTTTTCCTCCCTTCTTTCGTAACCATCGCCTTTCGTCAATTCTTAGAAACTACCTGACTCGTTTGTGGCGTTTGTGGTTTCTACATTTCGCCAGTGTTCGTAAAAATGCCACGAGTCGTGTAACACGAGTGGCAGAGAAACTGCGCAGATAACACACACAGAGCAAAACAGATCGTCTTTCACCGTACGTTCAACTAATCGAGCGTCCGTGGCCATTGTCCGCGCGCGTTGTCCATCGTCGTTGACCGAATGCGATTTCCAAACGTTTCGCATAGCGCGCGTAATATTTGCGATTTATTGGCTTGGCAACTAAGTGATTGCGGCTTTTGTCATTAGGTGGTAATGACAAAAGCCGCAATCACTTAGTTGCCAACCCAATACGTTTCCATTCGACGTACATTTACCGAGTCACGTGGGTGGCATTTCGTCCTCCTTCTCAGGTTTTCCAACGAGAAACTTCTCAATACGATTTTTGGCATCGGCCAAATTCCTTAAAAAGTGCAATGGTTTCCGGAAACTTGCCGAGCGACGCATATCTTCACGGAAGACTCGTACGAGTAGCCGTGTGAGTACCTTCGTGTGCAGCCGCGTGTAGTATTCGCGTGGCACCTCTTGTTATATTTTTCGCACGCCATCGTCGTATGGTTGGCACCAGGCGTTGCATAAAAATCACGCGAACCATTCACGCGTTGCGAAATTGGTTGCATTCGATTATCGTATTTGTTGTAATTACATAGTACAGGCACGCGTATTATAAGCAGCTAAAAGTAAACTTTTGAAAGCCTGGCGCTACAACGTGTAGTGTAAAAGTCACGCGAACCAATCACGCATCCTAAAATCTGTTACTGTCAATTATCATATTCGTTGCAGCCGTGTAATACGTTTCATCAAACGAATTTACGGTGTGAAGCAATTCTTGCAGACTCAGCTGCATCGTATAACAGAAAATCATACGAATGAGTCTGCGAATTCGTACGAAACTGAAACTCAAAATGCACTTGATTATCATGACGACATTTATCGCGATCGTACAATTACACTGAGCATTTTTGTGCAATTCTACGTTTCTATTGACGTAACCAGAGAAGTAGAACCTGCGTACAGATTTACTATCATTAATACGACAACTATAGTCAAATCTGCCGTAACTCGAAGCTTAAAGCAAGAGCCAACATCTTTCGACCTACGGAGGTTCCGACGTATCGAAATTTCCGAGCAAAGGAGGTGTCACAAACAAACGAAATTCGACGTACAGAAGCTTCGTATGAAAACTGTAGTATTATATTGGTTGGCAACTAAGTGATTGCGGATTTTGTCAATAGATGGCATTGACAAAGTCCGCAATCACTTAGTTGCCAAGTCAATAGTTGTAAACTTATAGTTCTAGTCTTATCGCTTCATTATATATATGCTTCATTAAACTTTGAAACATGATAATGATAAACTTTGAAATGTTCGAAGTAATCGACGACTATTGTTCTTTTTATTATTTAATTTGTACTTTACAATTTGTCCAGCTGGACATTCGGTAAATTACGACGATAATTGAACGATCGATTAAGAAATTGCCCGATTTGTTCGGGAAGTAATTTTGTTTCTTTCACTGAGATGTCGCTAGTCGTATCTCCAAACAGCTGACTTCATTGCACGAAAGAAACTGCACAATTTTTTTGATTGAAATTGTACTTTTGCATGTTATGCGCTCTTTACAGCTTCTCGCACCCTTTCAAGTTTCTGTAAACGTGCGTGGCCCGCCTATGATCCACTCTACGATAAAGTAGGTGAAAGTCGTCGAGGACCGAACGTATTCTATTTTCTCTTTGTGGGATCGAACAATGCAGCGCCTATGGGCCGACATCTGTCGCTGGATCAACGTTCCACGAAACGCTGTCCCTTGACACTTTACGGATAAGTTCCGGAAAGTGGATTCTTCCGTCCTGGAAGCTGATGCCTTTCCTGGTGTTAACAAGATTGAACGTATGTCAACGTCGTGAAAACGCACGTGTGGACAGCTTTATGGCGTGTGAAAATACAAAAATCACGTGCTTCCCTTTGCCAAGGGTATGTCGGGTTTTCCCCTCTGAAGCAGCGATGAAACCAGCCAGAAGCTCGGTGACATTTCCTTGAACGATTTATTTAGCGACCGCGCACGCGCGCGCGCGCGCGCACACACACACACACACACATGCACATATATATCTCGTGTTTGCTGGATGCTGGTTTTAGCTCGATTCAGCTTTTGCGTATTAATAGCTTGAAAAGACTGGAAGCTAAATTTCACGAGATAATCGCACTTTTCTAACCTAACCATACGAATCGGTGGTGAAATTTCCGATCGTTTCGATTGTGTCACACCGTCGCACACGTCGAAACTTCGCCTCTCGATCTTGCTCCTACCATTCAACAGAAATCGTTACCATACGATCGAATGGATCTGTCGATGACAGGAACAGTATGGATTGAAAAGTGAGAAAAATAGGTGGAACAACGTAGCCACGATCGGAACAATAAAACGAATAGACAAAAATTTCTGCGAGCCGAGGCGATCCACCTAAATTCGAACGATTACCCGAACTCGCTGGCCCATCGATACGCGTTAACACTTTACCGACCGATAGCCAATTAATCGGTATTTTGTCGCCGACGCTTATCGACCGATAGCCTATTAATCGGCATTTGTGGCCAACGCTTATCGACCGATAGCCTATTAATCGGCCTTTTGTCGTCGACAATCTTTCTCATTATTTGAGCAATAATTAGTTATTTAGTACTAAGGTACCTTGCTCGGTTGCGTCAGTTACGTTACTTTGTAAGCTCCCAAAGTTTTATACCAATTTGAAAAACTTACCGTTCGCGATGAACGAAAAGAATGGTATTGGAGAGTCTAAACCGAAACAGAGCCGGCGTCACGGAGAATCTGCGCCTCAGCTGCCGGTCGGACGTGCGTATGCTGTTGAACCGCCAGCGGTCAGTAAAGTGTTAACTATTTGATTGGCAACTAAGTGATTGTGGATTTTGTCATTAGGTGGTATTGACAAATCCGCCAACCCAATAAATGCGGCGTGATCGCCAGCAGGTAACAATAGCCGAGCATCGAGTCAATAAAGCTGCAAGTGCACGAGAACACTGTTTTAGCCGGAGTCAATAAAAGTTGATTTATATGGCAAGCCGACGACCACGATAAACCTGGCCATGGGTCCCCGGCCGAGGAATGAAGGTCCCGTCGATACGCCTAATTACCTACTGCTCGCGAACGCTGCCCCCAAACCATATCCTACGGTGGCTTCATTATCCTAGGTCGTACAGATAAAATTTCGGGGTTGATGTTCACCGAATGGATAGTACAGAGAGACGCGGCATGGCGCGAAGATGGAAAAAGGACGGGCCGCGCGGTGCCAAGGGCTCGGATGAAGCCGGGCTAAGGCTACTTGGCGTAGTAGAAACCCTCGTGGCCCCTTTCCTCACTCTCTTCCTCTCTTCTCTTCTCTTTCTCTTCCTTTCTCTCTTTCTCTGTGGGTTCCTTCACGGAGTTTCGAGGGGTCGCGCCGGTACAGAGAAGGAGGAAGACGAGAGAAGAAAACGAACGGGGCCCTTCGAAGCAGGCTTAGCTCTCTGAGGCTCACGGAGGAGCTGAGACTTGGCTCAATCGCTCAGGCACGCAGGCCCACCGCTGGTTGGCTGGCTGGGTTGGCTTGGCGCACACACAGAGCCCACCGGGCCACCCACCGCGACCATTCACCGGAACCGAGCCCCATCCAATCTCAGCGGTTCTCATTTTCTCTTGCCACTATGCTTTTTACCACGCCGAATTACCTTATCGCCTGTATCGCGCTATTTTTCATCGATACTTCTCTGCCTCTTCTACTTGCGCAAACCTCGTTCCGGGCCAAGCGTCCTCGTTACGGACGAATCCTTTTTGGTGTTGGAAATCTGACGCGTTGCGATTGCTTTCTAGTTCGAGCGAGTGAATTTTATTTGGACAAGGTAAATTCACTAACGCGGATTTGCCACCGCGTCCGAGCATCAAAGAGGAAGCGTTGCGAATAGGTTGCAGTTGAGAAGCGAGATTCGTAGGCCTCGAACGTTGCTCGTGTGCTGCGGATGTTTACGCGCTTGGGAGAAGTTGAAACGCGCGGAAACGTAGAGAACGCGTCGGTGCAGGCATTCACGAGATACCCAAAAGCAATGTACTATTTGTAACAACCGGAGGATGACACATAAGGTTCGTTTAAATTCCACTCGCTTGACGATGTGCAGGGAAATTTCAACTGTTATTTCCTCTCACGAGATTGCTCCATCGAAGCAATTCTCTGACACTAATAAGCTCACCAGGCCTGGTCAGGTATTTCAAAATTTCATTTCAAATTATACTGTTCACTGTTATTTCCTTACTTCGTCTAACTTCGTGCAAGTTCGTATATCGTCCGACTAATCAGTTTCTCAATTTTTCTTGATATAAGAATTTACATCAACTTAGGTGAACAATGCACGTACAATTTAAAAAATTTGAAACCTGTCGCATGACCTGTTAAGGTTAGCGTTAAGCGCAAGTTCCAGCGAGCAGCGGATGCTCGCGATCCCGCAGCTGTTGGCGCAACGAGGCAGCTTGGAGGAGTCGCGCGTAGTAAATAGAAGATGAGATCCTCTGTTTACGCGGCTGTTCTCGTCCGTCCGTCCGTCCGTCGGTGCAACAACAACAGATTCCCGGTGGGTCTTTGGACGACGGTCTTCTGACTTTCTTATCCCCGTTGCGGCCTTACGGATTCTCTCCATTTCGTTCTCGCCAATGGACCCGATGCTTCGCCCCTTCTTCGTCTTCCTCTCGCTCTTCATCATCGTTTTCTTCTTCACCGCGCGCCGGTCTCCGTCTGACCGCCGACTGTACACCCTCTTTGTCGCACTCAGAGACATGGGGGCCTAATGAAGATGTAAGCAGTCGGCCGACCCTCGTGCACGGTCGTGCCTTCGTCCTCTGTCTGTCTTTGTCGCCCTAACGCCGCGGCCTGCTTGCGCCGCTTGGCCCTCGGTACAGGTCGTTCCAGGAAGACGCTGCCTAGACACTTCCGAGTTCTAGAGGCCGATACCGGCTTAAGCCGCGGATCCACTTAGCGGGAACTTAAGGTGCATTGCCGCGCTACGGTCAATTTAAAAACATTTGTTGTCAGACGTATATACGACGTCGTCCCTTTTAGAAAGTAGACTAACCTGTGCCTGGTTTTGGTTTTTGAAAATGCAGAAAATACGATATATGGAATTTAGAATTTGGTGGATTTATCGGTAGAAATTAAAGGATATTTAGTGCAAGTATAAGTTTCGCGGAGATCAGAAAAGTATTTAAACAGATGGTTAATCGTTGAATTAGCGAACGTGAATATTTCGCTTAAAGTAAAGCCGCGGATCCACAGGAGAGCTAAGGTAAGCTACACTACTCTCTGCTATATTAAACATATTTGTTTCAATATTTTTCTAACGCATACAATGCTCACTAATAGCACAGTTCAGTTTTCCAAAATATTTTAGAAATTCCCCATAACAATGTAAAGTGACAGAATCTTATTCCCTATGAATATTGCGGCACTGACAACAGCGTCGAACATCGACTTTGCTAGCAAATTTGAAAGTACAATACATAACCTAAACTTGATCCTCCGTAATCCTTCGCCTATAGAAGTATGCAAACCGTGGCAGCTTGCTAGCTAACGAACAACTAACTAATTATCTACTGATTAACAGCGCTGAGACAACTGTACCACAATAAAACGATCGTGTAAATATTATTTGATATTTGTATATTCATAAAACACACGTGATTGTATTGTACTGAAACGACGCAACAAAGACAGAATCTTATATATAACTTATAATTTTGTACTTATAATTGTACTTGTGAACTTATAATTGTGTAATTTTTTGAAATTGTTTAAAATTAAGTCCGACTAAGAACTACGAGCATAAATTAAATTTTGAAGCCAAAGGCAATTACAAATTGAATCAGAAAATCAGTCACAACGCAAAGTAAATTTCGAACACTGCTAACAGAAGGGAATAAACGAACGAAACAAGAACATCGATCCATCGACGAGAACAAGTTGTATTTTTCGAAAATATAAGAAAGGAACTTGCCACTCGTTTCTTGGAATGACCTATACCGCCATACGAACGTATTATCGACCAAAGAGGGCAAAAGGAACCGCTCTTCCGATCTTCCCGCGATCGAGGCGCCGTCTTTTCCTCTCTAGATTCGAAACGAATCCGCTTGCACCGTACAGGGATGTTCGGATGAAGGGAAAGGGAAAGAGAAAGGAGCCGGAGCGAACGAGACGGAGAGATATCGGCGCGTGTGCCAAGGCTTCTCTGTTTAGCGAACCTACCGCGCGCGCCGCTGCGGTGTGTACACGAAAATAAAGGCAAAACAGCTTGAATTAAGTGGACGCTCTCGATGTTCGATTCACAAAAGCGAGACTGCGCCACCTGCGTCCCATTCGATAGAATATTCCCGCGATCCAAAGCGTAATCTCGAATAATTACGACCTTACCGCAACTCAGTCTGCCTGACTTAACCACACTGAGCTAATCAGAAGCGATTATTGGATGCTTGTTAAGTCTACCGGAAAATTCAAAGAAATTTTGCGCGGTCTAATATTTCGCGTTGGAAGACGCGTCTGACGTGTATGAAATAGCAAATTTATGATGATATAATGTAATGTAATAAATGGAATAAAATAGTAATAGATAATGTAATACACATATATGTTTATATCTACGTGTTATAACACAGAGTAGAATTTGAATTTCTAATTTGCTGATCTTGTAAGAACGTAATATTTTATTAACCTTTTTATTAGCTCATTTGGCGATCAGCTTGCCATTTCGGTGGAGTTCACACACCATCGTCAGAAATGTACCGATGTGTTCGGTACATACATTGGTCGTAACGCGGCGTGTTTCGTTCGTTTCGATCTTATCTGCCGCCTCGAGGTCGATTTTTAATTGCGCTCTGATCGGCCGCCGATCTCGTACTCGTATTCGCATTCGAATCGCAGCTGCAGGAAACAAGGTGAAACGTGAATCATTGCCTCACTCTGACACGCCGAAAATTGCATCACGATCTTAATCTCTCTCGTTCCTTTTAACCTTCTCTCTATTTTTCACGCTGTCCGCGAAATAAAAGAAACGTCAAGAAGAAACTAATACGTGGAGGGGCAGAGATTCAAGCTCGTAAAGTAAACCGAACAGGAAACGCGTAACAGGTACACGGGCGCAGGCGCGCAGGTGATTGAAAAACAACATCCCCTTGGCAGTGCTTGTTTCTTCACGGTCGGTGTACGGTGTCGAGCAGCGTGCAAATAGAAAATAATCGTGCAAAATTGAGGCTAACATTACGCGCATCCGCTCGATCGCTGATAACGTTCACCCGTTTATACGCCAATGACGTATTCTAATGAGAAGCTGCGCGTTATGAAAACCGATCCGCTTCCACTCGTACACGTTTCGTTGCTTTCCCGACTTTCAGTTAGCACAGTTAATTGGCAGGATTAACGGAAATATCAATTACGCAGGAGATGTTGCTTGTGATCTGCTTTGTCGCGTGTTTCATGTTCGTTTCGTGCCGACGGATAGCTCATATCTCGAACGTTCTACCATTCGATCGTTCCGAGAGTAACTTCGCGTTTTTTTGCACCAGAAACATAGACGGTCTTTTTTTTATTACCGATAAACTAATTAACTAATGTTTATTTGTTCATATATATATTTCCACAGAGACGACGTTGCAATACTATTTAAAGAAATTTATGCATTAATCTAGTCCAAATTAATAGAAGAGAAAAGTGTACCTGTAGAAGAGCCTGTCGTGCCACCTCATAGTTGTGAGGTCCATTCATTTAAATAGATGCCATGGACAAAAGTCTAGAAATAATTAACTAATATTTATTTGCCCATATATATTTTTCCACAAAGACAATACTGTAACACCATCATCTGGCATTATTAATAATTCTTTGGAAAGGGAAATTGCAGCCAAGTTCTATGCTACAGTATCCTCACTGGTATATAAAACATTTCCCAATGAAAAATTAAAATTTGTCAAGCTTGCCACTTACAGTGTTTTCTACAAACACTCCCGAATTTTCCCTTTGTCTGAAACTTCTGTATGTTGAATTTTCCTTTGCTATGCCTGTTTTACTGGAAATTTTGATAAGTCGAAACCTCTGTAACTCGAAGAATGCAGGTCTTCCCTTGAGGCTCGAGTTACAGCAGATTCGACTGTAATAGTAAAATGTTCAAACATTGGAACAGCAAAGCGGCAGGTGGTCGAACAATTCGCTTCTCTGGTACGAACACTTTCCTCGTTTGTCTGTACGCACCGGTGTATATTGATTTAAAGCAGCCGGAGGATCTCCATCTTACGAATCTCTGCGAATAAAACGCGAACAATTAAACAATGAACGTTGAAACGAAGGGACCCCCTCCGTGTCGACGATAAAACCTTCTCGATTACTTTCCTCGTGTTCCACCGCGAGCACAGAGTATAAACGAGCGAAATCAAGGAAACCATAAAGCAACGTTTATCGATCTCTCGCCGACGAAATATATGCCCGTCACACACTTCTCTCGGAATATCGTCAAATCGCACGACCGAGTCGTAAACTCTCCTTCTTTTCCATCCGTGGAATGTCGTCGTTGCGTCTTTTCAAACGATCCAACATACACCATCGTCCGCAAGTATTTCGACAAGTATTGGGTTGGCAAAATGGTGGTCCAAGCGTTTACACTTTTGTTGCATTATCGAAGCTACGAACAGAGAACCAGTTTTCCTTTCGATATTTCGAACTGGATTCGAAATAAATTTGAACTGAACGCGTTGAATGCGTTTGACGAATATACTCATCGTCGCTTGTAGTTAGCTACGCACTCCATCATTGAACCACGTGACAGATTTCTAAAACTAAATTCCGCGGATAGGTGGCGAAACAGGGCAATATAACCTGAACTGCTCCTCAATTCCGCGTGTATCCGTTCTCTCGCGACGCCCTTAACCTCCTCACCTCCGCTGTGACCTCCGCCCTAATCTCTACCACACATCACGCGTTAATCTTCGCTCCTTTAATTTCCATTTCCTCCTACTTTCCTTCTTGTTCTTCCTGCCTCTTTCTCTTTTAACCCTTTGCACTCCTATGTCGAGTGTGACTCGACATCAGTTTTTATCTCAGGAGCTCCTTTGTCGAGTCCATTGTCGAGCTCCTTGTCTCGACATTCTTTCATGTTTTTTGTGAAACGTGCGAAAGAAAACCAGGATTGCATCCTGGAAATTGTTTCAAGATATATCGTACACTTAAAAATTAGAAAATACAACAACAGTGTGAATAAAACTGGTATTTAAGTGAATTTCTTTCTTCCCTTATTTATTTAAATTGTCTTATTTTTTAGTTAAAGTAAATTTCAAATAAAACACTTAAAAGCGTTGGGAGCTGCTGGTAACGAAATTGAAATAAAATTCCGAATGCAAAGGGTTAACACTTAGCCAACGGCGCGCGCCACAGCGAGCCTACAACAAGCCAACCTACACGCTGTCTAACGCGCATTTTTCCAAGTATCGAGGAGTAATATTCATTTACTTAAAAAGACAAAGAAGTCTAAAAATTATTGAAGTAGTTAATTATATATCATAAGACGCGAATTTGTCCTCGATGTGTTAGAGAAGTTAGTCGAAAGTTTCGAAGGATGTTGCAACAGTTTTTAAGTCGCTGTATACTCTTCTCCGCGCGGCTCGGTACAACAGCGCCCGCATATCCCGCCTCGGCTGCAGTCGCCTCACGGATATCCGGTACTGATCCGCATGACGCACGCACGCCGCACATCTCGGATCACCATCTCGAAAAGCCCACATAAACTGTGGCCCTGCGTGCGAGCTATCGCGCCGCTTCTCGCACGGTCGCACAACCCTCCTCGCGTACCACTCGACCGATCGGCGCGGTAAAAAGCCGCGACACCGGCGTGCAAATAGCTGCACGCTTTTTCCGCCGGTCGTTACTCCTTCCCGATACGCTATTAAATTAGCCGAGATAGAGGAATGAAGGGTTCCGCGGGCACCTTTGCAGAAAATAAGGGTTGTACCGGTATGCAATTCCATTGGATAGTCCGATACGCATAGTAGAAGACAGTTTCTTTGCGAGCGGGCACAGAGAAAGTGTGCGAATCAATTTTGCCTCGTTGAACGCAATGTTAATCTTCGTGAAATATATTTGACGAAGAGACGAATTTCTTTGGGATTTTCTTTAAAGGTAAAAATAACGTGGAGTGTTTAAGGGACATATGATGGTGTTTTAATAAAGAAAAGAGAGAGAGAGAAATGATAATGTGTATAGTAGAACACGTATACCAATACCATGCAGCTGCTTCTCTCGCTCGTATCGATGTTATTAACACATTGTGTACGGGTCACGAGCTATCTCGTTTTTAGCAAGCCGAACGTTGTGGCTGAGTCACGAGATATCTAGTTTCCATGTTTTTTCGACCGAATCGATGGCCTAAGCAACCAGAGACGAATGTTTTTGTTACGTTACCAGGGTAATAAAGCCTTGCGCGTTCTTGTGGCAAATGATTAGCAAAACAACTGAGTGTTGACATTCCAAGTAAAAACAATCAGTCAGCATAGCCAGTACATCGGTAGATCTGCGCCGATCGTCTGTTTTGTTTTTGTACATTTTGTTATTTCGAAGTTCGTGTTTTAATTTGCAAGGGAACAGCTTTTTAAAAATCATTTAAATTTTCAATCTGTTACTGATAATTTATAACACAAATTATTTTATGAAATAAGTCGTAATTCTATAAAAGTAGCAAAATAACACATAGATGTAAAGAGAATGAAAGTCAAAGTGAATTGTTGTTCGATGATTCATCTAATGCACCAAACAACACTTGCGACGAACAAGAATTCAGTGATAGCAGCAACATTCTTGAACCAAGTGATGCGATTAGGCATAGAAGAAGACTGAATAAAAACTATAATACCAAATACAAATTAACAATCTGCACATATGCATCCTATTGCTTGCCAAGCATGCTACTGGAGCGTTCAAAAATGTGCAGGCCCTGAGAGCGCGCAGAGCGCCCTACACAATGTGTTAACAAACCTAAACGCAGATGCAATCTTGAAAATGAAACTCTTAATCGTGTGTTATATGGCAATGTAATCTGTACGATGTTCGGAGAGTTCAAAGAATATTACTCTAACGGTATACGCAATAGTTAACAAATTTTTGCGATACAGTAAGAGCGATAAAATACTAAAATACTTTCTAAAGTACCTTTTTCAAAAACTGACAAGTATCGCAGCCTGACAAATAGCCGAAAATTTCAATAGAACGTCAACGGTCAACAGAACGTTTGAGCACAATAAACGGCCAGGTAAATCGTTTGGCCAAAACGTTCGTAAAAGCGCGGGTTAAAAATTCCCGCTGCCATTTGGGCTTTTGAGGTCCCTGAAACTTCTGCTCGAGATGGATGACTTTTTAACGATTTTCCCGTGTGATTATCGCGCGGATGCAAATTTTTGCCAACTTTGCTCGGTCGGCGAGCACATCGCGTTTTATAAAACGGCGGCCAACGTGCCGGATCACGCTTCGCTGATCCGGCGGCCGCCGCCGTTGCAGAACAAGAGCCACGGCTCGCTCAGCAAACTCGTTTGCTCATTAAAATCTCATAAAACGCTGATACGTCTTTAATCTGCCGTCCGCGAGCGTGTTTCCCGCGCTCGAGGAAATCCCGCAGCGTGGCCTTAACTTTGATCCTAGACGGGCAACGATCACGGCCGACTCCTCGTGCCAAGCGGACCGCGACGAAAGAATCTTTGGAACAGTTACACAGGACAAACCGTGGATCCTCGACGCTCGTCGTGCTTCGACTCTCCTCTTGGAAAGTAATATTTGTCCTCGATACTAGAACAGCACTTTTCATTGTTCCGCTGCTCTCGTCACGAAACACTGTTCGGTCGTGGTCGTTGAACCGAACTGTTTAGGTAATGGATCGAATCGCTGGGCACAGTGGCATCAGTATTGTACGTGGTATATAGCGTGTTTCTTGGTTAAAATGTCCTAGTTCTCGTTTTGAAACCGAAGGAAGCTGGAGTTTCGTATTTTTTTCTTTTTCTTTTTTTTTTTTTTTCGTTATTGTTGTCTTTATTTTCCTTCTTCGAATATTTAATGACTGTTTTGTAATAGTCTATCCATATAGTGTAACTTCACTTTGTGGGAAAAGCTAAGAAACAAGAGGAGCTTCAAATATATTATTTAATATATAATTATAATGTGTGTGTGTGTGTGTGTGTGTGTGTGTGTGTGCGCGCGCGCGCGCGCGCGCGCGTGTGTATTTGAAATTGCTCTTGTTTATTATATGTATGTACACACACACACACACACACACACACACACACACACACACACACACACACACACACACACACACACACACA
>JACXIP010000022.1:980920-1025651 GCA_014737485.1 Bombus picipes
AGAGAGAGAGAGAGAGAGAGAGAGAGAGAGAGAGATGAAAAAAGATGTATGTGTATATTCACAAATGACAGGATGCTAAATATGATACTTTATTTGATAATGGAATTTGTATGTGCCTTGCAACTTCTCTTTTAATATAAGAGGCAAGAGGAACCTCAAATAGATATTTTAACATACCTTGATAAGTAAGGAAACAATATTGAATACGATATTTTATTTGATAATAGAACTTGCATATGTTTGTCAATTTCTCTCAAAGGTAGGAGACAAGAGGAACCTCAAATAGACATTTCAACATATCTTGAAATATGAGAAACTAATGTTGATATTTTACTTGATAATGGAATTCGTATATGTTGCGCAGCCTACTGAACATATCAAAACGTTGATTGCCATAATACTATATATCCTCGAGGGTCTACGAAATGCCATAGAAAACTTGTCTCGTCTATCTATTACTTTCATTGTGTTACTAAACGACATCAGCATAAAATAACAGATAAAAATTTGCGACTAACTGAAGCATTCGTTTCACAGACAAAAAACGAACATCCCAAAAATGCCCATCTCTCATATACACCAATATCGATACACTAACCTCTATCTCTGTCAAGAACATTCGATTCTCAAGAAGTTTTACAGTCCAACGAAATTCCATTTACCATCAGCTTCTTTCTCAACCGTAGCGTAGCTCACTTTCCATTCGAAAGTCGTTCGAAATCTTTTCGTTCGGCCAACGAGCAACGTTTCCAGTCGAAGTTAGCAACGGGGTGTTCGAATTAGCGTTTCTGACTACGGATAAATATAGAGGGCCACCCAGCGAGAGCAAACTAATGTACCGTGTGCGATGAGCGTGATGGTAAAGCGTAGTTTCGCTCTTTCTCTCTCTCTCTTTCTCTATTCTCCTTTTGTCACACCATTCTCACTCTCCGCCGCCCTTTCTCTTCGTCCGCGTCTCACCCTTTGCATATATTTTCACGCGAAATCGTCGTCCTCTGTGCGAGCTATACGCCAACCTCGCAGTCCCTTTCTGCTCTCCGACGAGTGATAAGCCATTAGGACCAGCCGGTCGAATCGTACGTGTTTTCGCCTAAACGAATGCAACCCGGTGTCACTTGCTACCTAACGCTTGCCATGTGACACGGCGACCATATCGCCTGAGAAATCCAATTTTCCGTGCGTTCGCAGGAAGCGAGAAAATGCAGAGAGCGCGAGAGTAATGTCCTTGTCACGGCAAACGTACAAGCCGTGTTGTACGCTTTATTAGCGTACACTGGCGCGATTTGCAGGAAATTTCGCCGCTGCGACGTGCCAGATGCGCGTTGGTATTACGCGCAGAACATCGTGGTATTATAAAACCTCTTAGTCATTCGTCGAATCTCTTAATTCTTGCTGAGGCTTGTCAAGGCAAGATTCTCGGCAAGTAACTACAAAAGCGACTGATTTTTGCCAATTTCTTTTTGACCGACCGTCGCTTCTCACCGACTAGACCATTTTTGCCACGCACATCGACGATACCCTGCAAGATACAGATGTAATTTTTGTATTTCGGTTCTTCTTATTGTTCGTCGTACGTCACACGAGTCTTGACGAGAATTATCGTTGACGCGCATCCGTCGCGGTCGTCAAAACGAAAAGGTTGACAAATTTTCGTAAAGTTGGATGATTTATGCTGGGACGTTGTGAAGATACGTTTGAAATATGAGACACGGATAAGGAACGTGACACGGGAAGAAGATAGCCAAGCAATACCTAACACACGTTTAGTAAGAAACTTGTAATATGTAGCAATTTAATAAAAATTGTAGGAACGTTTCATAATTTAAAGCAGTTTCTAGTCGATCAATTAAATTATTTTAACCTTCCAAAATTTATGAATTAACGCAGATAGTTAAACACTGTGTGTACTGTGTACAGAGAAAAATGTGAGTCTTCGTTGAATCTTAAGTAATCTTAGAATGAAAGAATCGTATTGGAATATTTAATTAGCCACATTTAATTAGTTGTTGTTTCACGTTAGTTTCAGTTAAAAAATGGGACAAAGAATATCCTCGCTCGCCTAAACGAAAGCTCTACGTTTATCTCCGGAGTCATCGTAGATTATCTAGGGCCGATAATAATGACACAGCGTATGTCACGATACATTGAACTGAATATGTAGAAACTTTCTAAAAAATTATCGGCTCGCCTCGTAAGAAACGTTTACGTTTTAAAATACGAACAGAGACATTATGGTTAATTAAACAACGAGAGGAAATATTTACATAATTACCAGCAAATAAATTATTCCATTTTACGTGCGTTCCATTTTAATAGCGATATTAATAAACATACTAATAGCGAGATTGTAAGAAATGTTAGAAGATAACTACGTACACGTACGCTGTTTTACCACAGCAAGTATACGTAATAGTACATTGCAGTGCACCGAATAGAAAATAGCAAGAACGAAATCGTAAAGAAAAATCGAGTTGAGAGAAATTTCGCTATTCTACCGAGGAATGAAGCTGAAAAAAGCAAGGACAACTGCGTGCGAAATTTAACAACGGAACTACGGCATTTTTGATAATCTCGCGGGCCACATGAACATAACGTATCAGCGCGAAAATTGTCAAAAAATGAAAAGCGCTAGATATTCTTCCATTCTATCCAAGCTTGTCTTGTTAAATAAAAAAGAAGATCGTAAAATATTTCGATTCGTTAGACAAAGATGTTTGCAATATTTTAAAAAGCGTATTCACCTTGAACCCAGAGCTGTTCGACCTTGCTGTGAACTTGAGCGGTCTTGAGAGCGACACAGAACATAGCCAAAGCGATGATCGCGAGAAAGAGGACCTTGCCTGCGCGCCTCTGCAGGAAGTAGCCCAGCTGACTCAGCTGATCCTGCAGCCTTGCCCTGATCCAAACCGCAGATCTCTGACCTTCCGCTTTGCCCTGAAAAATAAGGCATCTGAAACTTTAGACTATCGCGACCAACACTAATATATAATCAATATGTTAAACGAATAATTGTTTCTAGGATTTATCGAGGAAATTATATTTTCAGGAATTGTGTTTTCCTTCTCGTTGTGAAGCGAAGTATAGCTGAGAATTCAATTTCCACAGGGTGGTTGGTAACTGGTGGTACAAGCGGAAAGGGGGTGATTCTACGCGAAAAAAGAAGTCGAAAATATAGAATAAAAATTTCTTTTTTAATTTCTTTTTTTTTATTTTTCCATCGAGACAACGATCTATAGTGAGATCCGTTACAACGAGACGCGATGAAGTGTACGCGTACCGAGCGAAAATTCAAAGTCGATTTTCTCGAAAACGAAGCCTCAAACGAAAAATTTTTATTCTGTATTTACGACTTCTTTTTTCGCGTAGAATCACCCCCTTTCCGCTTGTACCACCAGTTACCAACCACCCTGTATATTTACATCTCGGTTGATTGGTATCTAACCTATCGTTGAAGATTAAACGTTGACATTGTACGTTTTTACGCACGTGTCACGCTATTAGCAGTTTGAGCACAAACGGATGCCTGAATTGCCGCGTATTTTTGCAGCGGTTGAAAAGATTCGAAAGGTGGCTCGGAGAGTTCGTTCCGATCTACATTTCCGCTCGATGTACGTTCATCGAATCGCGTAGGCGTCATTTTCTTTCACAACATTTCCTCGTATTATTTTGGGTATTTCAGCCCTCCGCAATTTGTCAGGTTGTTTGGCGGGAAACTTTTCAACGTGACTTTCTATGTAGATCAAATTGCTCAAAAATCGGAACGAACTTCTCGTGCAACATTTAACAAGTGTAATATTTTCTTAAAAATCAGCGGGCATATTTAAAAATTGCGTAAATTGTATTCTAATTTACAAATTTACAAATTGCGAATTTATATATCCAGATGTTGTTCCTTTATCGTTTTACGAACTCTGTTCGATGGCGATGAAAAGAAATACCGTAGAGGCCTGTGAACGTTGCTGGAAATATTACAATAAAAATAAAGCGAGTAATTATTCGAACAACAAGTTGCAAGAATCGCAAAAATGTTGAAAAAGGTTGCAAGAAGAAAAGAAAATGCACGGTACTACCATAAGATGCTAATTGCGCGAAAATAATTATTAAATAATTATTAAATTTCAACTTCGCGCCCCTTACTTTCTTCTCAAATCTATTGGGCGTTTCATACGAAGGAGGCAAAGTGAAGGAAGATGCACGAACTGTGTCGTTAATTAACAGAAATTAATCAGCAAGTAAACGAGGAAACAGCCTATCGACTATCGTCGTAACCGGTAATTTATAACTTTCAATTTCAAAGGCCAAGCAAACTATCCTCGGACGTCTTATTCCTCGGTTCAACGTGACATCCCTTCGACTCGGCTCGCATGCAAACTATGAATAATAATTACAACGTACGCATTAGCATCTAAATTGAAGCGGTTGTAGGATGCTTTTGGCGTTCGCGTCGCGCACCCGATAAAACGGTACAGCTTCTGCTGCACTCTAACGTTCCACTTGCCAATTCATTGGGGCAGCTTTACGATCGGCCACGGACAGCGCCGCCTACGATTTTCAAGAGAAAGAACAGATTCCAGCGGTTAAAGGGCGGCAGAGGCCGGAACGGCAGCCGAAGCGCTTTAAATTGGCCGCGTGGGCTTTGACGATGATAAGTAGCTGGCTGCGGCTTGTACTCGTACGAACGTGCGCGCTCCACCTCTCTTCCACGAAACGTGCCAGAAGGAGACGCGGAAGGTAGGAGCAGAAGAGCGTAGACGAGGTTGCGCGAACCTGGCAATGAATGAAGCGGGATGAAATTTGACAGAAACGAGAAACCTTGATCGAGCAGCATCAGGAAGCTGAAGACGTGGAAAGAAGCGTCTTTAAAGTATTCTCCGTGACTAGAAGGAAAATGAGAGGTTTACGACGAAAGGATGGCTTGGTCGAAGGAAAATAATTCTCTGCCTTGTCATAGTACAGTACAGTATGTTACAAGTGTAGCTGTACATTGAACGCAAGTTCAAGTACTATTTTTTCTAGTTAAGCTTAAGCTTCTAATTAACTGTGTGCAAGCTTCTAACGAATCACGCGAACCGTATTAACCAGTTGACTGGTCAATTTAGTCTGAAAAATCGCTAATTTGCGTAATTGAAATCAAGCAACGACGAATATACACGCCCAGCGCAGGACAAATGCTTGTGTTATAAATTTAACGAAAGAGGTAAAGCAATAGAGGAAATATTACATTTTTAGCCGATAAAAAATTAACGATTCATTGAAAAAGGTATTGTTGTTAAAAACTTAAAAATCGGTAAGAAAATAATAAGGTGAAGTATACATATGACACAGATCGCTACTCGGATCTACATAGTGGACCTGCGAAACACCCACCCCTTTGCCATATACACAGATACCCAGGAGCGGGACACCCCCACCAAGAGAGCGAATCGGAAGAAGAACGCTAAAGAAAGACAGAAGAAAAGCGGAACAAAAAGGATAAACCAAACTAAAGTGAAACAAAAAGAAAGAAGGAAAGAAAGAAAGAGGGTAGAATGGAAGGGATAGGAACGCTCGCAACATTGCGAACGGCAACGTTGCACACTACCTGGTGGCCGGTCTGACAATGTGCACCAGGGACCACCCGCAACAATACCTATCTTTCCTGGCCGACAGGGAAAGAAAGACGGAGAAGGAAGGCCAGGAGAGGAGGCGCAGATCAGAAGGGAATCGAGCCTTGCAGGAGAAAAGGAACGAACGCTTTTCTCTTCTCTTTACAACCTTTCTCTTTCTCTCTCTCTCTCTCGCTCGCTCTTTCTACGTGTTTGCTTCCCTTTCTTCTCTATAGACTGGCGTTCGGGTATTTACAGTTACAGAGCAACGGAAGGTAGCAAGAAGCGTAGAGAGAAAGATAGATAAAGAAGGGGGAAGAAAGGAGGCAGCAGCGTGGAAACACGCGGCACGATAGACGTGCAGATGAAAATACAGATTACACACGCTTACGTATCTCGGGGCAGTAGCCGGGCGTCGAGTATCGGATAGCAAGGTTTTCCAGCCAATTAACCCCGGTGCCGCGGCCTCGCGGCCCGCCAGACTCGGGTAACTCTAGACGTGCGGACAATCCTCGTCGGCCACATGGTCCCCGGGGAACCACGGCCACGCAGACCTCCGTCGAACATTCGCCGACTGATGACCGCGTGTTTACGTTCCTCTCTCGGGAGGAAGCTGTTCCCTCTTTCGAGACTCGAGGCTCTCGCAATCAATCATTTTTTTTCTCCGCCATTCAAGAGCCATCGTCATCGATCGACCGGTTGATACGTTCGCGGTGAAATTCGACTTTCTTCCTCGTCTCCGTATGTTCATCCTTTCTTTTATTTTTTTTCCTTTATTTCCTTTTTTTTTTTTTTTTTTTTGAGCAGCTAACTGAATTGCAATTGATTATAGTGTGGAATTAGCGATTCGGTATCGTGTTCCAAACTGAAGCGATTGGAGTAATTTGTAAGATAGGGGAATTTATAAACACGATACTAATAAGGCTCTTTCAAGTTTGCACGGTATATATATATATATATATGAGATGACAAAGTATCGTACGTGGTAATATACGTACGTGAAAAATATTATGTATGATATTATTTTGTGTGTATGAAATGGAAAAATATTATGCATGCTAATATATTGTATACGTGAATTGAAAAAATACTATATATTATATCATATTGTGTATATGAAATAACAAAATATTATATGTGATATATCGTGCGTATGAAATGAAAAAATATTATACATGATAACGTATCGTATTCATGAAATGAAAAAACAATGACATATGATAATATATCGTATACATGAATTGGAAAATATTATGTATGATATTATTTCGTGTATATGAAATGTAAGAATATTATATGTGATGGTATACTGTATATATGAAATGAAAAAATACTATATGTTATATTATATTATGTATATTTTATTATTTATTTTTTAGTTATATTGTGTATATGAAATGGAAAAATATTATACATGATAACGTATCGTATTCATGAAATGAAAAAACAATGACATATGATAATATATCGTATACATGAATTGGAAAATATTATGTATGATATTATTTCGTGTGTATGAAATGTAAGAATATTATATGTGATGGTATACTGTATATATGAAATGAAAAAATACTATATGTTATATTATATTATATTGTGTATATGAAATGGAAAAATATTATACATGATAATAGTATCATATATATGAAATGAAAAATATTATGCATGATATTATATTGTGCATACGAAATGCAAAAATATTATACATGATAGAACATCGTACATACGAAATGAAAAATATTATACGTGGTAATATAATGTATATATGAAATGAAAAATATTATACGTGATAATATAACGTATACATGTAATGTAAAAATATTATACATGATAATGGTATCATATATATGAAATAAAAATATTATGCATGGCAATATATCGCATATACAAAATGGAAAAATATTACACATGGTGATATATCGTATATATGAAATGACAAAAATGTCGGCTAGTACAGAAAAGATGAAGGCGAATCATGTTAGGAAATTGCCTTCCTCCTGCAGTATGTAGTTTCCTTATTAGGAAAATCGGGAGGCACCTTCTTTAGGACGACTCAATCAACTTTGGAGAAAATCGTAACATAATTCTCAATTTCATTATTTCTTAAACGCGATTAATCCTTCAGCAATGACGTCTTTTATATAATTCCCTTGACTTTTTCTCTACGTTTGTAGAATATTTCTATGGCTTTGTTGAAGAAGCCATTCCTGGTAGCTATTTGTTTAGCGCAATATCCGCTTTTTGGAAGCTTTATTTGCATACAAAGCACAATTCCACGCGTAATGTAAAACACTCTTTATCGTTTCTCTGCTTGTCCTCTGCAAAACGACGAGTCCAAGAAAATAAAATTGCCTGCCTCTATTTGCAACAGCAAGAAACAATGCGAAAGAGATTGAATTTCAAATTTACAAACGTCCCTTCTTGAAATTTACACTTGCGTCTGAAATTTTATCGAACAGAGCTGCTTCGTTAGTTAAATTATTCAAACCACTCTGTCTCTCGCGTTATTCTACGTTTAAATAATACCACCGAACCGATCGTCTTTAAAGACCAACACACACTGCAAAAGTTCAGCGAACGAGGCGTGTCCTTGTGAAATTTCCTTTCACGTTTAATCATAAATTCCCACGAAGATCCACGGTCTAATAATTTCTTGGTGAACCATCAAATGTAGCACAATTTTTACTCGTTTGATCGCTCGACCGATCTTCTCGAACGTAGAAAGGTAAAAATTCATCGTGGACAGGCCTTTCACGATCCGATTCTTATTTCACGATTGCATCCTCGTCGAAGAATTAAACAACGATTACGATCGACTACAAGCAACAAGAACACCCGCATCACTGTCGTCGACATCGAGAAGCAACAGCGCCGCCTGACAGCGTCTTTATAGCGGCGAGTAATACGAAAGAGGAGAAGAAAGAAGCCGAGAGAAGGAAATTCGACGAGGCAACGCGTAATGGGGTGAAGGGGACAACGTTTAACGAATTTATGTTACTCCTACTTTTAATGTTTTTCTTACAGCGCGACACGAGGTTCGCGAGCAGATAGCAGACAGCATAACAGGATCTTATGTCAACGACGGTGGTCCCCGCGCCACGAGCTTGTAATATGTAGATATTGCCCACCACGAGAAACCCCATAAGACCCGCGGGGACCACTTACGGGAAAAAGGCAGAATTCCGCCGCTTTGCTCCCTTCCCTCTCGCTGCTATACGAGCCTATATAACATACGCACATACGTATACACATATACACAGAGACATCTCGAGAGCGACTCGTGAGTCGTGGGCTCGTGGCGTCAGCGCTTTCTTTTTCTCCTTTGTTTCTCTCTTTCTACGTCCCTTCCCTTTCCATGTCTCTTCCTTCGTCGTGCACCGTTGGCGGAAATTCGAGCACGCTTCGAAGACGTTTTTGACAGCGCGATGTGTGCGCTTGCGCTCCCGAGATTAATTTATTTCCGAACAAAACTCGACCCTTTCGCCGCGCAACATTTTCGCAGTGCGAGCAGACTTGTTTGTTGTCAATGCTCGATAAGGGAAACGCGTACATCCGCACGGTTTCACAATGCGAATATTAAATTACCTGCGACTATTCGCGAAACAAGAAATAAGATTCGGAAGAGATCGAAGCCATTAGACGGTAATGACGAAATCTGCAATCACTTAGTTGCCAACCCAATACAATTTATGGATGTTCAGACGTTTAGCGAGATTGTATACTATATATTATATTATATCGTATATACGAAATGAAAAATATTATACGTGGTAGTATAACGTATACATGAAATACAAAAATATTATACATAATAGTATATCATATATATGAAAAGAAAAAATATTATACATGAGAATGTATCGTATAAATGAAATGAAAAATATTATACGTGGCAATATGAAAAATATTATGCATGCTAATATATCGTATACATAAAATGAAAAAATATTATATATTATATTATATTGTGTATGTGAAATGTAAAAATATTATCAAACTACTTTGCCTCCCGCGATATTCTACGTTTCACCAGCTAACTGACTCGCCAAACTGCTTGCAAAGTACGCGATGACGAGAATATTCGTCAAACACAGAGTACACGATATAGAATTAAGTCGTTACGGAATGCTTCATTCTTTTTACACAAGATGAGTATACTCGTCAGAAACAGGTACCTGGTCAAACAATATCGTCCAATCAGTTGTTATTATTAATTACTATTAATGCCATTAGCAAAGAGTATTTTTCTGAAATTTAGTGGACGAAACGAATCTCTGGCAAATTTCTCATCTCTCGTCTCTCCAGTCATATTCACGGAATTCTCAATTCCCATGAACGTCTACGGTGTAACAATTACCGTTAACATAGGAAGAAACAATGTTGCACTATTTTTATTCGGATTTTCCAGAAAATAATCGTGTTCGTCGAATTAATCAATCACGTTCATCAGATTTCAAATTCATTTTTGGACGAATCAGAGCCAGAAGAAATTTACCTTCAAAACCAGATTTGAGACAAGTTTCAAAAAGAATAAATCTGGAATACAATGTTGCGTACACGCAATATGGAAACAAAGCTTCAGAGTTGAATTCCGACTAGAAGACACTCGATTTGGATACTTGCAGGGACCGAAGTCGCTTCAGTCAGAAGCAAATTCCGATGCAAGAAATCTGATATCCAGAAACCATCCGCTCGACAAATTAATCAGCCAACTGCGCTCGACGCGTATACACGTCCATCCAAACGCTTACTTCGGTGCGGTTGACGAGTATACTCGTCGTTGCTTCATTTTAATTACTCACCTCGCAAGGGATCTTTCGAACTAAATTCCATATTTTAGCATTTAGCGATCTAGCGATCGATCCGGAATTTTCCTCATAACTGTGATCATCATATTGAATGATACGCGGTAAAAATTTGAAAAACGTATGGCAAGTTGTACAAAACCAGGGAACTGGTTAATTGGGGTTCGATAAACAAATTGCAGGACTCTTTTACACTTTGACAAGTACCAGTTATTTTCGTACAAGTAGCCTTGATACAAAATTATTTTGAGTTTGAATACATAAGAAATAAAATAAAATTCATTATATTATTCCTTTAGTTATCGTTGCGAAAGTCATTACATCATAGCGGAAAAAAATATAACACGAAGTAGGAATTTTAAAATAAAATTGTAAAACCAAATTGAAGGAATTGCAAGAATTATAAAATTCATCGAGATTCCACTTGCTAAAATCCACTAAAAAAAAAAAAAAAAAGGAAAGAAAAAATTCATTCAACCCAACAACGTCTCAAACTGCCCACCACATTGGCGTCGCGCGTGCGTCATTAGCAGAACGCAGAATCGTTTGTCATTCGCATTATGATGCGAACAGATCCGTTCGCCTCGCCAGTGAAATCGAATAAACGCACACGCTCTATTTGACAAGAGATTGGCGGAGCGTGGGCAGACGAAGCGAGATGCGTATCTGTGGCGTGTTGCGTGTGGATGTTGCGCGCGTCAGAAACGGCCCTGGACTGCACAGAATTATTTCCTTACGTAGGTAAAAGTGGCGGGAAAAAGTTCTCGCCACACGTACGCCGGGTCTCGTTTTCTACAGGTTACACGCGTGTGTGCTCGCGGCTACGACATGCGACTCGCCAGATAAACGAATAGGTTGTTGCGGTAGGTACCGGCTGCAAAGTGTCCGCAAGAAACTCGATCCGACTGGCGCTCTAATCGGCCGAAGAATTCCAACAGCGACGAGTATCTATTGGAAAGGAAAAGCCACGGGTAAACGAGCTTCCTCCACCTTCTATCTCGCATTGACCTCGTATCTGGTCGGGTTATTCTAAGAGTCGACGCCACTTCGTCTTCTCATTCCAGCCTTACGGATATTTAACGAAATACGTTTTGTAATTATTTCGAAGCTAGCAATTAGCGTGGCTTAACTACCATCACGCAACTACTACCACCACGCCTGCCACTTACTACGTCACTTTCAGCCTCTTCCTACATCCTACTTCTAAAACTAAAACAGCAAAACCAACATAACCTGCAAGGCAATGTGGCAGAGGAAAAAAAGAAAAGGAGAAAACAGCTGACCTCTCTGCTAATTTCATAATCGGTTAGCCCCCGCACTAACAAAGTCTACATGTGCAGCATTGCAACGTTCAAGCGATAGGTAAACTGCATCAATCAGGTACTGACCCTACGCAAAGGAGCCAGCGGGCTCGAGCGGTTTGCAGCAAGCAAGGGGCGTGTATCCTTCAGCGAGGATGAAAGGGTCTGGGCCGACCCAGCGTCCCCTAATCCCATCCATTTTGCTCTGACTTATTTCGTCGACGCTTGCCGGCGGATTTGCGTCATTAGAAACGGACCAGAGACCGACACTCTCCTTTATACCAACGATTTCTTTCAGATTTTTCGCGCGAAAATATTCTCCCTCTTTTATATCCATTTCACGCGTTCACAGCTTGTAGGTCGGGCGCATGAAAAGCCGCGTGAAAAGGAAGAGCGTAGCGTATCGGAAGCGATACAACGAACGTCTGTCTGCGAACTTTCGGCAACCGACAGAGCAGCGTTTGTCCGAGCTGGAACAGTAGGTTGCGCTTTCATCGCGTTTCTTGCGAAATTAACGCGACGTGACGCCAACTTTCTCGCTTGAAATATCGCGCTTCCACGGATCAATCGCATCCTTTTACGTACAAACTTTTAATAATAATAATAATTGCATCATATTCATTTTTCTCAACTTCGTATATTGGGTTGGCAACTAAGTGATTAGTTGCCATGCCAATATTATTACGTAGAGTGCGAACAATTTATAGAAAATGTATAAGATATAAATATGTACAATAATGCATCAAGTATCCAGAGTATAATGGTTTTTCTAACACTTCATGGATAGACGAATTTTCTATACTAGTTCTCGTATTTTCTGTTGTATTCACGGACAAGTGAGTTTGCACAGAAATCCGCGGCTTAACGATTAGACTGAGATATTGATGAGATAAGATGAAACATCTCGAAGTCTACGTGACGATGTTGACACTGCACATGTATAAATGTTATATAATATATATATATATATTAAAAAATGTTATACGTTATATGTAAATATATCTATTCTACTATTGGGATTAGGTTAGGTTGACAGTGATGGCGGTCAAGCGACCCAGGGCCGTCACTAGCAAGAAGGGTGGCGCTAGGGGCAATGGCCTCCTCTAGCGCCAAATTAATTAGTTAGGAAATGCTACCGTAACAGCAGAATGTCCATGAGGATTTCTCTACGCAAAAAGAAAAAGATGGGTTAGGTTGGCATTAGGTGGTAATGACAAAACCCGTAATCACTTAGTTTCCATGGAAATATGAAACTGAAGCAAAGTTGGAAATCCGAGCGCGTAATTAACACGCTTGCGACGAGTTTCTAAGCTGAGTGTCGCTGTCTTTTTCTTCGTCTTCGTCATTGTCGTCATCGTCGTCGTGAAGAGGCGGTGCTCTTTCGGCCAGCGTGCTCTGCTTCACCCTCTCCACGGTTACGAGGGCCTCTTTCGTAGGTATTATTAGTGTAAAAGCCTCACACGTAGTGTCGGCGCCCTTTAATCTCACTCGGACGAACGGAGCCGACGCAACGTGCGTGAATGTACAGCATTGTGGTCTCGCTGCCTCGGATAGGGGGATTTCATCTTTCAGCTGCCACAAATTAAGACGCGATTATAAAATAGTACGATGCTGCCGCTTCTTCCATCTTTTGCTCTTCCTGGCTTCTCGCTTTTATCTCTCATCTCGGTTAGTTTCCCGACCTTTTCGCTGTAGCTTGGGCAAATTCAAAATGAAGAAAATTGGCTCGAGATAAATGGCACTTTGTGTTCGAGCGAAATAACGAACTTTGTCGAGCTTCGCTTCTTACTCCGCGTGAATTTCACATCGTGAGTCAAGGGTTGTAAGTTTAAAGCTGTGAGTAATCCGACATGGCTGCTTCTAATTTTTAATGTCGTACTATTGGGCTGGCAACTAAGTGATTGCGGCTTTTGTCATTACCACCTAATGATAAAATCCGCAATCACTTAGTTGCCAACTCAATATATAATTGGTTTTTCTTTTCTTCTCTTTTTGTAGCTTTGATGTAACGCGTGTGAATCGTTCTATTTGCTGTTAGAAAATATTTCAAAGTTTCTACAGCTTCCTCGATTCTCAAATTCTCAGCAAGCTTTCTCGGTATAGTTAACTGTTCACCATCGATAAACTGTAATTGAATTCTTTGAAATATTTAAGTATACTACGTGAATTTCGTAATATTTGTAACACAGTTTCTTTCTATTCTGATAATATTAATTATAGTATGCTAATGAATTATAACACAAATTTAAATATTCACCACAAGTATCAACGAACAGATGGCGTATCGTACGTTTTACATTTACAACTGCACAAATCTCAATTTTCTGCTAGCCTCGTCTTGGACTTTATGAAGATTCTCTTGTAACGACGATAAACGCTACTGGTTTTTATAAATTAAATATAATTAAAACATTACATTTGCATGTACTTTTATTGGGTTGGCAACTAAGTAACTAAGTAATGTTTTTCAATTTCAATTACTCTTAGCTGATTATTAACCTTTCACACTGCCACGTTTAATGACTTCGTAAACTAATCGATCGATAAGACCCATTCACTTCGGTGCAAATTTTTATTTGACATTTTTATTTAATCATTTACCGGTCTGTGAATATTTATTGCCTGCAGAAAAAAGTATATCTATCTTCGAAATATTTTTCTACAACCTTCCAATCTTTCGTGTTTCCCTTTGCAAAATAAGTTCAATCCTAACCTAAAAAATCCAACATCGAGAAAATTCCTCGACCTTTCTTATACCACTCGTCAACGATGCTCGACACTGTCAAAGACGACCACAAGACTCGTATAATGTACAATAAACAACACGAACAACTAGAATAAAAAAATTACATTTCAACTTACACATTACACGTTCGCGTCCCAAGAACATACGAAGTGAAAAACATTCGTAAAACTCGCTTGATTCTTACCGTTGTAGCGTGAGAATCGTCGGCTGACAGTGTCGCACCAAACGGAATCTAAAGTCCCGATCGAAGTTCGTGCAAAGTGCTGTTCACGAGCGCATTCTACCTGTTCCCCTTTAAACTTCAAACAGCCTGAAATTACCAGCACGAATTGCGTAACGAATGTCTTCTCGTGCTTGCCATCCAAGAGGCGAAAAAAGTATTTTATAAGGAGCCAACAGGCACGCAGAAACGTCAGTCGACCGCTGCTTATGCGGAAATATGATCGCGTGGCTGTGCATAAGCGAACGATTGTGTATAGGAGGAGGTGGTGCAGGAGGTCGAGGTCGTTGCCTGTAACTGAATCATCCTCGAGGACGGTAAACAAATTGGAGTAAGTGGAGTCTCGTCGCGATGATGCATGCGCACGTGCGCGCGTGCGCGCGCACCACACAGGTACACGTACGATGAGATCGCGTCGTACAGTCGATCGATGCGTGTTCGAGCGCAGCGTAAACGCCGCCTTTACGTATTTCCGGTTCGCGGCTGTCTACCGCCACCGCCAAGCAGGATCAAGGTCGCGCATTTTGTATGCAAATTCGTTATTATTCTCGCGAACGCGTAACGTATGACATGCACACGGCTGAAAAGCACGAGGTGATTCCTTGTGGAAAAATGAGAACAAAATTTGGAATGAAAATTTTTCCCGCGGAGCTTACTTTCCGAGAAGTTCAAGTTCACAAATTTGTTCGGCATCGGGTCGCACGGATATACATTTATCGATGTATATAGGAGTCCTTTCGTTTCACAACGTTTCTCCATCTCGAATTCCATCTTTCCATCTTTCCAATTCGAATATTTCATTCTCCCAGAACCTGCCAGGTTTTTCGGCGTGAAGCTTCTCCATATGATTTTTTACGTCGACCAAATTCCTTAAAAGTCGGAACGAAGTTTCCGACCAAATCGATATATTTGCATTTGTCTAATTACCGACTGAGTATGAGCAGACCATTGATAGGATGATACACTAGATGCGAAAGTAAGTGAGAAACGTAGAATAAAATTTGTCCGCATGAGGCTTCAGGTTAAATAGAAACATCGAATGACGGTGATTGGATTTAAAAATTCTCATTATTTTTCCAATTTCCTCAATTCTGCAGCGGCGTTAGAACGAAGAATAACGTCATAAGAATTCCGTGTTATGCGGTGGAAACTTGTAATTGGCTTCTGCTTGTTGTATATTATTATTGTATATATTGTGTTTTCTATTATTGTACATTAAAGTGTACATTGAATGTATACTGTATATACTGTACATATAATGTATGCTAATTATTGTGTACATATTTTATATTAAATACATGTTGCATATGATGTATATATTTAATATAACATGTACGCATACAATGCATACGTAATGTACATTAGTGTACACAATAATTATTGTACATATAATTTATATTAAATGTATGTTGCATATGATGTGTATATATATATATATCATAATATATACATGTACACATATAATACGTATATAATGTATACTAATGTACACAATAATTATCGTATACATAATTTTGCATATAATTACTGTACGTATTGTACATCAAATATATATTGTATATGATATGTGTATATGTAATGTGTATATATAATGTATATTAATGAATACCAATGTACACAATAATTATCGTATACATAATTTTGCATATAATTACTGTACGTATTGTACATCAAATATATATTGTATATGATATGTGTATATATATAATGTATATTAATGAATACCAATGTACACAATAATTATCGTATACATAATTTTGTATACATAATTACTGTACGTATTGTACATCAAATATATATTGTATATGATATGTGTATATGTAATGTGTACATATAATGTACATTAATGAATACCAATGTACACAATAATTATCGTATACATAATTTTGCATATAATTACTGTACGTATTGTACATCAAATATATATTGTATATGATATGTGTATATGTAATGTGTATATATAATGTACATTAATGAATACCAATGTACACAATAATTATCGTATACATAATTTTGCATATAATTACTGTNACGTATTGTACATCAAATATATATTCTATATGATATGTGTATATGTAATGTGTATATATAATGTACATTAATGTATACCAATGTACACAATGTAATATTACATATAATTATTGCACATAATGTACACCAGATATATATTGTATATAATATATATGTATACAATGTGTATATTAATGCATACCAATGTATAATTAATTGTTTGTTCTAATTTTTGCGTAATGTCGTTACACTATCGACGACTTAATCGAACGAAAAGCTGGTCGTTCGCAACGAAATACGAACACACCGCTCTACAAGATGCTCGCGGCAGACGATTCATTTCGATTCGATAAAAGAAAAACGATCACAAAGACGAAAAATTATGCGAAATAGTTAATTATTACATGACCCAAGGGTGTCCCGTGGTTTGGCTCGCGGAACGAGTATATGCGTGCGAGTATGCAGGCAGAGGAATCGTAAGGGCAGTGGCCGTGACTGACTGACTCATCCGTCATGAACGCGGGGCGCACTGCACGGCGAGCGGCTCTCCCTTTTCAGGCCGACGCGACGCGACGAGAAAAGTGGAGCGTCGACCCCGAACAACGCGCCTCTTTTTTCTCCCTCTTGTCTCGATAACGCCCGGCCGCTACTCTCGCCACTTCTCACCGATACCGTCCCTCGCAACGCCGCCTATTCTGCAACCGCGTAAACGATAAAACAGCGGCGCGATCGGCTCCGCTTTATTCGCACCGCGATCGCCTTGGGTGGCAACCGGCAAGTTTGTCTCTCGCGAAGGTACACTACCGGTCGAAAGTTTCCAGCTGCTGCGTACATCTTTCGCACGAACCAACTACGATCGTCAAACCGTCGTGTCCACTTTGCCTGTGTACAATCCGATACAGTTTGAAGGAAGACGACAACCTGGAATGTTTCGATATCTCGCAGACAGATTTTTCGCCAGTGTTTTATTTCTATGCGAGTGAAGCAACTTTCTAACGATTGATATTTACAGGATTAATTTTGGAAACAGACGAATACGTTCTCTATCGAGTAGACATTGGTATCGGGCTATTAGCTGGAAGCAGTTGAGAGCCGAGAGGCGACAATTAAATAAATAAAAAATAATTTCGAAATTTCGACCAACAGCGTGTCTCCTCTTTCGCAGGGCTCGTTTCACAGTTTTGAGAATTTTATTTCACCCGTCAGCAGTTATGCTTCATTTCTTCGGTTTAATTGGCAATTAACCGCTAACTAACCAAGTTCCTCTAACTTGCAACGAAACCATCGTTTCGATACATTTCTCGATTATACGTTTCCTCTTCAAGTGACATCGAGGCTTCTTTCAAAAGAATTCCACCAATCTGCTTGCTTCGTGTATATCGGTCAATGGTATATTGGTAGCATGATCGTCGAGAAAAACCGACCGCGATTATAATAAAACACGTGCATTACTTTCAATTGCTCTTGGCTCACTCAAGATACCTAATATGTAGGTATATCTATAATAACAGGCGAATCGAGTGTCAGTTCTCGAGAACGTTTTGCTCGAGCTAGTCTCTCTCTCTCTGGGTGGTCACACACGAGCAGTTTCCACGTCATGGATGCACCGGGTTATCTGGACGAAGTAGAGTTGATGGTTTGAGCGAACGTAACTCTCAAACGATCGTCAACATTCGGAGAATGTATCATCCACGGAGTTTTTGTTCCGATTTATTACACTGACACGTCGTTTCTTTTTTTAATTAAAAATAGAATGGAACAAAGCACCAGATATTATAACACCGGGTGCTGTGTTATGTAAAATGTGTAAAACAATTATTCGAATTTATTGTCCATGAAAAATTGGAAATACTTGTTTCTCATTTGTTTTTTAATTCATACGAATACTGTTAAACGTGTATATCATATGAACTCTACGATACGCTTTGCACGTATAATACGAGTATTATTGGGTTGGAAACTAAGTGATTGCGGATTTTGTTATTAAGTGGCAATGACAAAATCCGCAATCACTTAGTTGCCAACCCAATATATGTACGCCATACTCTTATTAATAGTCTTCAACGAGTATTGTGGAAATACGATGCATCGCATGATATTTAGTAAATATTGAGCTTACTTAATTACCAGCATATGAATACGATGTAAGTGCAGCGAAGTGGCAATGAACGAGTACCGATTGCAGATATTATGCAAACGTTATATGGCAACCGTGAAAGTACCATGTGAATGTTATGTCAATATTAATGGACGAGTAGATGGCGTAAGAATACAATTACTATGATAGCGAACGCGTGTTATGTACAGCGCATAGTATAGGAAACGTGAACGATGAATGAAATTTTGAAATAAGACGAGTGATTTGCGACAATCTTCGAGAGTGTTATTAACATATTACCGGCGCGGCAAATTAACGTGAATAAATGGTAATTCCGATGCAATTTTGCATTTCATTGCTGCAGGCGTATATTTATACGTGGCATCGTACAAGGGAAATTAATGAAGAAGGGAAAACACGAAGTTAAATTGCGATATCTCATAAGCACTTAAGAAAATTTACGAACATTAATTTTCACGGTAGATTAACGCGGATACGTGAAAATTCCCGTGGAATCCTTCACCCCGTAACGTAATTACGTATCCATGCGCGGCGTTACACGGAATAAATGAATACAAAAGGGGCAATATATGAATAAATTACGATACTCTTCTAGATAGTCAGCAATCCCTTTGTTGCTGTAACCGTTTTCGTAACAAATCAACGAATGTATATTTTTTTTTATTTATATTATCAGTTCTTCGAAAGTATCTATTTTTCTTTTATAATTAATTCTCCCAAAATAAACGAATGTACCGTTACACATGCGTGTGTCAGGAACAAAGTCGTACATTGGAATTTGAAAATAAGTTATATTATCAGAGTAACAAACAAATTTAAGTAATACATACATGTCAACGTATCGTTAGATTTTCCTTCCTTTTGCAGTTAAACAATGCAATATAAAGGAAATATATATATATATTATATTGTATTATATTATAATTAATTATATATAATTAGAACCATATATATATATATATATATATATATATATATATATATATATATATATATATATATATATATGGTTTTTAAAGGATGCAAAGTAACTCAGGTTTTTTATGAAAAAATAATGCTTTCGAAATTTTTGTATATATATATTAGTACATTTTTCATTTGATATGAAGTGCTTTTTGCTCGAAACATTTTGTTTAAATTGTCGGAACCAAATCAAGTTTATGTTTGTGTCCATTGTGTGTCTATGTTTGTGTCCATGTTTACATTTATGTCAATGTTTATGTTTGTGTCTATGTTTGTATTTATGCTTATGTCAATGTTTATGTTTGTGTCTATGTTTATATTTATGTTTATACCAATGTTTATGTTTGCGCCTATGTTTATATTTATGTTTATGTTAATGTTCATGTTTGTGTCTACGTTTGTATTTATGTTTATGTCAATATTTATGTTCGTGTCCATGTTTATATCTATGTTTATGTTTATGTTTATATTTATGTTTATGTCAATGTTTATGTTTATGTTAATGTTTGTGTCTATGTTTATGTTTATGTTTTGTGCCTATGTTTATATTTATGTTTGTGCCTATATCAATGTTTATGTTTACGTCAATGTTTATGTTTATGTCTATGTTTATATCTATGTTTATGTTTATGTCAATGTTTATGTTTATGTCTATGTTTATATCTATGTTTATGTTTGTGTCAATGTTTATGTTTATATCTAATGTTTATGTTTGTGTCTATGTTTATATCTAATGTTTATGTTTATGTCAATATTTATGTTTATGTCAATGTTTATGTTTGTGTCAATGTTTATATCTAATGTTTATGTTTGTGTCTATGTTTATATCTAATGTTTATGTTTATGTCAATGTTTATGTTTATGTTAATGTTTATGTTTATGTCAATGTATATGTTTGTGTCTACGTTTGTATTTATGTTTATGTCAATATTTATGTTCGTGTCCATGTTTATATTTATGTTTGTGCCAATGTTTATGTTTGCGCCTATGTCAATGTTTATGTTTATGTCTATGTTTATGTTTGTGTCTATGTTTATATCTATGTTTATGTTTATATCAATGTTTATGTTTATGTCAATGTTTATGTTTGTGTCAATGTTTATGTTTGTGTCAATGTTTATGTTTGTGTCTATGTTTACGTTTGTATCTATATTTGTGTCTATGCTTATATCTATATTTATGTTTGTATCTATGTTTGTCTTTATGTCTGTGTCTATATTTATCTTTATAATTCGCCCGACACCCCCCCCCCAGGCCCCTCGTCCACGATACTACACATATATAAAATTATATATAACTAAGTTATATAATAGCTCTAAACATATATAGAAAAGATATTAAACCGTCATTCACAACAATTTCTTGGACAGAAATCGTAAAAAATGGCAATCGTGTAGCTCGTAAAAATTCTACAATCTTTGGAGCCAAATCTCTTTAACGAAACAGCATACGTTTCCTTAATTTTATTCCACCAATGGAATGTTAAAGTAGAGGAGAATTGCAGCTTTTGATAGATCCATCGAAAAGGAGAAGTATAAGAGAGAAATGATGAACGATAGAGAAAAACACCATGGTGAAATAAGTCTTTTTTTTTTTTTTCTTTTCTTTTTAAGTTCATTAAGTTATCGTGAATATGTGGGAGCTGTTGAAGAAACTAGTTCCCAACGGAAAGCAGAAGAAATTGTTAATTGGAATCCTCGGAAGAAACGTGAAAATAGAAGAGGTGTTTCTTACTTTACGATAGTTCCAGATAATCTCACCGTCTATATGGCGATTCGATAGAACTCGTTTCTTCGATGAAATGAGTGCCAGCGATTTATGTACGCTCTTCGTTCCTCTGCATTTACATAAAGAAACGAGTTGTTCAGAGATACATAATTTGTTTCCAGATTACGTTGTATCGAAAATTATTATCGCGAATGATAATACTTGATTATACATGCTTCGAGAAAGTAAGAAATCTTTCGACAAACAACGTCTCAGCATTATTATATAATTTTGATAATTATTAGAGAATGAGACTTATCAAGAAATAAATATGTTATTTCGGTCTATCAACTACCGCAATTGTATTCGTCTATTCAGAAGAGTAAACTAAATTTTGATTTTTAATTTTTAATGAAAAGCTGCTGCTTCTCAGTAACAAACTATCGGGCTAAATGAAAATTTCAACTGCGCTTGCGCTTAAGTATAAAAAGATTTCTTAGTTGAAAAAAAAAAAAAAGAAAATAGTGCAACAGTGATACGAGAATAAAACCGTAACAAAAGAAGACAGTTTACAAAGCAGACAGTGTTACAATATTAAATGTATTTGTATAGGCATTTGATATAGGCAACGATAATCTTATCTTCCAAATGCTTATTTCGCTTCAGATTACAACGACACTGTGTTTCATTTGCAAAGGTCAGTTTTCGTTATTGCACGCCATACTACGCGGAATAAATACGCTTACGTAAATACAACTGGAATATTCCTCGAACGAATTGCCAAATACGTAAACGTTACCTTTATCATGTGCATTCGTAATTCTATTTGTGCACTGCGTTCTTCCTAGAATTCCAACACAAATACTTCGTCTAAGCTTCATGAAACAAAAGCGGAAAATCAATATACCAAGAGCGAAAGAGTAAAAACAATATATATTGGCTTGGCAACTAAGTGGTTGCGGCTTTTGTCATTAGGTGGTAATGGCGAAAGCCGCAGTCACTTAGTTGTCAAGCCAACATGTTCGTTGGAGAAACAACGAGAATAAACTCGCTTTTAATCTCGTCACCAGTTATCCGATTATAATTTTCCTTTATCATAAATGGAATCTTATAATTCCTCGAAAGAAACGGTCCCCTTCGATGTTTCATTAAAATTAGTCTAATCGTTGTGCTGTCGAGAGAGAAACTCGTTTAAAGAACCTTCCACACATGTTCTGCGGTAAAATGACTTTGATTTAAATTATTCCCTTAACGTGACTACCTTGTACACGAACCTGTGTCGTTTCCCTGACATACGCTATCTTCCTCATCTAAATGAATTACTCTGTCCAAGCAGCTACCTTCGTTAATATATTTACCAGTAGCGTCCCAACGGTATTTTTCAGTCGTTGCATTCGGTCCATCAGAGAGTCAGATGAAAGCGGAGATTACGAGAAGGCTAGACAAGGAGACAGCGAACTGAAACGTGGAAAGAGTGACAGAAGGTGTTCGAAGTTCGACCAGCTACTACCAGGGGGTGTGTTTTAAGCTTCTTAGAAAACCCGAAGGAAGGGCCTGTCGTCGAAAGGCCGCTCTAGAGTTCTATGTTTCGAAAGGTGATAGGGCCTGGTTCACGTGCCGCGCACATTTTGTCTAACGTTCGAGATGGAAAGATCTCGAGGAGCGATCTCGGTGTCGCAAGACCACTCCAGAGATCGTCTGAGGACGGATTTCTTTTTTTTTTTTTTCTTTCCCTCTTTAAGGGAACCCAGAGGTTCGTGTCGTTGGAAAACAAGGGGGATGCGTATTCTTTCGACAGGAAGTCGATCCTTCGTCGATATACACTTCACAACCTTTCTTATGTCTTTCTTTCGTCATCTGCCGCTAAGGTCTCACCTTGGAAAACACGTCTGCAGACCACCCGCGTGTGTGAAAGTTTACAGCTAGCTGGCGGAGAATTTAGAGAGCAGCCGTTCGTGGAAAGGGTAGGCTCCCATGGTACGTGCAACGAAACATCGTGTGGCCATGGACCATTGTTCTAGATAAACTCTTCCGGATAAAATAAACTCTTTGCTCGGACGATAACATCGGTCGCTACACTGCTCCGCTCCCTTCCACGCGTCTCATATCTTTATGCGGAAACGAACAACGCGTTCGCACTGGCTACTCTTCAGATAAGCGGACGGCCAAGTAGCCCTAGAGAAGCGAATCGAAACGATAGACGCGACAACACACGATAATATACGTTCTAGTGACATTGTCCTACTTTAGTAACTTTCTATGTTGGCAACCATCTTAATACGTTTCCCAGGCGATCTGGTCGATTTACGTGCGAAACGTTTAACGAGAGTTCGCAAATTTGTATAAATGCTAAAGTATAATTGTATAAATGTAAAGGCAATAAACTATAAAGAAATCTTTTCTTCTCTATCTGTAAGTCGAAGTATCTTTACGTTAATGCAGATAAATAACGACGAATAACGCACTTTATACTCGAAGATTAGGAAACGACAAACGATACCATAGGATTGTCCTATTTAAATTCCTCAAATTCCTTCGCATGTATGCAAAAGTAAAATCAAAAATATTCTTTCATTTGTTTGTCCAATTACTCTTAACGCGATTACGCTTCTTTTCATTCTCGAATTGAAGATCGTCATTAGGATAGAACACGAAGAATCGATTAGCGATATAACCCGAGAGGAACTTTCGATGTATAGAACACGCGAGCTGCGTATCGTTAATCACAGGTATCGTGGAATAGCCGATAGAAATCTCGCTGTTATCGCGTCTTAGAGGTGGTCGAAACGAGTGGCGTATTATCTGCGTCTAGTTAGCGTAAGCAGCCTCCGCGGAGACACCGATGCCCGCATAACCCGCAGAGAACGTGTATCTCATCGATCAGATGGCTCACGATAGGAAAAGCACTCGCTACTCGAACGTCGACCTAAGAACCGTCGGGCCTGTGCGCGAGACTTACTACTCTCTCCGCTTATTCTCTTCTTTTTACGCCGGTCCGCAGATTATACGATAACCTACACGCATCTATCTTTTCTCTAAAGAGAAATCTATCGTTTCTCTGGAGGTTACTGGCAATGATTACTGATAATATCGTTATATCATTGGCAATGTGAGATATCCTGATAACGATTAGTATTTGATTAATAGCATGGTACGTAGTATAACACAGTATGGTTTCTCTGCGGTGCATGGTTTACTCTGAAACGCAAGAATTTCGTTTCATAGCGTGTTGTCGGCTATAAGAAACAGTTTTCCACTACAAAAACAACGAAAGGTCGCTATAGCCGGCGAGATTTTACGTTTCTATTTTAACGACGTGGAGGTTATAGGGGGGGGAATACATAATAGAGCGCTTGAGAAGCATTTCAGGGAGTAAGAAAACAAACGAAAAAAACGTAGGTAGAACGGGCGAAAATTACTTTGAGCAGAGAACTACCTCGAGTAGAGAAATATCTTGTTTTTCCAATCGCTAATAATGTCCTATAACGTTAGTGTATTTTTCTTCTAATTTTTGTTATACGTGACAGTTACTTCTATCTCGCGGTATCGCCTTGAATATGAAAATTATCATCACGCAATAGTAACTAGAGAAAAGTTGTTGGCAAAAAGATAACTTACCTTCTCGAGCTGATCTAACGCTATCGCCGCGTCGGTCCAGCTTGGCCTGATATAAAGATCCGACTCGTGTCGTTGTTTCGCGTTCTCCGCGGTCTTGGCATTCTTCTCGCTGTGATTTTTCGTAGCACATCCATTCTGCGACGATTGCGAACCTTGAAGGCACTGAGAACCAGAAGGGCGTCCCGCTAGGATCCCTGTAGGGCCGGACGCAGAAACCATGATCCGTCATACATTCGCCCCGGCACAATCCACAGTATGATTATTTTTAATCTTAATCCCCTCCAATGTGACGTTTTTCTTTCCGGAAGATTTTTCGTCGGCTCTCCTCTTCTCTCGACTTACACGTATATTGTAACGTTACCGAACGCGACACGGGATGTTTTATGAAACACGAACAAGGCACGAACACGAAAGAGAAATGGAGAAAGGAAGAAAAGGGAACGATTCCACTCTGCACACTCGTTAGAAACCGCGGTTGCACGTAATTCTCGCACGAACCTTTCCAGAAACACTTGTCACAGCACACGTTCAGTCGGTGTTTCTTGTTTACCGCGCAATTCGTCGACACCGTACACATGCGACGGGCACGATAATCGAAATTCGCGCACGAGGTACACACAATTTCTTCTACGCATGCGCAGATGTATCATGCCCATCGATGGTATACGCACAAAACGGACCGAGTATCGGTTTTTAGGTTAGCTTCGTACCACCGTAGAAGAGTAAATACGTGACTGCTCTCTCTTCACCAATTCGTCTCGTCGTTCTGTCTCTTTCTCTATCCCTGTGTTTCGCTTTTTCTACTTGCATGCGGGATCCTCGTACTCCCTCTCTCTTCTGTATCTCCCTCTCGCGGGATTCACAGTACCGCCGACAAGCACGAGGGCGCACACGCGAGTTTGCTTGTTTTGAAATATCACGCGACAACCGGGGCAAGAGTGTTGCCCGATCGTACTACAACGTTTTCGCGGGAAACAGTCACGCTCTAGCACTACACGTGCCTCTTACTGTGTCATAGAAGCAAAATAAACGCGTACGCCTCGACGTTTAACGATCAATTCGATTCACCGTGTCTTTTCTATCGGCACAATACTGGCATGGCACGCAGTCACGCGCACTTCGGTGTCACTGTCACAATCGTTGTCACTTGACACAGTTAGATCTCGTTCGAATATGCACACTACGCTCGAGGAAATTCGCCACGGCTACCGAATTCGTATAAACGCGGCAGTGACGAGCATCCGGTTTACGCAAGGAGGCGTAGGCGACGTGAGAGTACGAGAGTGTTCCACAGTTCAGCAACGGCAGCTGGAAACTCTCGTTAAAGTCTAGCTATCTCTCTGTCACGCGTTCTAAAACGACGACGTCGACGTCGTCGTGGTCGGACACCGGCGTACACGACCGCCACTTAGAGCAGTCTAAGTCCGTACTAAGCGAAATGCGGTGCCACATTTCTTTCGTGGCCTGCCTTCAGCGCCGGCCATAGTTGACGGCCCCCCTCCAACAGCGCCACTCGCCGACATCGGAGCTGCACAAACATTCAGGACCGTAATTCGACGCGCACGCTTCAATGAATTTCGGGTCTCGTCCACCAAATTTATGATTCTGCATTTTTTTGTAATAACGATTTCAAAAGGTACAGTGCCGGATAATACAAATTACGAAGACAATTTCCATCCGTAATCGACGTGACAATAGCGATATAACGTTTTATATACACGCTTACCTATATTATTATTTATAAACCTCGAAACAACTTCGAACTAATCTAAACTAATCACACAAGTTGCTCGTATTTCTGTTAAGTATAACATTTGAAAATTATCTCCTCACCGTATATCCTGACACGAAATCCTATACCAATTTTGTTTTCTAATCAAAGTACGTATCAATACCTTTTACATCATATACGTTTCATTTACACTCTCATGAATGAATAAGGCGAAAAACTTTAAACAATTTACGATTCATCGTGAGAGACTTATCGTATATCCCAATTTTCGCGGCAGAGCGATACGTCACTGCAGGTAACGATGACGTCGGAGCCGAAATAAGCCGAGTTTGGCCGAAGTGATCGGAACTCGTTCGCGATTGGCTGAATCGGCGTGGCGTTCTACGTTGCTAGGATACGGCGATGTGCCATCAGAAGGGGTGCAGGGGGCTCGACGCAGGACCACACACGCGGTACCATTTCCCCTCGAGCAAAAACATTACCCACACATGGCAGTGACTACGTGACACGCACGAGACACACACCGCCGCTTACAGATCGCCGCAGCATCTCCTTCTTTCTTCTCCGACTCCTCTCTCGATTACTCTTTCCTTGTCATTGCCTCCACACGGTCTTGAGGACTTTTGTATACGCTTGTCGCATTCTGTGTTAGTAGAGAAGGTCCGAGCGATTCATGAAGCGCAGTGTACGCGGCCGACGTGCGGTGGAGAGTTGAAGACGAGCGGAAGAGGGCCACCGATGTACTCGAACGTAAACACGACTCCCTTACGGGCCTCTGGAGATCGGAATCGTTGCTGCTCTCGGCAATATTAATCGGGACCGGAAATACAGCAGTTTACTGCTTCACCGGCCACCGTCTCTTCACCACCGCCACTGAAGCGAATCTGCATAATTGATTATACGCGTCTCCCCTGCCACTGGTTATGATTTGATTGGCGGCCGCAACTATAGGGTTCGACTGCGTCCTCCCTTATTATTATTGTTATCTGCTGCATGTGTAATCGAATCAAACGTTTTTCGTGAACGATACGTACGATTTTAATAATTTCGTCCATTACATTTTGTCGCGTATTGATTTATAAATTATGACCAACTTCTTCAAACATTTTTTATATCTTCAATACTTCTGTACTTGTGCGTATGTATACTATCTATGTACTATAATCAAACGCTTGTGTGCCGAATTCTCCGATACATTTTCAAGGACGATAAGTCATGTAGAAAACTAACAATAAGGCGAATATGCCAGGTAAAGAAGAGAAGAGGGCAACTGTTTTGAATGCGTTCATTAAGCCACGGGGAAGAACGTTACACCGGACGATTAACTTATTAACCTGTCTTCATAATATCTGCATAACGATGCGACTTCATTAGGCGTCGTACACCACTCCCGTGCCTGGCTTTGCATGTGTGCGTGCACGCCTGTTGCTTGCACGCGCGTGTTGCACGCCTCAACGTTCATTGGACAGTCTCACACGCGCTCGACATTCCTACACACGTGTACGGGGCTCGTGTGTAGTGAGGAGCCAGTGTGAAAAGAAGGACAGGAAAGGAAAGCGGCGAGAGCGAAAGAGAAGCAGCAAACGGAGAAAATTAAATAAGAGGGAGAAGGAGAGAGCGAAACAAACTGGCAGATCGAAAAAGGTAATGTATAAATACGAGACCACCCACCGCGATGCCGAGCCCGACACCCTGTTCCACCAAATACGAGACAATTTTCGATTCTGATACGGACGGTCGTTGCTTTTTTATTTTCTTCTCCGATTCCAGGGACCTTGTGGCAGTTTTCGTTGACTGTCTCGAACCTTCCAACAGGAGATTGATACAACAACGCTATAAAGACTTCGCATTAATGTCAATAGCGAGAGAGTTGGCGCTTATCGATTGGGAAATATTAATTTCGGATGATATTGAAATGAAAAATCAAATGGCAAGTATCGGTTCGTGTTAGTCCGAAAGCGGTGCAAAGGAGCACCGACGTTCGTTGTTTGCGTAACAGTAACATAATATCCGCGCGTGATACAAGCGACGCAACGCCACGTAGAAATAAAACGGGTGGTCGACCTGTTCTTCTCGCGTTGCGAAATTACCGCTGTGTTTATCAGGCTTTTGTACGGAAACCTTCACAAGCTTTTAAACGATCCACCATTAACTTCTTTCCGAGCATCGATAATCGTAAATTAATATATCGTAGGACATTAATTAAATCCTGCCTCTAGTTGCTTTTCTTTCGTTTTAATTTATAGACGTTTAACCAAAGATCGGTTATTGCTTGGTTGTTTCTCACTGTTTCGAAAGTTCCACACGACGAACCTCCGATACATTCATAAATCTTCAATGAAAGAGAAATTAGTTGATCGACGAGGGAATAAATTTCGCGAGTACGAAGTCTCGGATACGAATTAAGGGCACGAAGCAGAACGAAAAAGGAGTGGAAATGTCATTGCATATTATGGTGGCGGTTTCGACGAATACATACATCCTACTGCAGTTGCCGATCTGGCGATAAGGCACAGCGTGCGGAGGGACCGTTAATAATTTTTACGACACTCTTAACTCGCCACCCAGTATTAAGCGGTCCTCCGTAGAAGACGAGCTTTGATCTTTGCCGACGCTGCATCGACTTAATGAGTGCGAGAGCGAGATAGTCGCGCAACCAGGATGAAACAGAGCGCACGACTGGCGCACCGCAGTCCCCTGTAGATCTATTTTCCGCAATGTGCACCGCTGCAGTTCGGGTTGCATCTCTACAGGCTTCCTACTGTGTGCTTTCATCTACGATGAAACGTTACTGTTCTGGAACAGTAGCATAAAAAGTAAGAATTTTTCTCGGTCGAAATTGACTTTAATTAGATGTGTTGGATTGCCATGATGGAATTTTATGAATGCCAGAAGACTGTATTTTATAGCTGTTCTTATGGCTCTTTACTGTAATAATGACAAGTATTTTTCTCTTGCTGTTTAATATCATCGTTAATTCTTTTAAAGGACTTTTACTGTTCTTGTCTTGTCTTTTAAATATGCAACGGCCTGCAAAAATCTCTGAGCAGATAGATTTTTCGTTTCGCGTTTGCATACGTCGAATATTGATATTCCACGATCGGCGTCCAGTTTTTACACGAACAATCATCGTTTCTCGGTTCATAAGTATCTATTAAAACATGTTGAAGATTGACGCCATAACAACTAATTAGCAGAGTAGCGTATAATCGCCATACGGATTATCTTCATGACTGAAATACTCGTTTCATGATTCCATGGATATTCCGGATATTTCTCCATTAAAAGAATCCTTCCTTCGCCACTTTATTTTCTCCTCACCTCTTATCTACCTTACGTGCTCTTCATTAGCGAGCTTAAAAATCGCGTCAACGTAAAAACCAAGCACGCACGCACATATTTAATTAAGAAAAAGATCAAGACCAACGTAGGCAAGAAGAAAGCCGGCAAAACGACGCACGATCCGGTCTTTCGCCTGTGCCTCCTAACATGAAGAACGCCACTAAAAACCCATCGATTTAAAAGCAGAAAACGTCGAAACGTCGACAAGGACAAAAGGAGGCGCCGATGTCATACACGAGGGAAATAAAGAAGGGGGACACATCGGGCAACAATAAGCGACAATAAGACGAAAAAATACGTACGCCAACGACGCACGACGAGGAAAAAGGAAAAGAAACGAACGAAGAGTAACATGGAGAAGGATAGATCCCGATGAAGTAAGGAGCGACGTAACCAGACGGAAAAAGAGAGAAGAGAAGGCCGAACCAGCCGGCGAAACATGGAAGAAGGAGAAACTCTCGGGATGAGAGAATGGAGAATGGGCGTGGGGGAAGAAGAGAAGTCGACTACTTCCCTTACGCAAGACGACTCGGTGCGCCACGTTCGTTCACTGCGTTGGCCGCGCTCAACGGTGCGTGCACATGAGAGACACGAGAGATGCTATCGGCCACCAAGACGGCTCTCGACTTCTCCAGACCACCCACCGGCAAAATAATAAACACGGAATGCGGCATACACGTCCGTCCATCCGTCCGTCCATTCGTTTGTTTCTATTTCGCAGATACCATCGAAAATAAGGTCTCCCGTCGATACCGCAGCTGGCTATCGCCGATACTATGCGCCTTCTGCCGTGTTGCTGTCGGGTTGCAATAACTTGCTGAATTTGAGGTCGACTACTACCGTGCTCGCGACAGGAGATCGCTCGACGCGTGATCTCTTTACCGGTAATGAGTAAAGCAGTAACGAGCTACGAATATTATTCGCCGGAAAATGCAGACGCGACTGTGCAACATCTTAATCCGACGTGATCGATGACTGTGAGATAGACATTGTGGTTAGTTAGCTTGGTTGCTGATCGCAGCTTTGGGGATTCGGTAGAGTTTTCAAGAAGTTAGGAAGTTATCGAGACACGGGCAGCACGTTCGTCTGTGTTGACGTTATTAATGTCTTTATTGTAACTGATATACTGTTGATATACAGGAAATAGGAAATCGTAGTACGAGCGATCGGTTGGTGAATGTAAATGAAAGGATAAGTGGAGAAAGAAAGAATAACGTGTTTTCGTTTGAGGCTTCGTTTCGACTTGTGCATTAACTGCACGTTTCCAATTATGAACTTGTGTTTCTGCTCGTATCTTAAACAAGGCATTATTAAACGTTATTAAACATGGACAATTTGCTTCTTGCTTAATGAAGCGATTCTTAAGAAAGGTACTGGCCTTATTATTTGCCTTATTTATGAAACCATTCAAATTAAACAGAGAATAAAGTAAAGTAATAATCAATGTCGTGCAAGAGCTATAGCAAATCACGATACTGTTCGTATTTAATGATACAGACACGAACAGAAACAAAAAAGAAAGAAGTGGTTAAGAAAGTTAGTAGTTAATACACGTGTTCTTGATGGATTTTCAAACTCAGTTCTCTCAGAAACGGAGTCCTAAAAATCTTATTCTTTTTCTTCGATTAATTTTTGTCGAGAAACCGACCGCTTGCATCATGATTTTGCAGACACCCTATATAATGGGTATTTTTCTCTGCCATTTTAAGTACGTCAACCTATCAAACGGAAACTGAATATACGATCATTTAATATATCATTCGTTAACATGAATATCATTTCATTCGCTTTTAGCGCGTTTGCATAAAATACGCGGTATGCATGTTAATCGAATCAATCAATAATTGACGAACGTAGCTGAGGTATTCTTACATTTCAAATATATATTCATTTTCTTCTCTTCTACCGGCCAAACGAGGCTTTAATCTCCTCTTTTTTACCGCCGCCAATTTGCAGTTATCGTATTAAGATATTCATTTACCGCTGGTAGCTTACTTGCGACGTAATTCGTGTAGATATATATATATATATATATATATATTTATATCGCGAATAGGGAATATAATTCGTAACGGTACATCGTCTTGAGAAAGTATCGATAACTGTCAGGAATAAAATTGTCCAGGACTTTATGGGAGCGTAAAAGTAACTCATATCATTAGTATCACCAGTTTTCGTGTAATCGAATTGCACATTCTCTTCTCCTTCTCGCCTTTTCAACTCTTTATTACGGCCGTTTCTACACAAATGCGAACGATTAAAATTGTACGCGCACCAACGCTCTACAGGTTGCAAATTATCGATAAAAAGAAACAAGATAGATACATATGGTTAATGTAACTAGACAAATTAAATTTAGTAGGATTAAGATCGTTCGTCGAGTCTAGGTACAAATTTCCAACTACTTATCGACCGAATTTTCTATATCATCGTCAGATAACTGTTTCGAAGTTAGATAATCAAAATGATATGTTACGCTGTATCGTCAATTTCATTTTCTCTGTTACTAAAACGTGTACGAAGAGGAAAGCAGAAATATACGTTAATTTCTTGTTGAACGAAGGCATCTCTGATACTTTTTGATACGTTTAATGAATACTATTAATGAATTTCCGTCTGAAACAATCACTTACCGAATTATAATTATTCAAGAATAATTCAAGGAGAATAACTAGATATACGTGGTATATCAATTTCTGCAGTATCTTCTATGGTATTTGTCCAACGAAATATTGTAAAAGTATATACTATAGATAAAGGAACGCGTTCGAAGAATAATTAGAAAAACATTATAACAATATCTTATATAGTATCTTACATACATGTATATTAATACAATATCTTATATAGTATTTGTCCAACGAAATATTGTAAAACTACATGCTGTACATAAAGGAACACTTCGATAATTCAAAGAACGATTACAAAAACACTATAACTAGCCATATTTCAATTTCTAGAATATCTTTTACATATAAAGGTATTTGTCCAATGAAACATTGTAAAACTATAAACATACTATAAAACTGCTAATACATGTGTACTAAACTACCATAAAACATACTATAGGTAGAACAATACAATTTAAAAAATATACTTCAAACATCATAACTATATAGACTAACGTATATCAATTTCTAGAATATCTTTAACAAATTTCCTCCGACGAAACATCATAAAACTAGGTGCCATGCACAAAGCAACATATTCGAACAACCATCACAAAAACCTTCTAACTAGTTTTATTTCAATTCCTACAATATCCTCTACTCCTCAAAGGAACTTTGTAAAATTACGGTTTTCCGTCTGCCGGTATTGTCCAACATCATCGTTAAGCCGAATGCAGAGATGACTAATGCCAAGGATCGGAGGCGCGGCTCTTCCAACAGAGGATCGTCCTTTACCATTGTAACGAGGCGAATCGTTACTCTTCATCACGGGTGTAGACCAGCTGGCTGAGACCAAGAGAGACGGACGAACAAGACCGTAACCTGTGGCTATCTGCATCTACGAACAGCTACCGGTGCTTCTCGTCGATGGATTATCTACGACGATACGCTCGCCGTTGTTGTCTGGCCGTGTGGCGCCGAAATGCCATGGGGACGTGGACTTCCGGTGTTGGCCAGCCGACAATTCTTCTACAAATTTCGTTCCGGACGAACAATTGTCATTATCTTGGTTGACTCGGCGGATTCTTCCTGCCTCTTCCTCGTTTCCCCTCTCGATACGCGCCTGTGTTAGAGATACGATCGACGTGGCGGGTTCGGTCGGTACCGTGATCGGTCAACGATTGGTAATTATCGGCTGATTACACGGAGCCAGAGTCACGCGTTAATTAAATGGTTACCCTGGCGGTGAGAATTGGAGCTGAACGTATCTCACAGGTTCATGCGGCAGTTAACCGTGTTTTTTCTCTACGGCCTTGTTCGTGCGAGCTTCTCGGTGGCTTCCAATGTCGAATTTTATCGACGGAGATGCGTCAGCTAATTTACACGGAAAGTATTCGAACGATTATTCTGTAAAATTTGTAACACGTACGTATGTAATGTTATACGGAACTCGTTGAAACTTCGTTGGTACTTTTATTAACATTAATATTTTATTGTCATATAATCTATCAGCATTATAGCGATAAAATTAGCTAATGGGGTTTTGTAAATTTTTTGTATAACACACATGACACAGTCATGAAAAGTTTCTACAAGTTTTTCAATGTTACATGGTAACTGAGTGATTGTATGTTCCGCAATCACTTAGTTACCAACCCAATAACTAGAAAATAATAACTAGAGCTAATTAATCGTAGTTTATCTTCGGTCGAAACATTAATTAATTTTCTTTAATGTTAATATAATGGTCACATTAACAACTGAAGAGATGTTAGCAGGTTTAGTTCTATAACCTTCATCCGTTACACTTTGAAAACTAATTTAATGCTTGAGTAACTTTCCTCCATGGTATATTATTATTGTGTATTATATAAATTAAACAAGATAAGACAGTATAGTAATTAGAATACCTTTTTACGTCTTTATAGCGTACACAGTGTCAGTGGTAAATCATTTTACAAGTACATAGTAAGATTAAATATCCTGCACTTTCGCAATATATATTTAACCACTTTGAAATAATTAAAATATAAGAGAAAGTAATAAATAGCAATAGTAATTTATGTTTCTATATATAATACGTACGTTGTACCAAGAAAAACGAGGTATTTAATTATCTTCCGCGTCGTGAAAGGCTTTTACGGAAGAATTATTTACAAAAAAAAAAAAAGAGTTAGATAGTTTCGTAATGACGATGACACGCAGAATATAAAACGAAGTGATGTAGCCTGTTCTTTGTTTCTTTTTACGACTGAAAATTATTCTATGAAAATTGGACGTTATTACTATACACAATTTCCGCTTCCGCAATCGCTATTACACCGCGGTTTTACGCACACGATATAACATTTACTTCCTTAATACGCCACTGCACTAATTTCACTGCCCTCGTGTAAACAAACATAATCTTGTACCATGTACAGTAATTTCAAAACGAAACGTTGCAACTTTTTCGAAACCGAAAGCATCATACTTATTTTGGAAAAAGGCATAAATAACTATGAGTCGAAAATGAAGCAAATAATAATTTGCACATTATCGTCCACACACTACTATAATGAAATACGAAGGATGAAACGCTGCGCGTATTAACCTTAAACATATATGACGTGTACAACATACAGAACTGAAACAAAGACACCGATGAACTGATTCAGATTTTCCGAATCAAAGATACTTATTTTACGTAAGTTAGTGTTATAGTATCGTGGACGAAAGGCCTAAGAGACATCGGGCGAACTATAAACAATGTCGTGAGAAAGCCGAAGTGCCGACAGGTCCAACTATGTATCGTCGGTCCTTCGATCGAACAGTTTCGCGGAAAAGGCCTGCGTGATCCTGGCCACGAGCGGTTGCGGAACACGTGCGTGGTGGGGCTAAGACAAAAGACAAAGCATGCTAAGGGACAAAGACAAATTAACAGTCAGTGTTAGTTGAGAAGTCAAGGAGTGCGAATTGCGTTGTCGAGAGAGTGTTGCTAGCGTTGTCGAGAGAGTGTGGAGAAGAGGGCGTTGGATCCGTGGTGACGAGAGTTGCAAATTAACTATCTAGTTGTCTTAATTATAATAGGTTATTGTGATTAGTTCACGTTAAACAACCATAGTTAACCTAACCTCAACATCTGTTTAATCCATTTATTGTAAATAAACTAATTGTAGTAAAGATCTTACAGTATGAACCGAGAGAAAAGCAATGTGCGAACCGATTTGCGCGCTATTAACATCGCCTAGACACTGCTGTGGTGGAGTGCAAAGGGTTAAACGCTGCGGATATTAACCTTGCACTTCGTCAGCCAGTTATTCGACAGACGCGTAATCGACATCGACGAATTGATTGATATTTTTGAAATCGCCAGTACTTATTTAATAGAAATGTCTACGAATCGAAAGAAAAACAATTTGCGCTCTATTAATCTCGCCAAGACGTTGCTCTAGTCGAGTACAACGGGTTAAACGTTGCGGATATTAACCTTGAACTTTATCAGCGAATTACTCGTCGAGCAGATACGGCATACTGCGGACTGAACTGCGGGATTGATGAATTGATCGAGTTTTTAAAAAGTAGAAGTATTTGCTTCGTGTGAATGTCTATGAATTGAAACCAATTTGAACGTTATCAATATCGCTGAGACGCTGTCTGCAATGAAGCGCAAAGGTCTAAACGCTGCGGATATTAACCTTGCACTTCGTCAGCAAATTATCAGACACTGTACGGTATATGAGATCGAATCGAAACGCCGATCAATCGATTGAGATTTTTTTTTTTTTTTTTAATGACAGTACTTATTTTACGTGAACGTCGACGAATTGAAACCAGTTTACAGGTTATCAATATCGCCATGGCGCTGCTATAGCGCAGCTTAAAGGTTTACACGCTGCGGATATTAACCTTCAACTTCACCAAACATATACGGCACATCGAACCTTGAACTTCATCGGTAAATTCCTCGACGAACAGATACGGCATATCGAACCTTGAACTTCATCAGCAAATTACTCAACGAAGGAACACGGCATACTAAACCTTGAACTTCATCAGCAGAATACTCAGGAAACAGATACGGCGTACTGGTGGCTAAAATGGCGAATCGATGAATTGATCGAGGTTTTTCCACTCGAAGCTATTTATTTTTTTAAACAGAAATTATTATGTTCGAAAAATATATTTAGGTTTATAAATTGGAACAAAATTGAACAATAATTTGCACACTATCAATGTCGCTAAGGCACTGATAGTGTGGAGAGTAAAGGGTTGAATACTACGGATATTAACCTTGAATTTCAGCAGCAAATTGCTCTATAAACACACATGGCATACTGAACCTTGAACCTCGTGAGAAAATGAGTGGTCAAACAGGTACGGCGTAGTGGAGACTGAAACGGGAGATTGATGAATTGATTCAGTTTTTTAAAGTCGAAAGTATTTATTTTGCAACTTCGTCGGCAGATTATTCTGCAGACATTGTTGAGAACTGAAACTGATGAATTGACTATGATTTTTTTTTTCTTTTTATTAAAACTATTCATTTTTCAAATGGAAAGTATTTATATTCGAAGAAGATGTAAATGTCTACGAATTGAACGAAACCGAACAATGTAGGCACTGCCGTTGTTGACTACAAAGGGTCAAAGGCTACTAATATTAACCCTGAACTTGCACAGCGAATTATTCGATAGCCATAGACGATATACAGCTAGAAAAATGTACCGAATGTCCAGCTGGACAAATTGTAAAGTGCAAATTAAATAAAATAAGAAAAAATATACAATATACAGTCCTGATACGGAACAACGATGAATCGATTGAGTTTCTTTCAAGCCAAAAGTATACATTTCATATGAACGTCTATGAATTGGAAGAAAAGCAAACAACAATTTGCACATTATCAATGACGCCAAGAGACCGGCCACGTTTTATGCTGTGACGTCACGCTGGTCATTGGTGACTGGAACGCTTCAACTTCTTCCAATTGTAAAAATTGAATGAAAATTGACAGTTAGGGAATTTTGAATATAACCGATAAATAGAAGATACATTGAAATAAAAAATGTCCCATTGAACAATCAAACATTTTTATTAGAACATCAATAAAGAAAAAATGAGAACAAATCTTGTATCTAAAGGTGCACTGTGTTAAAACACTGTGACGTCCTGAGCTAAACATGTGATTTGATGGTAGTCAGTTTTTTTTTTATTTTTATTATTTAATTTCTACTTTACAATTTGTCCAGCTGGACATTTGGTAAATTTTTCTAACCTAATTGCTAAATAACATGTGGATAGCAGCGGGATATTATCTTCGAGTTTGTCTATTTTAAGCAGTCAAAGTTTTCTCTTTTATCATTATTATTATTTAATTTCTACTTTACAATTTCTCCAACTGGACATTTGGTAAATGTTTCTAACCTAATTGCTAAATAACATGTGGATAGCAGCGGGATATTATCTTCGAGTTTGTCTATTTTAAGCAGTCAAAGTTTTCTCTTTTATCATTATTAGTATTTAATTTCTACTTTACAATTTGTCCAGCTGGACATTTGGTAAATTTTTCTAACCTAATTGCTAAATAACATGTGGATAGCAGCGGGATATTATCTTCGAGTTTGTCTATTTTAAGCAGTCAAAGTTTTCTCTTTTATCATTATTAGTATTTAATTTCTACTTTACAATTTGTCCAGCTGGACATTTGGTAAATGTTTCTAACCTAATTGCTAAATAACATGTGGATAGCAGCGGGATATTATCTTCGAGTTTGTCTATTTTAAGCAGTCAAAGTTTTCTCTTTTATCATTATTAGTATTTAATTTCTACTTTACAATTTGTCCAGCTGGACATTTGGTCAATTTTTCTAACCTAATTGCTAAATAACATTTGGATAGCAGCGGAATATTATCTTTGAGTTTGTCTATTTTAAGCAGTCAAAGTTTTCTCTTTTATCATTATTATTATTTAATTTCTACTTTACAATTTGTCCAGCTGGACATTTGGTAAATGTTTCTAACCTAATTGCTAAATAACATGTGGATAGCAGCGGGATATTATCTTCGAGTTTGTCTATTTTAAGCAGTCAAAGTTTTCTCTTTTATCATTATTATTATTTAATTTCTACTTTACAATTTGTCCAGCTGGACATTTGGTAAATTTTTCTAACCTAATTGCTAAATAACATGTGGATAGCAGCGGGATATTATCTTCGAGTTTGTCTATTTTAAGCAGTCAAAGTTTTCTCTTTTATCATTATTATTATTTAATTTCTACTTTACAATTTGTCCAGCTGGACATTTGGTAAATTTTTCTAACCTAATTGCTAAATAACATTGTGGATGGCTACTCCCAGCGGGATACCATGTTCGAGTAGTCAAAGTGAACGCTTGAACTTGGTCAGAGAGTTACTCGACAAACGGGAATAACGTGTTGAGCCTCCAACTTCATCGGCAAATTACTCTCGGCAAACGTGTACGGTATACGAGACTGAAACGGATGGCTGACGAATTGATTAAGTTTTTCTACAATCGAAGGTATGTATTCTGCGACTTCATCGGCAAATTACTCGACAAACAGATACGGCGTACGGGACTGAAACGAGCGACCGATGCCACGAATAAGGAGAAAGAAAGAGGCTCAGGTAGAAAAAGAGGACGCGGACAACTAGAACACGACTGAGAGAAGGGCACAATGTTAAGGTGAATAGGAGCGAGAGAACAAGGGGGAAGGATATCCGACTTACTAATTGCGACGACGTCGGTGGTCCGTAGACGCACCGCGGGCCATGACGAAAAGCGATATGGCCAGAGCAGAGACCGGCCAAGGCCACGCCGTGATACATCTCCGTGGTTAACCCGAATCGAAATCATAAATCCAGCCAGGACCGGACGATTCGCAGCGTTTCCCTCAAGGTAGTCTGCGTACAAAGTCGCGCTTGTTTGCCGTGGCCCAAGTTAACACTTTAACTGCCACGTTGGTCATATATGATCCTCCAGGGTTTCTCCTATGACGCCACGGTTGTCATTGGTGACCGGAGCGTCTGAATATCTTCCAATTGTAAAAATTGTATGAAAATTGACAGTTAGGGCATTTTGAATATAACCGATAAATAGAAGATACTTTGAAATAAAAAGTGCTCCCCCCCTGCCATTGAACAATTAAACATTTCTATTAGAACATCAATAAAAAGAAAATGAGAACAAATCTTGCATTTAACGGTGCACTGTGTTAAAATAGTTGAAACATAAATGTGGCTCATCAATATAATCTGGACAATAGGTGATCACCTGATATTAGTTGTCGTTCTTATCACTTGTTAACGTTTATCCTATAACTTAACTTAACTTAACTTGTATCCTATAACGTGTTATTGTTTATCGTGTTACTTATCAGGCTTGTATCCATTACCACCTAATGACAAAACCTGTAATCAGTTAGTTGCCCACCCAATAGATATAGAAAAAGAAAGAAGAAAGTTAGATGGTTAATTCTGTTATTAGTTATTGAGGTTGATTGATAGAAGAACGAGTGGATGAATTTGCAATAGAAAAATATATTGAAATAAATAAAGGTATAAGTATAAGTAGAATGTATCAGTTTATGCTGATGCAAATCCTTACTCTCTTAGTGTTACAATACAATAGAAAAATAGGGAGCATGTTCATATATTTATAGTAAATGAACATTATCAAAAAAGTTAACCTTATAGCTCTAACTAAAGGTTACAAGGAACATAGACAGAAATCTACTTATTAGTTCCTTTGTTCCTAATCCTTGTAACCCAAAACATAATTTATACTCAAGGGCGCAATAATATGCACCTCTCCTTATTTAGAATATTTTTCTTTCTCTAAATTCTATTTTCTGCGTGATAACTGTCTCAAGATCACGGATATACATAGATAAAGATGTAGAGTTTTCCTTGAAGTAATCACTTCGACATTAGTAATTCTGAGTTCTGTCAGAATTCTGAATATCTACAAAGTTGCAATTAGGTTAAGAAAATGGCGACAGCTGTTGCAAAGAATCGGTGAAAAACGAGAAATGAAGTGGAAGCATCGGAGAATCGATTAAAATTCACAGAATACAAACATATTTATCGCTTTTTCTAACAATGTATCACCGAATTGCGATTTTTTAAAACACAAACAAACAAATAGTTAATAATAGTTGGAATAATAGTTGATTACATTTATAGTTACTTATAACGTATAATAATAATATCCAACATATTTATCTATTTTTATTCATATTTGTTTCTATATTTACCAACTTTCAAGCTTGTAGATTTACATTTAAATAGCTGCATTACGAGGTTTCAGAATTTTCTAGCTCGTAGATTTACGTTCAACTAGTTCCATTACGAGGTTTCAGGACTTTCCTCGCCTCAGTGAGATGTAGTAGTTCACTGTAGTAGTCCACTGCTGCTGTACAGGTGTAAAGCTTGTATTTTAACGAGATACTTGACGCAGCATGGAAATTCTTATCAGGATGAATCTCCAAGTCTACACGAGGCACTCCAACGAGGGTGTAGCAGATAATCCAGGCTTCACGCTATTTTGTTCCACCGTGTACACACCATCTTTTCACGTTCAATTTTCCTTTCACTTTTCGCACATCCGATGAAGCTTCTCTTGTACAAGGTGCTCGTAGACCTTGCCTAAATGGGAAATAGAAGAACGAACAGGAGCAATTTGGAAGATGAACGATCCGACCCACTAACTTTTATCTCATTCGTCTGCTTTTTGGAAAATTTTATCTGGTTAGGGGCATTCTGATGAATAATTGCGAGTTAACAGAGAGATGGAATAAAATTGTTTACCTGAATGTTAGAAGCTTGCAAATTGATTGTTCGTAATCCAGAGATGCGATGAAAGATCGAACGTTTCTACGATCTAAATAAAATACTGAAATAGATAATAATTTACAATCCGAAATTTGTAATTTGTAATTTTCACAGTTTCTATGATATGTTAGAAAATATATGTATATATTATATATAGAACAAATATGTACAAACAAATGTCTATGTGGAGATACTTTTTTTTTAGTTTGCAAAAAATATGAATTTGCATAAACGTTAAAAATTCATATTTTTGTGAACTAAAAAATGGCATCTCTTTACACAAAGATTTGTCTCGTCTTCTAAATATTCAGATACTCTCCTTTTATATTTTTTTGTATATTTTGCATATTAAATATATGTATACTGTATTGTCATAGATTTTCCATCAACGTTAAAGATTCTGATTCTGAGATCCTGAGAGAAGACAAGAAGAAGAAGAAGAATGTAAACGCTGTATCCTTATTCTTCCCAAATTCCTCGTTCTCAGCTACAAAATGGCACTCTCCCCTTTTGAACACACTTTATGCTCATAATCCGCGTCACAGACACGACGATTGCAGCCATTGTCGGGTATAACAAGACCCGACGCAAATTCAGTAGCTTTCTCGGAAGATATCCGGAACCATTTAACAGCTCGTGCCAACGAAAAAGCAAAGTGCAATTCACCGACAAAAGAGACCTCTTGTCTGCCATGAAAAAAGGTAAACTTGGGCGCAGCGGGACGACTATTCTTCGGCGATTTCCAAAATGTCTGGAAAGAAGACGTTCCGCAGCTAATAATATCCTAACTTACAGCTAATATATCATGGCAAACCATTTTCTCATAATTACGGATGTAGCATGTTCCAGTTAAAATTCATACGCAGCATACATATTTCGCTTATCTTAATCCCAGTGCGGATTTCGGGTCATTTTTGTCCTTACTTCAGAGTTGCAAAAATATCGAGCAGATTTCTACCAATATGCTTGTTTACCTTCTCCTGACATTGTATCAAAATCCAATTGTCGCTGTTCGAATGATACGTTAGGAATACAAGTATACAGTTACGTACAAAATTCTCAGCTTATTGTTGTCCGTTGTTCGGTTAGTGATGAAAACCGATGATCAGAATGAGATATCGCGAAATCTTGGCTGAGAGTACGACGAAACACGTTGCGATTTGTGAATTCCTGAAAAAAACATAAATAATTAAAATACGTACGTGATTGCACTTAAGAAATGTCAGTGGTCTTGAAAAATGACTGAAAAGGTATCTCAAAGAGAATTTTCACTGTTCCGAGCCGATCAAATTTTGACGATTGTCCTAATGCAATTTCTCTCTCGCCGAAAGTAAGCGAAATATTAAATGAAACGCCCTGTACACAACGACGTTATATTGAAAATTGGATATTGAAAATTATTAGATTAGAGTTTCTTCCGTTTCGGAAGGAAACAATAGATGCACAACGTATTGTAGCAATGGAACAAAATATATCGTACATGACTCGATAAAATAATGCAGAACAAGAATGTGCAACTATTATCTTCTCATATTGTAGAACGAAAGAAACTTTCCGGACGACCTAACAGTATTCGACTTCTACGTCATAACAAGAAACTCCAATCAACTGGAATAACTCGGAAATTATATGTAAACGCGTACAAGTGTTTCTTTATTCGTTTGCAAAGGTGTCTTTCTCTCACAAACATGTCTTTTACAACACCTTTACAGAAACGTGAAACCTAAACTGTCAAACGTTTATGCTATTAATACAAGAAAACGCATCACACGTAATTTCCTTCTAGAACGAAAGGAACTTTTCGGACGACCTAATACTCTTCTTTACGTTGCTTCCAAGAAGTTAATTACGAGCAGGTATCACGATAACCAGTTGGTTTTGATTTCGCCTGAAATGAATCCAGATAAATCTGGTTGCGTTCGTGTGGCGCGTAGGCTGTGCTTAATTTCATCTAGGAGAATTATCGCCACCTGGAAACGCGGTCTCGATGGCCCTTGCCCATTCAAGCAGAGGTCCTCGACAATGGCACATTGTGAGGCTGGCGAGCCGCCACCGTACTCGTATGTAAATGAGAAAAGAATTAAATGTATATCTACCGAACGATAACTTTGTTTGAATTAGCATTGCCTGCCTCTATAAGTGTCGCGCCGCATCCAAGATACGCCAGCAGCTGCACGGGTATGTATATGGGTTCGCATGCTCGTTGCGGGTGAGTTTGACGGTGGTCTCGACACGCGATACCCGCGAGAAGTTTTGCCAATCGTTTCTTCGTCCTTGTCGTTCCATTCCATGATATTTTTCTCCCGCCAGTTATTTTGTAACAACGATCGAACGTGCGTAACGTTAGGCGCGTGACTGCACAGTGGTTCGATGCAGAATTTTGGGACGGCGGTGACGAATCAACTGAAAAATAACGAACAGCTGTTAGTGTTGAGGTTAATTGATAGAGCAACGAGTGGCTGAATTTGTAAGAGAAAAATATATTGAAATAAGTATAAGTATAGTGTATGCTGGTCCACATCCTCATTCTTGTTATTGTTATACTGCAATAGAAAGTAATAGGTCATATATTCATAACAAAGGACTTTCCTGTTGAGGTTAACTGATAGAGCAACGTGTGGATGAATTTGTAATAGAAAAATACACTGAAATAAGTATAGGTATAAGTACAGGTATAGTTTATGCTGATCCAGATCCTCATTTTTTTAGTGTTACAATACAGTAGAAGATAATAGGTCATGTATTTATAGCAAAGGAGTTTCCTATTGAGGTTAACTGATAGAGCAACGAGTGGCTGAATTTGTAAGAGAAAAATATATTGAAATAAGTATAAGTATAGTGTATGCCGGTCCAGATCCTCATTCTTACAGTGTTATACTGCAATAGAAAGTAATAGGTCATATATTTATAACAAAGGACTTTCCTATTGAGGTTAACTGATAGAACAACGAGTGGATGAATTTTTAAGAGAAAAATATATTGAAATAAGTATAGGTATAGTGTATGCCGGTCCAGATCCTCATTCTTACAGTGTTATACTGCAATAGAAAGTAATAGGTCATATATTTATAACAAAGGACTTTCCTATTGAGGTTAACTGATAGAGCAACGAGTGGATGAATTTTTAAGAGAAAAATATATTGA
>JACXIP010000022.1:1026301-1145532 GCA_014737485.1 Bombus picipes
ACAAAGGACTTTCCTATTGAGGTTAACTGATAGAGCAATGAGTGGATGAATTTTTAAGAGAAAAATATATTGAAATAAGTATAGGTATAGTGTATGCCGGTCCAGATCCTCATTCTTACAGTGTTATACTGCAATAGAAAGTAATAGGTCATATATTTATAACAAAGGACTTTCCTATTGAGGTTAACTGATAGAGCAACGAGTGGATGAATTTTTAAGAGAAAAATATATTGAAATAAGTATAGGTATAGTGTATGCTGGTCCACATCCTCATTCTTACAATGTTACAGTACAATAGATAATAGATCATATATTTATAGCAAAGGACTTTCCTGTTGAGGTTAACTGATAGAGCAAGGAGTGGATGAATTTGTAGGAGAAAAATATATTGAAATAAATATAGGTATAAGTACAGGTATAGTTTATGCTGATCCTGACCCTCATTTTTTTAGTGTTACAATACAGTAGAAGGTAATAGGTCATGTATTTATAGCAAACGAGTTTCCTGTTGAGGTTAACTGATAGAGCAACGTGTGGATGAATTTGTAATAGAAAAATATATTGAAATAAGTACAGATGTAAATATAGGTATAGTGTATGCTGATCCAAGTCCACACTCTTACAGTGTTACAGTACAATAGGAAGTTAATAGGGAGCATGTTCATATATTTGTAGCAAAGGACATTAACAAAAAACTAACCTTGATGTGTAGCTCTAGCTGAAGGCTACATGAAACAGCAATAGAAATCTACTTATAGCTCTTTTGTTTCTAGACCTTGCGACCGAAAACGAAATTTATATTCAAGGACACAATTATATGGACCTCTCATTATTTTGAATTTTTTCTTTCTTTTTTTATTTCTTTCGACCAGGTCAGGGATACACGAAAGGAAAGGTGTAGAGTTTTTCCTCAAGTAATTACTTCATTAGCACACTGCGACAAGTATTGGGTTCTTCGGGGTTTTTGAAGAGGCAAAATCTTTCGACTTGTCCAGATTTCCGAGTAAAAGAGGGTCGACAGAGGAAAATTCTACGTACAGAAGCTTCGTACAAAGACGTTCAGCTTTTCATGCAGATAGTTTTTTAAGCTTCTTCTTGCAGCTCGTTTTGCTCAACGTACGTAAACGCCAAAGTTAAAGAGGCGGCGGACCATGGCAATTATGCGTTCGACCAACGAAAAACGATTAGCTCGCATGGATGTGCAGGTGGTCGGAGGACGATGTAGCAGCAATTCTCCGAATTGAAATAGAAATATTCCAACGTTTCAATTTAAAGGTGCAAAAATACAAACAATACAAGTACAAGTTGAAAAAATCATATTTATCAAAATGTAGATGATTTTTACCATCCGACATCTTCCATTGTAGCTAGACAACAGATGTTGCAACAGACACGCGATACATCCATAAAGCGCAGCTCCAAGTGGCATAAAAATAACATAGCGCGGGGATTCGCGGTTTCAGCCGCGTCGAATTTCTCAAGCAGAAGCGCCATTACCAGCGGCCCCCATAAAATAAGCTGCAGGATCGCGGCTCCGTACGACCAAACCTCGTGGCAGCTCTAACCGAACAACCAGTTTAACCCAAGTATATCGCTGCGAAAGAAGGCAGACTCGCATTGTCTCCGTGCTCTCGTTCCGGCCGTTTTCCATCGTCCACGCACGGCTTTTGTCGACAGATCTGCGTAGGGGTGGAACGCGTAAAAATACGACGAGCAGGGGGAGGGGCCAGGCATTGTTCCAAAAGTTAGCCTCGCCGCGTGCAGCATGCACGAAATCCGCAAAGTCAGTAAATTTTCGTGAGCACTACCTGTTCAACCAGCGTGTATCCCCTTGTATACTCTGTTTGCGTAGGATGCAGACCACCCAGGTCGCCCGACGCCTCTGCCGTATCCTCAACGGAATTGACTTAGCGGAATCCGGGGCGAGGGACGTAAGGACAGGGGACAACGAAAACGGAAAAGAGAAAGAGGAGAAGGAGAGGGATAGGAAAGAGAGAGGGCCGGCTCGTATGTAAGCAACGAAGCCTTTAACCCGACCTGGTCCAGCACTTTATTTTTCATCTCATTGTCCGTCGACAGGATCACGACTCCCCACGTTGGCCATTGCGAAGCGAATGTGGGGCGCCTGCTCGCTTTGCCATTCGCTACGTTTTGCTGGCTTCTTGAAAAACTACCTCGGCATCTATTTACCGTCGGATGATAACCGGCATGGTCCTTGGGAATAAAGAAATTCGAGTGAGAGATAAGCAGCGGGCAAGCACGAGACTCGATGTCTTAGTTTTGAGAACTCGAGAAGCGACGAGTGTACGTTGCAACAGGTTAAACCTAACCTTGCTAATATTATCCGATTGATCGATTTGTCGATTTTGTATAGGAATTTGTATAAAGTTGGATTTTAGAAGGAAAGAAGCGACGATGAGTGTGCAATTTTAAGTGAAATTTGCTAACTGGTCATTTGCTTGCTACTTGGTCTGGTAGGTTAGTCCGATGGTTGTTAACAATGTTGAGATGTTCTAGTTTAAAAAAATTTTTTTGTGATTTTAGTTGGATATTTTAAATGTCTGTTCTAGTCGCGAGAATTTGACGGAAGGTAATTTACATGGTAATTTAAAATAATGAAAGTTCCTGCGTTTTGAATTTAGGTTCCTTCCGGAGGACAAGATCCGTGGGTAGAAAAATTAAAAATTCATAGCAATCTCCACTTGTAAATAACTGCTAATAGCGTTAAATTGTGCAAATATAGTTTACCGGGTAAAACAATGTAAGTGGCATTAAGCGTTGCACATGTTGCAACACATAGACATTAAACATCGTCAATTTCATAGCAACTCTTACTCGCAACATGAGAAAATATACTTTCGTAACAAAAGTAAAAAGAACACTTTGAACAAACATATTTCTTGTTTTTCAGACAGGTTCACACGGTATATGTGCTTCAACACACGCACACTAAATATCAGCAATTTCATAACAACTGTTACTGACGACATGAGAAAATATGCGTCTGTAACAAAAGTAAACAGAACATTTTCAACGAATATATTCTTTCTTTTTTATACAGATATTTACTTAAATTGCTAGCAAATTTAAGTCAATTTGTTTCATTCAACTTTTCCTACGACTAAGAGGTGGCACATGAATTCCGATTATACTAGCGAAATATACAATTTTCTCGTACACGCAAGATCTTACAATAATGGAAACCAATTAAATTTCCAAAATGATTTCAAACCAGAGAAGGTTCTTCTCAATCCTACGAAATTTAACCTTTGACACAGCGTGTTGGCAACAAGTCTTCGATTCTGGCTGTTGAGGTTAACTGATAGAGCAACAAGTGGATGAATTTGTAATAAAAAAATATATTGAAATAAGTATAAGTGTAGGTATAGTATATGCTGATCCAGATCCTCACTCTTTTAGTGCTACGATACAATAGAATGTAATAAATCATATTTTTATAGCAAAGGGGTTTCCTGTTGAGGTTAACTGATAGAGCAACAAGTGGATGAATTTGTAACAAAAAAAATATATTGAAATAAGTATAAGTGTATGTATAGTATATGCTGATCCAGATCCTCACTGTTTTAGTGCTACAATACAATAGAAGATAATAGGTCATATTTTTATAGCAAAGGGGTTTCCTGTTGAGGTTAACTGATAGAGTAACAAGTGGATGAATTTGTAACAAAAAAAATATATTGAAATAAGTATAAGTATTGATATAGTATATGTTGATCCAGATCCTCACTCTTTTAGTGCTACAATACAATAGAATGTAATAGATCATATTTTTATAGCAAAGGAGTTTCCTGTTGAGGTTAACTGATAGAGCAACAAGTGGATGAATTTGTAATAAAAATATATTGAAATAAGTATAAGTGTAGGTATAGTATATGCTGATCCAGATCCTCACTCTTTTAGTGCTACAATACAATAGAAGATAATAGGTCATATTTTTATAGCAAAGGGGTTTCCTGTTGAGGTTAACTGATAGAACAACGAGTGGATGAATTTGTAATGGAAAAATATATTGAAATAAGTATAGGTACAAGTGTAGGTATAGTTTATGCTGATCCAGATCCTGACTCCTACAGTGCTACAGTACAATAGGAAGTTAATAGGGAGCATGTTCATATATTTATAGCAAAGGACATTAGCAAAAAACTAACCTTGATGTGTAGCTCTAGCTGAAGGCTACAAGAAACAGCAATAGAAATCTACTTATATCTCTTTTGTTCTTAGAGCTCGTAACCCAAAAACAAAATTTATATTCAAGGGAACAATAATATGGATCTCTCGTTATTTTGAATTTTCTTCGCTAAATTCTATTCTCTTCGTAACAGCGGTCTCCAGGTCACGGATATACAAAAGTTATTCTTGAAGTAATTACTTTAACATTTCCGATGGATTGGAATATAGTTTTAGTAATTAGAATATATTTTTTAGTTATCATGGTGCGTCATCATACGTTCAACTATCAAATGGAATATTCTTTTCTTCTGTCTTCCTAACTCCAATAAAGAATTTAACAAACAAAAATGTTCTTCCCTTTTCATACATTGAAACATTGCTCAGACTCACGATTCGTGCTCGTTAAGCTTCAGCATCCTCAACTTCTCACACTTGTCTTCTTTTTCTTCAATATAATAACAATTTCGTGTAATATTTTTGCACATCATTTTGCATCGTGTATATATTTTCATCCATCTCATAAATTTCGGTTTACCTATTTTTAATTATTGGGTTAGCAACTAAGTGATCGCGGATTTTGTCAATACCACTTAATGACAAGATCCGCAATAACTTACTTGCCAACCCAATCAGCTGTGGTTAACCGAAGCCGCCATTTTCCAAGCGAAAACGCACTGGAACCTCGAAATCCTTCTGCCCAGACGAAAGCCAACCAACCACCCTCGGCTTTATCGCTGCCGAGTCAAGTTTCTCCTTTTTCCATTTATATTTACACGTATTCAATGTGGTCTGTGTTGCAGCGATTTACATGGTCGTTAAAAAACGCTTACATCGTCGTGAGGCTGTTGGACGTGGCACGAGTCGAACACAAAGATCGAAAGGCAGTGAAAAAGAAAGAAAGAAGAATCCTAAGGAAAGAGAGCTAATACGCCATAAGAAAAAGAGACAGGAAAAGTGGGGAAAGAGAAGAATCACGGCGCGAAATTTCTATTTTGCGGGTGGTGTACGTGTTATACAGCAGAAGAAGATGAAAATGACCAAAGAGAAAGCATCTTATCTGTCTCGTGCATAAATACAGCAACATTGTCGTTGTAAAGTGGACACGGAACATACTTGTTACGTTGCTGGTCCGCGGGCCACCGTCTGCAGCCTCACCGCTTCGGTGCTAAGTAAAATGATATATTGCGGTTAAACGCGGCCCCGCGGATTCGTGTGCGTGCCTGTATCACCGGCCATATATACGTACACACGTTACACGTGGCCGTGTTTAATATCGAAACGGTGTTGGTGAGTGGGCCACCCACGGTGGCCTTGCTGGACCACCCAACGAGCCGCGCTATTATAAGGGGCCGTCTCTACTTCGCACTTTACCTCGATCCGATACTTCGTTGCTCCCCTTTAACCCCTTCAACGGCTCTGACACATTACTCGAGAGCCGGGCGAATCGAACCGGGACAACGATTTCTTTTTCCCTCTCTTTCTCTTTTTTCTCTATCGTCTTCTTCGTTTTTTCCACGGTGCCGCTTGTTATCCATTAATCAGCCGGCTCTTTCGTGAGATTAGGGGGATACGTTGTATCGCTTGTTCACTCTCTTCGAGTCCTTCAGCGGGCTACGACGCGTTGAATAGCGTACGATCTCGTAGACGAACCAATGTAATACGATCTTAGCTGACGTTTCGTCGGACGAAGAGAGAAACGATAGGCAGGTGTGAGAAACGTTGACGATCGATCGGCTACACCAACGTAATTATCCGACGGTGATTAATAAACGTTGCGTTACTATCGCTTATTCGCTACGACCATCCACACTTTCTTTCGTTCGGCGCTGGCACGTGCAACACACGGCCTTGGCGGCTCCATGTCTATACGGGGTGTTCGAAAGATTCAATTTGCAGAGTTTGGTGAAAGTGAGGGGAGAGGGGGGGGGGTTTATTTTGGTAAAGGGAAAATTGTTTGCTGATGGAATACGACAGCCTGAGTTATCTTTCGTTCTTTTCTCTTTTTCTTACAGTCGACGTTACGCGATTTTCGTATTATACGATGAATTTTGTAATTTGCGAAACAAAGCGAACTTCATGTTGAGTCCATGATTTTTGTATACGTTGAAGATTACAAGTTGACATTCGGTTCTTACGAGAAATGCTGCTGAGTCCTAAGAGTAAACCGTGCACGTGAGTTTTTCATTGTGGCTGTATGTTAGTATGAAAGTGAAGAAATAAAAGAGTACACTAGTAGGGGAATGGATATATTCGAGTATGATTTTTTATTTCTGTTTATCTTCCGCCTTTGCGATCACTTCCATCCATTAAAGTTAGAGAAATTTATCAAATGTGCAGCTGGACAAATTGTAAAACAGAAATTAAAAATAAAAAGAAGAAACTTCCATCTACGTTACAAGATAGGACAATAACCGTAAAACTTACGGATAAACAGAAATATTGTGTTGGCAACTAGGTGATTGCGGATTTTGTCAATACCACCTAATGACAAAATCCGCAATCACTTAGTTGCCAACACAACGGAAAACTTAGACAGAAAGAAAAATAAAACTTAACCAGAGAACGATAGACGTAAACTTACTCATAAACAAAAACAAAATAGATCATAGCAATGACCATAAATTAACTCAAACTCTGTTACATACATATACAATTAAAACTGAACCAGAGAACAATAGATGTAAACTTACTCATAAACAAAAAGAAAATAAATCATAGCAATGACCATAAATTAACTCAAACTCTGTTAGATAGACATACAATTAAAACTGAACCAGAGAACAATAGATGTAAACTTACTCATAAACAAAAACAAAATAAATCATAGCAATGACCATAAATTAACTTAAACTCTGTTACATACATATACAATTAAAACTGAACCAGAGAACAATAGATGTAAACTTACTCATAAACAAAAACAAAATAAATCATAGCAATGACCATAAATTAACTCAAACTCTGTTACATACATATACAATTAAAACTGAACCAGAGAACAATAGATGTAAACTTACTCATAAACAAAAACAAAATAAATCATAGCAATGACCATAAATTAACTGAAGCTCTATTAGATAGACATACAATTAAAACTGAACCAGAGAACAATAGATGTAAACTTACTCATAAACAAAAACACAATAAATAAATTACAGCACTGATCATAAATTAGCCCAAACTCTGTTACATACATATACAATTAAAACTGAACCAGAGGACAATAGATGTGAACTTACTCATAAACAAAAACAAAATAGATCATAGCAATGACCATAAATTAACTCAAACTCTGTTAGATAGACATACAATTAAAACTGAACCAGAGAACAATAGATGTAAACTTACTCATAAACAAAAACAAAATAAATCATAGCAATGACCATAAATTAACTCAAACTCTGTTACATACATATACAATTAAAACTGAACCAGAGAACAATAAATGTAAACTTACTCATAAACAAAAACAAAATAGATCATAGCAATGACCATAAATTAACTCAAGCTCTGTTAGATAAACATACAATTAAAACTGAACCAGAGAACAATAGATGTAAACTTACTCATAAACAAAAACAAAATAAATCATAGCAATGACCATAAATTAACTCAAACTCTGTTACATACATATACAATTAAAACTGAACCAGAGAACAATAGATGTAAACTTACTCATAAACAAAAACACAAATAAATTACAATAAATTACAGCAATGATCATAAATTAGCCCAAACTCTGTTATATACATATACAACTAAAACTGAACCAGAGAACAATAGATGTAAACTTACTCATAAACAAAAACACAATAAATAAATTACAGCACTGATCATAAATTAGCTCAAACTCTGCTATATACACATAGAACTACCTACATCTGTCCTTATAATACAAGTTAACATTTACCTATGTTTACCTAATATTCTACATATTATTCGACCGCACCCGGTATATACACATGATATAGCAATTTTATAAAATATATAATTTTGCAGTAATACAAGATGTCCCTTAACTAGCACCTGTTGGTAAAGATTCTGCACATGAAAACACACAAACAGTTCATATGAACGTATTCGACCTTGTTTCCGCGTTTCATTGAGCTTTACGTTCGTATAAGTCTATCAAACAATAGAAACAATATAAAAATCAACTCAGAATTCGGCAAATGTCCAGCTGGACAAATTGTAAAGTACAAATTAAATAAAAAAAAAAAAAACTCGGTCTATCCATTTACTCTAAAAGAGGTCGCAACAGCTAACTGTAAGTTAAAAGCCACTGTCTACCGGCTATTGATAATTCTCAAATCTCCCACCTTTGCAAACTATTTTCAACCTCGCCAAAGTTAGTATCCGTTTCTCGCAGGAAGCAGCGTCGATTTATATAAGAGTACACCGTGTATATGAACGGCGACAGGCTAGCGAGTTCCGCGGCTACGTGTGCGTGTGCAAATCGTGCGTGCCAACTTCCGCGGTGTACCACCTGGGTGGTCCACGATCGAGGAATACAAGGATTAGATAGCTCGATAAGACGTACACGCATTTGTACGCACACCCCGTCGCTGTTACGTAGCTCGGCGACGTATCCGCTTGAAATCGTTAGCTGCCAGCCGATGGAAATACAGTACTAACGATGAATTGTGAGCCGTAGGACGGCGGAGCAGCGGCCCGAAGACCACAGCCCGAAATTATATAATTGAAATTTTATCTCGCAGCCGGATCCGAGCGTTCGAAACACTGTGTAAACGCCGCGACGCTTCTGTCGTATTTCTTCGTGGCGTAATTCCTTCGAGCGCGCGATTAATCATTCTGGAAATTTTATAGCGAGTATTTTCGGTCGAAAAGAGACACGTCGACTGGCGCGCTCGAGATTTAAATTAAGACGACGGCGTGTCGCTGCGATTCGCTCCATTTTTATTATTCTCAAACCTCGATCGCTGGTTACATGACGCGATCACGACGGTTTAGTGGAGGAAACGTCGATAGGTTTCCAGCGGTTGGCTGCTTTTGACGAGTATACTCGTCACGAAGAAATGGCAATATTCGCCGTTACCAGGAGAAAGCAAAACAGTCATTTCGTTGTAACTTGATTCTGTATTATAACATGTACTCTGTGTTTGACGAGTATACTCGTCACGAAGAAATGGCAATATTCGCCGTTACCAGGAGAAAGCAAAACAGTCATTTCGTTGTAACTTGATTCTGTATTATAACATGTACTCTGTGTTTGACGAGTATACTCGTCNACGAAGGAATGACAATATTCGCCGTTACCAGGAGAAAGCAAAACAGTCATTTCGTTGTAACTTGATTCTGTATTATAACATGTACTCTGTGTTTGACGAGTATACTCGTCACGAAGAAATGGCAATATTCCGCGTTACCACGAGAAAGCAAAACAGTCATTTCGTTGTAACTTGATTCTGTATTATAACATGTACTCTGTGTTTGACGAGTATACTCGTCACGAAGAAATGGCAATATTCCGCGTTACCACGAGAAAGCAAAACAGTCATTTCGTTGTAACTTGATTTTGTATTATAACATGTACTCTCTGTTTGACGAGTATACTCGTCACGAAGAAATGGCAATATTCCGCGTTACCATGAGAAAGCAAAACAGTCATTTCGTTGTAACTTGATTCTGTATTATAACATGTACTCTGTGTTTGACGAGTATACTCGTCACGAAGGAATGACAATATTCCGCGTTACCAGGAGAAAGCAAAACGATCATTTCGTTGTAACTTGATTCTGTATTATGACATGTACTCTGTGTTTGACGAGTATACTCGTCACGAAGGAATGACAATATTCGCCGTTACCAGGAGAAAGCAAAACGATCATTTCGTTGTAACTTGATTCTGTATTATAACATGTACTCTGTGTTTGACGAGTATACTCGTCGTCGCCTACCTTTTCCCACACATTTTACGTACACACTTTTCAAAGAGGTCACATCAGCTAACTATTGGGTTGGCAATTAAGTGATTGCGGATTTTATCAATACAACCTAATGACAAAATCTTAGTTGCCAACCCTTTTTGTAGTGTACATTAATATGCACCGATATGAAGATTTCTTATAGAAAACGTAAAGTAAGTGTGAAAATTAGAAAATGTTTTCTTTTTATCGTCCTACTGTACATGGCAATGGAAATGCTGTAGTATAGAATTTAAGAGCAATTTTCATTTGTAAATAACTATTAACTGGATTAGACTGCGTAAATAATGTTCATTACACACATGCTGCAACACATGCACACTGAACATCATCAATTTTATAACAATTGCAAATGTTTATGCAAATTATTTATGAACAGAAGGAGGATTAGTGCTCACAGTGTCTGCAAATTTAAAGGAATAGCACATGATGTTTTTGATGACACATCAAAAACCCGCTGGGATTAGCCATCCACATGTTATTCAGCAATTAGGTTAGAAAAATCTACCAAATGTCCAGCTGGACACATTGTAAAGTACAAATTAAATACTAAAAAAAAAAACAGTGTTTTCTATAAGAAGTCTTCAGATTTGTTTTAAATATACTGGTGTAGTTTTATTGTTTCACTTTCTCTTGCTAGAAATAATCTTTCTTTGTCCAAAGATATCAGATATGACATTTACTATTTATTTATTTAATTCATGAAACTTAATCCCTGTGTTGCGGTATGAACTGACTTCTGGTTTACATGTTTCTCTCAGTACTCTTACGGTATATCGTGTAGCATAATCCAACGTAACAAAGCCAACATGGCACCTACCATCGTCATATACCGGAAATGCGAAGAAATGAAAAAGTTTGAGTTTGTAACGACAGAAGAATCTAGTACTTTAAATAGCAGGTCCGGAAGCAACCAATGTTTCCCCCAAATATTTTAACGCGCTGTTTCACAAAGGATTACAAAAACCCATGGTTTAGTGTAAAAAGAATACGTAGTTTCTGCGAAGAAAACAAGAGACGCGCCTGGCAGCTACAAAACACCACCACTTCGACGTCAAACATACGTATCGCGCGAAACACCACCGTAAACCATCTAATTTTCACTAATAAAATTCCCCTTCTCTCTCTGCTGTCCCTTTCAAATCGCTAACCTGACCCAATTTCGTGGAACGCTCTGTACAACAAGATAAATAACAAACTCGTAATTCTACCGCTATTTAACCCTGCAGCGCACCTATGCGTACGACGTTGCAATTATGTCGCCGCAAATGAGCAGGTATCTACCGTCGCTCATACATTTTCAGCCAACACGTGGCGCTCACCTCGTAAATCAATTTCATCGCGTGGCAAGTTAACGCGACGCGCGACATCTGCGCATGCTTCGCTTAGATACGAGCCTATTAGGCAAATTTCGTGGCGAGCACGCTCGCCGACTGCAAATATCGCTCGGTCAGCGCCGAGCAGGATACCACTTCCGTCGTGGCGCGGCCGGGTGGTCGGCGCTTAACGCGGCCGACACGTTCCGCGCCTCCTTCTTCTCGCAAATTTTCGAAACGCGTTACAAGTCGCAGGAAACGTAGCCTGGCCGTCAGCAGACCCTTGATAACAGAGAGCGGACACGGGCCGAATCGCCAATGGGACAGCCTGGGCCCGTTGCGTAAGTGGAAACCGGCCGATTCTCATTTTTATTTATCTACCTTTGCTTCACTCAACAAGGGAATATCCTACCCGCGTAGAAACGATCGAATTAGGCAAATGCGTCAGACCGACAACGGCCTCCTACAAAACATTCTTTTCGCGGATGCAATTAATCTTGTCGATCCGCGTGAGTCGTATCGCGTTGGGCAGATAAAAGCACGTTAGCTTTCTTTCCGTTTCGTTGTCCGGTTGTTTCCTTTTTCTTGCTATGCTAATGCGACATGTATGTTCCTTGCTTGGTTATTATGTACGTTATTACGCACGGGTAGGGTTAGGCAGAGGTATAGTAATCGTAGTGGAACCGGACAGGAGGTGATTCTGCGTGAAAAAATGAGTCGAAGATTGGGAATAAGTTTTCGTCGTAGGACGCTTCGTTCTTGGGGAAAATCGAGTTTGACAATTTGACATGATTTAATTAACGCTACAGCTACTGTAATAAAGTTTTTTTTTTTGTTATTTAATTTGTGCTTTACAATTTGTCCATTCTATTTGTCTATTTCAAGCAGTCAAAGTTTTTATTTTTTTTTTATTATTTATAGAAATTAATAAATAACATATTATTGTTATATACTATCGACATATAGTATTATATATTGAACGTGCTTAGTAAGCTCATCACACGTTCTAACAGCAGAATATGACTTTCGATGGTACGCGATTGTTTTGCACGTGGGTATAGCACGTGTGGCCCTTTTTATATTTCCGACTAGTCGCGAGCGACTACAAAACCCATCGTCGTATATGGCACAATCTCCATTCCTGCTGCCGCGACTCATCGCGACAGAAGAGGCGCGTGCGACTGCAAAGTAAATGTACGACATACACACGTGCCATTCCCACACCCAAGAACAATCGCGCGAGACTGAACGTCATTTTGTTGCTAAAAGCGTCAGGAATCTCGACGAAGGACGCTTTAATATATAATGCTATTAACTTACGATACTAAACCAATATATAATGTTATAGTTTATAATACATTCTTACTAAAAATAATTAATATTATAAAGATCTTAATATTTCACAGATACCCAAAATTACATTGTTTTATTTATGTTTCTTGGTTTCTGCTATATTTTTTTCTTCGATACTAACAATTTTTCGGCATAAATAGATCAGTAACTTTTTATAAGAAATGCCACGACGGATTCATTAGCGTGTTAACACTAAGCTTGTTAGTTAACTAAAACTTAACTAGGCCTAGTCAAGTGACCGATTTGAAAATTTAATTTAACTTAATTTAATATCAAATTTCATTGAAAATCCCACATTCGTCGTTGCTTCCTTTTAAAAGATGATCAGTTCCCCTAAAAAGCACCGAATTACTTGGCAATTCGCGTCCAATTAGTCGCAAATGGGAAACAGCTAGAAAAATGTACCGAATATCCAGCTGGACAAATTGTAAACTACAAAATAAATAAAAGAATATAAAAATGAGAAACATTTTTCCCAAGCCTCATCTCACGACAAATTGTTCATTCCGTCCAACCCATCACTACCGATTTCACCGATTCTTATCAGCATCCCATGTCACTGTCGAGTCTCGTGCGATCGTTACACGCACCGATGAAACAATGTTGCACCAATATCTTTTGCAGCTTGACGCAAAACGTTACTGTCGTTCGAACCAACCTATATAGGTGCTTGTACATACGCAGCCACCTTCCCTTCCGAGTAAAACTGAAGCGATGTAAACGATAGTCTCGTCACGGTCTCGTGACACTATCGAGCATCACGCAATTGTTGCATGCACGAGCGAGACAATGTTGAACCAATATCTTACAGCTTGACAGAAGACGTTATTGCCGGTTGAATCAACTGACGTATATACGTATGTAACTACTTAAGTGCTTTTTCCATCGGGCAAAAATGAGGAACGTAAACGATAGCCGTGAGCGGACTATGGATAGCGGATACGTAAGTCCATATTTACGACGAAGAGTACGCGCAACAGACCATGCAGGAGAAAAATCTGCATAACATGAATTAAGGAAAGAACACGTAACTCAGCTTCGTACGCTGCATCCCCATTGACGTTACAATACTAATATTATCGCGGATACAAGTTAGCAAGTAGAAATTAATTTCCATGATAGACTAGCGATAGATCGATCGGAGTGGCATCGACACGCTAACCTGAACCGATATAACAAGCTGTTCGATGTCCGACAGAACAGATTGCATGCAATCTATGGGATAACGAGAGAAAAAAAGTGATGGATTGATAGACTTGTGATACGCTGTTGCACGAATCTTAATGCATAGAAACTACATGGAAAGAAACGAGTTCTGCTGGTATCTTGCAGCCTCGTTAACGTCACAATGCCATTATCGTAGATAAAAATCTGTCACTAGAAAGTACGAATTAATTTCAATCACAGACTAGCAGCGCCCCTTGCATACCATGTTGTAAACCGAAAGAAATAAGATCCGCCATAAGCGTTTCTTCCTATATCAACTTCTCTCTCTCTCTCTCTCTCTCTCTCTCTCTCTCTCTCTCTCCCTTTCTCTCTGTACCTGCTGATTCTTTTTTCTTTTCCTCTTCTTTCCCGTTCCCGATCGCATCTCATCGCTGCGCGATCCGCTTCAGCATTATAATTTCAAATGTACATCACACTGCGAGACGTATGCACGTTGCAAATACACGTTTGCAGGAGGGTCGAGGCGTGCCACGGCGACCAGTCCGTCTGCGTTAAATGCTCCAATTATTAATTTACCTCGCTCACAATGTCCGGCGTGTACGCAAAGACGAATGCAACGTGTTATTCCGTGCAGTGCACGTAATGACGTTCTCCGGCCGGCAGAACCCGCGCTCATCTTTCTCTTTCACTTGTTGCTTGTCTTTGGCTGCCATCTTCGCGTTTTCGACGGTATTAACCGAGACCACGTGGTTGCCTTCGGCTACACCGCAACAGGACCACGTTTTTTCGCCCTAAACATCGGTTGCCAAACGTCGCGTCGCACGGAAAATCTACGCCAGCTCCAAGGACGTTTTCGTTCGACAGATACCGTCGCCAGACAGTAAACGATTTTGTATCTTTCTTTTCTATTATTATTTTATTTGTATCTTATAATTCGTCCAGCTGGACATTTGGTAAATTTTTCTAGCTTAAGTTTGTATCTTGACGACCTAAGAGATTGAATATCGTTTCGACGATAATAATAAATAATAATAAACAGCTTCTAGTGTTTGGTATTTCTCGCTAGCACTTCAATATTAAATATCAGACAGCAGGTTTCATTATTTAATTTGTACTTTACAATTTGTCCAGCTGGACATTCGGTAAGTGGCAGCACAAATATTATTTGGTATCGTTTGGTATTTTTACTGTTTATAATATCATCAATGCGAAACAAGAAGGAAATTACGTTACCCGTAATGTTCCCTGTGGGAATAAAAGCAGAGTAAGCGGAAATTAGTTTTTGCTGTTTACATTACTGTACTGTTATAGAAAGGAGACTAAAAAGAAAACATACCACTAACCTCACTAAAGAAATAAAATAGTCAAACTCGAAGATGGTATCCTGCTGGGGATAGCCATCCACACGTTATTTAGCAATTAAGTTAGAAAAATTTACCAAATGTTCAACTGGACAAATTGTAAAGTACAAATTAAATAAAAAGAAAAGAAACATTACTTTCAAGGAGAGACAAGGTAAGACGTGAGATTCCCGGTAACTTTTTGCTGTGCAAATAAAAGCAGAATTAAGCGTTCGAAAGTATCCTGCATCGAATAATAAATTGACTGAAATTAGCGAAATTGAAACTTGGATAGTTTAATTTGCACGAATAGCATACAAGTACAAAGTTTCTCTTTGTCCACAGGCAACCCATTTTGCCCGTATTATTTTATTCAACAAAGAATGCAAAATATCTCTTTTTCAATAATTACATCGATAATAACCTATAATTTATCTTTCCAACTAATTATAGATCTGCTCTGCCATATACCAACGTTTCATTATGTTTCTCTCTTTCTCTTCGAATTATCAGAGACACGTGGTTTCACGGACACGTACGTCCCTTTCCGACCCGATCGTCAACCTCATAATCAAACGCACGTCCTTCCTCGTCTACCGACCATGCTTTACTTTCCATCATTTAAAATGCACTTACACGCGAGACCAAACGAACAGAGTATTTATTGCGACCCGAATGATTCTCGTTCCGTGTTGAGCGGTACACTGGCCCTCCCAGCCTGCGGAGCCTCATTAAAGCTTATTAAATGATTTTCCGGGCCAATTTCATTCAATTACATCGCCGTGTACGGCACGGTAATTAACTTATCCGATTTTTAGACGCCGTGTATCTCGACTTTTCGCAAATTGTCGTAAATCACGGACTTCCTTTCCATCCTCTTCTGCAACTCGAAAACGCACACGTTCATTTTATGAGACTCGAAAATGGTGTCCCGCTAGAGGTCGCCATCCACATGTTATTCAGCAATTAGGTTAGAAAAATTGACCAAATGTCCAGCTGGACAAATTGTAAAGTACAAATTAAATAATAATAATAAAAAAAAGAAAAAACTTTCATTGTTTAAAATAGACAAACTCGAAGGTGGTATCCCGCTGGGATTAGCCATCCACATGTTATTCAGCAATTAGGTTAGAAAAATTGACCAAATGTCCAGCTGGACAAATTGTAAAGTAGAAATTAAATAATAAAAAAAATTTCATGAAAAATGAGGCAGTGCAACAGAAATAGTTCTTGCTGTCTCTCTCTCCTCCTCCCTCTCTCTTTTGTGTAGTCGTAAGATTCTTTTTTGTGGCAAGTAAACATCCCTGAACCGTCTCGTGGGATCGATCGGTAAATAAAATAAAATCCCCGGGGAATTTCATGGAAACGTTCTCGTTAGACTGTGGCTACGTTCCTGACGCGTTTACAAAACACCACCGATCACTGTCATTCAAATACTATCGGACTTCCTGTCGCGACCACTCGTTCTTTCTCGTCGGTTTGCTTCTGTCGTTGGACTGCGGATGTTTGAGCGTTTATGTGACATTTAAAGATGCTTATGATACAATACGTATACAGGGTGGTCCGTTTCAGGTTTCATTTTATAACTTGGTGTAGCTACAGGAAAATGATGAACGATCGGAAGAGCGCTACATCCGTAGGATTGTACCTTTTTTAGAAATGCAATGGCGCATGTGAAATCAGAAACGCCGCTAGTTGGACGACAGCAAATGCAAAGGAATTGCTCGTTTCCAGAATCTTCTGTAACACCTTGTTTTCTCGCGAGTAAGCGAAATTTTACATGTTTTTTATTTTCGTAGAAAAATTTGTATGGGAATTTTATATTTCTATGTGTCTATTTTACATATTTCTGTTTATTTCTATTTTTCTAATTGCGTATATGGATTTTTATAAACAGTCGCAAGTTACTTTTCGCTTGTGTAATTTTTGGGAAAATTTTATTTTCATTTTGTTGCGATTATTCAGAGCGAAGCTTGTGATAGGATAACGTGGCTCTGCTACACTGATTTTATTTGACATTTTGTTACTGATGATTCACGGTTACGAGCTGGATGGATGGAGGGAGTCACGCAATTAGCAATTAGGACGAGTCCTGTCTCCTGCTTCGCGCGGATAAAAAACACTGACCGAGGAAAGAGATAAATGGTATAACAGGATTTATCTTCCTCTGACGACACTTCCCTTTTGCAAGTATAACGATGCACCTGCAACTGCTAATGCACAACAGTAATAACAATAGAAACATCAACGTGTGAGTTGTTTCACAACGTTGGTATAAGAATTATTTTTGCAAGTACAACGATGCACCTGCAACTGCTAATGCACAACAGTAACAACAATAGAAACACCAACGTGTGAGTTGTTTCACAACGTTGGTATAAGAATTATTTTTGCAAGGACAACGATGCACCTGCAACTGCTAATGAACAACGGTAACAACAATAGAAACACCAACGTGTGAGTTGTTTCACAACGTTGGTGTAAGAATTATTTTTGCAAGTACAACGATGCACCTGCAACTGCTAATAAACAANCGGTAATAACAATAGAAACACCAACGTGTGAGTTGTTTCACAACGTTGGTGTAAGAATTATTTTTGCAAGTACAACGATGCACCTGCAACTGCTAATGCACAACAGTAATAACAATAGAAACACCAACGTGTGAGTTGTTTCACAACGTTGGTATAAGAATTATTTTTGCAAGTACAACGATGCACCTGCAACTGCTAATGAACAACGGTAATAACAATAGAAACACCAACGTGTGAGTTGTTTCACAACGTTGGTATAAGAATTATTTTTGCAAGTACAATGATGCACCTGCAACTGCTAATGAACAACGGTAATAACGATAGAAACAGCAACGTGCGAGTTGTTTCACAACGTTGGTATAAGAATTATTTTTGCAAGTACAACGATGCACCTGCAACTGCTAATGAACAACAGTAATAACGATAGAAACAGCAACGTGCGAGTTGTTTCACTACGTTGATATAGAACATATATATACAACGTAGACAATCGTTCATTTATTCACAGATTATCGACACCCAATTTAAACCGAGTTACTTAATTTCTCAACGTTTAATATTATTTTGTATTCTTGTATTTTGTATACAACGATTAAAATATTGAAATTCAGGATCGACGTTCCGAAAGTTTAGAAAACATCCTTAAAATCACGTTCATGAAAATATGAGTTTGCAGAAATTTGCATACCAGTCTATTGGGTTGGCAACTAAGTGATTGCGGATTTTGTCATTAGCTGGTATTGATAACATCCGCAATCACTTAGTTGCCAATAGTTACTATGAAGTTATTAAAGAAACGTGTCCAATTCTTTCTACTGAAATAAGAATTGAAATGATTAGTCTACGCGAATCTAATTTTCCTAACAGCATAATTTCGCGAACATCGAAGAACATGCGAGGAAAATTTGAAGGAGGACATTTAAATCATCGGTAGTCAACGTGATCGTCAACGATTGTTATCTCTGGAATGGGGCGTGAAATGTTGATAGTTTATTTAGTAACTAACGGTATTATCGTTTCTTATATCATCGTATGTCGCATTACGAGTAATTTGCAAATTATTATGCGGAATCTACTGTACACGGTGGCCATAAAAATGCTCTTATAAACAGGTCATTTTCAACCAGCCGCACTGCAATTTTCTGCTAATCGCCTTATTATCAAATTACATATAACGTACTGGCAACTCGTGCATTCAAATTTCAGCGTGCAAGTGTATAATCAGAGTTTATATTGTCGCGACTGCCCTTACGACGATAAAATCGCCAATACGTTTGGTTTAAATAACAAAAACCCTACTGTGCTGATGCTGTCACAATTGCTGCACTCGAAACAAAGGAACCACGAAACTTCATTGATATCTGCACATGATATTTCCACACTATCTGTTGATTTATTTTTCTCCCCGTACAATTCTGTATATACCTCGTTCATATTCACGTTGTCGTACTAATTGCCAAACAAGCGCCGTACTAATTGCGCGAGTGAAGATTTATGTCCACTACTCTGCACAAGTATTTCGATACTCGTGCAATCCAAACGAAACACTGGTATTTTTAATACATTTTCAACACTACGATAGAAGAATGTTTCTCTAGTGTTCAATGTTTACCTCGTGCCATAGATGGGATCAAATTTTCTGTTAAATCAAAACTGAAACGAGTAATAATCATCCGTGATGAATAGCTGATGTTAACAATATCGAACAGACTTAACCTAAATTCATTTAACTTAGACATCCGTAGAAACAATTTCCATTAACCTTCAATCGCCGCTTTTTTATTTATTCCAACTAGCTGCCGTATACTATAACGTACTAGCTACATGATACTCGAATTTCTGTGTTACCCTCTGTTGGTACACTCGTTAGGAATTGAATTTCCAAAAACGCTCGAACACGGGTTTGTTTACCTTCAATGAGTAGTCCGCGTGTCGAATTTCACGTGACTAATCCGAGCAACTCGAGAGATATGAATGTCCTTTAAAAAAAAAAGTCACTTCTTTTTTAACCTTCCCAGGTTTCGTATTTGCAAAAATGTTATGTTACCCCACGCCTACGTCATAAAACATGTGTACCGTCCAAATTTCACGTTTCTAGGTACAGCGGTTTGGACTGTGCGTTGGCAAGTAAATCGGTGGGTTGTGCACTGTACATTCTGTTGCTCAGTTACACTTGTTGACTAACGTCGTACACCGGATTCGTTTTACGCCAATGAAAATCGCGTAAATAAAGCCTGTTAGTGCAAAAGAAAAAATATGTACACATACGATGACTAGCACAACGTGATGTACCTTTATCCTCATCATGTACAACCACACTGACGCGTTTGAACATCGCCGAGCAAATTACTGTACACACTTGTTGCTTTCAAAACTTCTAGCCTACTGTATATATACGCTGGTATATACAAAATATATACAGGTGTACAAAATGCTGCGTAAGCGCAGCCGCCAATTCTTCGCAGTGTGTCGTTACTGGCATTGTTCCTCTGGAAATCACAGCGAAATGGGCATCGCGTTTAAGTTCAAGAGTTTTATTCGAAGCATTAGCTTGTCCAAAAAGTGTCTTCCTTTTACAAACATGTCTTTTACAACAACGCATCTTTACACAAACTCGAAAGCTAATCAAAATCTAAACTCAAAGCTAAACAAAAATGTCATGCTTCTATTATTTCCTTATATAAGAAAAGAAACTTTTCGGACAACCCAATACATTTTACATACTTGTAACAATTTCATAGAATTCGGAAACGTGCAAACACCAACGCACGATAGTGTACGTAGAAACCTGTATCTTCCAAACGCATCGTTTGGCCAAGCAAAGATCCTGTTTTTCAGGTCTACTATCTTGTCCAACGATACCCGACAAATTTCGTGGCTGTCATTCGGGATAACATCGAAAGGAATCAGGGCACTGTGACTGGATCGGTCGTCCCTGGAGTATCGCGTCTACCGTGCTAGTGGCTCACGCACCGTAGCACAGAGAGGCAACACAGCCGTCTTGGTTGCACCCTGAAATAAGGTAGCCCCGACGACGAACCAAGGAGCCGACGTGGGTGGCCCCAGAGAGATTTGCCTTCCGCTAAATATCGCCTTTGCGCCCTCGACGTGGGTGGCCCTCTCTCTTTCTCTCGCTGCTCGCTGGCCGAGGGGAATCCTCATCCTCCGTGGCGTGGCTGCTTTTGCCCTCCTTCGTCCTCCGTCCAGGAGCAACCGTTGTTGTCTCCTGTCCTCCTCCTCCTCCTCCTCCTCCTCCTCCTCCTCCTCCTCTTCCTCCTCTATCTTCTCTTCCTTCGTCGTCATCTTCTTCTTTCTTCTCCTCCTCTTTCTCTTCCTCTTCTACTTCACTCTGCCTACCATTTCTCTATGTATGCGTGATATTGGAGGATCGCGACGAGGATTCCTCTGGAAAGAAACGGTTCCAGGGAAAGGAGAGCGGCTCTCAAAGATGAATAGGTGTTATTATAGGTAAAGGTAATGAAAGATATTGTTACGCTGTAATAAATAGTATGCGGAATCCGAAGGCGAGCCCATGGTGAGCCGAGATCGGTGCAAGCTGAACTGAGACGGTAATGATCGGTGTTCGAAGCCGTTTCCCTTCTTGCTTTATTGAGGCTAGCCAGGCAACCCGTTTGAGGGTAGATTTAGTGTTTCACGGGGAAATTAAGGTCGATTAGAACCCGGCGAATGAGGAGTGGCGAGAGCTGCTCTTAGCGTTTGCACGGTGATCATACGCCAGGAGCGAGACGCACAGGCTAATTGTCCATTGCCATTGTGCCTTTCTTTTTACCCATTTAAGCGGTGATTAACGTTAATTGTTGCGTCCTCCGGAATAATTTCTTGATGGATCGCCGATGGTGCTGCGTGTAACTATATGGAAACAATAAATGATTAATAATTATGAGATTAACGAATTAAATGAGATAGTAAGATCGTTGTTCGAACAAGCAGCAACAATCTCGTCCGACTGCACGGTAGAACGCCACTGTGGAAGCAACTTACTTACCATATTGTATCGTAGAATTTACGCTCGTTTATTAGCTTGAGGATAATCCAGGCTTTAGAACATAGACTTTCCTATTAATTGAATTATCATGAAAGTGTAATTAATTTCTAATAGAGAATAACTGGGTGCTAATAAAGTTGTAATCGACTCTAATTTCTTAATAAGTACAAGTTTTTAGTATCACTTGTCGTTCTAAGAAGCAACCCCCTTTCTTTAAAAAAAGGATGACCCTAAAAGATCTTCTGAAACACTAACCTCGGCAGACTCGGTCAAACGACGGGTTTCGAAATTTAATTTATAATTCCACGTCCATCTAACTTTCCGTAAACTCTTACACTGTCTTGTTAATTGTTAATATAACAATTTACCTAAAGTCAGATGAGCAAAAGGAACAACGACGAACGCACAATTTGAAATTGAATTTTGAAACCTGGTAAGGTTAATGTTCAGTTTTTAATAACAATACCTTTTCCACCGACGAATTGTTAATTTTTTATCTAACAGAAATATAATTCTTCCTCGCTTTGCTTTATCTTTTTCGTAAAATTCATAACAGGAGAGTCTGCCCTCCCTTCGACGTATATACTCGTCGCCGCTTGATTTGAACTACGCGCTCCCTAGGGGATTCTTAAAACGAAATTCCCCACGTACCTTGAAAATAACACTTATTTATCTATTTTATCGAACGTGCGCTACGATCCGGAGCCAAAGGGTCTCCAACTTCTCGAGCTTGCGTAATCAATTAGCACCCTCGGCGAGCGGCACGCGGAGGAATGTCGAACGTGTGCAACTCGCGGCGTAACGTTGCACAGCTAAGAATGAGAATTCCGCCGGAGAAGAAGACAGACGGGAAGAACAGGCAGAAAAAGTTGGCCAATCGTACAGTATAAATAACGTCCGGCGCGCGCAAGAACGACGCGAGCGAGGGCGTTTTTACGCGCGGTTCTGCCAAGAAGCAAAAGGAAAAGAAAAGAAGGCGAAACAAAACGGAAGAGTAGGCGAGCTAAGTCGAAACGCGTATACAGTGGCGTGCAAAAGTTTTCTGTTGCATAGATTTTTCCCTCTCTTCTCTCTTTAATTTCAGTATCATTTGTTATATGTTATATTGTGTATATATATACAGGGTGTCCCAGAACCGATAGCACAACCGAGGAGCGCTAGGATCTAGGTGAAAAAATATGTGTGAAATGTAGAATATGTTTTTTACGTTTGAGACTTCGTTGTTCTTCGACGTTCGAGAAAACCGAGCTTGGAAATTTGATTGCTATACGTAAATTTGGATAGTTGGCGATTAGATAGATTGCGAGATCAGCTGCGAAGATATTTTTCCATTTGAGGCTTCGTTTTCGAGAAAACAGAGTTTCATCGTGTTTACTCAACAATTTTATTTCCTTCCAGTTAAAAAATATCCACGTTTGAATTTTATTTGGAGATCTGTCGGATGCAGTTGATGGCCGAGTTTGGATAGAAGATTTCGCGAGGTGAGTTGAATGGCGACTTCTCAGCGAAGAAACCTTAAAAAATACCACTTTTGTACAACTTGTCATTAAACGTATTTGTTTATTCCCAGCGTCCAAGGGAAATTTATTATATTTTTATTTCAGTTTATTTTCCTTCTAGTATTCTTATTATTTTTCTGTCAAAATACTTACGTGCCGAATATGAAGGAGCACGTTGAGTGTACACAACATGCAACATGTCAATGATGCTGCCACTGATGATGATGGTAGAGGATTATATTTATTCCGTAGTGACGATTACAAAAGACGGAATAATAGTGTAAAATAGGTCCGATATATTCGCTGTTTTCGTTGGAATCACGAAGATTGTGCTGCAGGTTCGTGGTTCAACCTATAGGAAACAAAGAAAATGAATGTGATATAATATAAGCTAAAAATTGCAACATATCTGTTCCTTCTTTATTTATACAAATATCCATTTTTCATAGAAGAAGCAAAGTTTCCTGAGATTTCTTTACAAATTTCCTAGGTGTTGCATAGCAGGTGTTACATAATCTAAGTGTAGCGTTTCTTAAACTCGCAGCATTTCACATTTTCTGCTACTCTAAGACCCTTCAACTTTTCCATAGTTAACGATCAACGTACGAGCGTCTATTAATTTTGTCGCGTTATTTTCGCCGCAAGGAAAGCATGTTGCTTTATTTACGATGTTTCTCAGATCAGCTGTTCCATGTTAGGTTAGGTTACCCTACAGCGACTCACCAAAGTGTTCCAGCGCCCTTTAAGATAGAATAACCGCTCGAAAATTCGACCAAACGACTCGATTCCTCTTACAACTTCCAAGGTCTACTTTACCAGACGACGTGTAAACGAAATTCGGAAAAAATCGCAATCGGAGTGCGAATAAAGTAACAGAGGTCGCTCCTCGCAATTCTTCTACCCGAGCCTCTAACGAAACTGCAAAGAAAAAAAGATTTTGTAAATTCAGGTCGCTTGCACATAATATGCAGCGTTTTATTCGTCCTTCCTCTATCTCGCCCTGCGCTTTTTTCACCTTCCACCTTTCGAGCAAGACGCGCGCGTGCACGATCGTTGAACCAGAAGAAAAAGGACTCACGATGGATGATGGTAGCGAGCGAAAGGCAGGAAAGAGAGCAACGATAGGAGAGAGGAGAATCGAAGTGAGAGTGGTGCGGTGAATCAGAGGGGAGCTAGAGAAAGGAGAGCTAGAGAAAGGAGAGAAAGAAGAGAACGGAGCGAGCCAAGAGCAGAGGCAGCGAAGGAGAGACGGAGAGAAGGTCAGAGAGGCGACACAACGCGTGTGGTCCACCCTGTGTTGGACGACGAGCAGGTCGAGACCAGGACGACGACAGCATCTTATCCGAGACCTCCGGATCGATCGATCAATGGCGAGATCGATGCCTTCTCGGGCCAGACCGATCGAGTACTTACTTACGTGGCACGCTCGGCCGCACAAGTATTTTTCACCCTGCAGGCGGCGACGACCACGAACGACCACGTGCATCGTTCAGTCTCGACAAACCATATCGTACGCGATATTGGAATTGGTCTGCTGGAAAAATGCCTTTTTTCTCTCACTTTTTGTTCATTCGGTTTTTTGCTCGCGAGAATTTCGGATGACTGTGCACCGTGTAGGCTGCACATCGTTTAAGCTACGAGAGTGAGAGAGGCAGTGGTGCGGTAAAAGTGAAACTAAGGTCGTTGCTGCACGACCAAGTTTCTCGGTACCGTTGGAAATTATGTGCCGTCGTGTTATTCGCAAAGAAGCATGTATTGGCTTGGCAACTAAGTGATTGCGGATTTTGTTATTGGATGGTATTGACAAAATCCGCAATCACTTAGTTGCCAAGCCAATACGTAGTTTGTAAACTGAAGATTCCTTGTAAACGACACTGTAAATGGGAAAATTTAAAAACCTTATTTTCTTTTATAGGGACACACCGTGGTACAGAATCTAAGAGAAATTTTGCATTTGTAAATAATTACTAATAGCGTTTACTCTATAACAGAATGTTTTTTTTTATTATCATTTAATTTGTACTTTACAATTTGTCCAGCTGGACATTTGGTAAATGTAAGAGAATGCAAGTGCCATATGCGACACGCACGCTGAATATCACTAATTTTATAACAATTTTTACTCGCCACGTTATAAACTATATTTTTGTAATAAAGATAAAAAGAACATATGGAAAAGAGTGTATCATTTGTTTTTGTACAAGTCGCGTGGGGACAAACAGGATTGTTGCTTGCAGTGTTTGCAAATTTGAACCAATGGCACATTCGGTTTTCTGTATTTTCATCTTTTTGTTTGTTCATAATTGCAATATATCAATGCAAAAAGCAGAAAATTTTCTGATGCATCAACAACTAAAATTTTGAAAATCTATTAGAAAATTTGACGTTTTCGGTGACACTTACAGCGTTGTCTACATAATACACTGTAATTAAATTATCATTTAGTTTTTACCTGATCGTTGTTGAATGGATTTATCATTTAACGTCGTTAAATGTGAAGATAGAAACATCATTGAACAAGCTCTCTTAAACTTTTCCCTTTTTGATGAAAGCAACATACATTTGCATATTCCAAACCATTTAACTTTTCTTCCAAACATTTTCCTGTATCCTGTGAGCAGCCTGTAGAACGAGTGGAAAATCGTGGAATCTACGAGAATCGAAGAGTTAACCACCTGTTGCGACCTGTTTGAAAAAACACTCCACTAACCTCCAAATCGGACAAATTGTGAATGTAAACAACTAAACTAACCTCACTAAAGAAATAAAATACTCAAACTCGAAGATGGTATCCTGCTGGGAGTAGCGATCCACATGTTATTTATCAATTAAGAAAAATGCACCAAATGTTCAGCTGGGCAAACTGTAAAATACAAATAAAAAATAAAAAAAACCTGTTTGAAAATCGTGTACCTAAAATGTATCGCATTGTTCACGTTACATACAATTTTTCTTATTTGTCCCCTTCATTTCGTCTTGGCCTTCAAATATTCCTGACGTCTTAAACCTTACGAATGTATTTTACTTTTCGCTTAAATTGTTATTTAAATAGCAAACTGTAACATGACGAGTATAAGTACTGGCGTTTTTTCGTGACGAGTATACTCGTCGATAAAGCAGCTTACTGGTTAACGAACAGATTCACAGCGAAAAGGAACGAGGGCCAATATTGCAGTTGAAAAATCACGCAAGAACCGAGGCCGGTGAACGCGGTGTCGGTTATAATACCAAGACGCAGCCGGTCACCTAATGCTAATGCAACTACCATTAGCAAGTAGTGAATCGAATGTAAAGTCGGACGTAAGGTGGGACCACACAGGTCGACGGTAGAGGGTTATACGGGGCCAGCAGATGCAGTGCCCCATAAACAGCGGGGCGGGACCACCCAACGCGCCTCTTCCTTCGTTTCGTTCCTTCGTCTGTTTCCTTAATAACCACGATAGCCGGCCGGTTGCAGCGCGAGAAACGCGTATATAGCTTAGCCACGTGACAGTCCGCGAAAGTGAACGCGTAACGCGCGCGAGCCCTCGCCAGGACCACCGTATCTACGCCAATTATCATAATTTAATGGAACAACGATAACAATTACTGGAAGAAGGGATCGTTTGGTGAACGAGAACGCGTAAATTAAGCCCTCGTGTAGCGTACATTGTGCAGTCTAATGATCTCGAGTCAGTTTTTTTTTCGAGCGGAGAGCCGATCGAGAGAAGAACTGAAATCTTATCTACAAAATTCCACTTTGTAGCAATGTTTTTTCTTTTCTTTTTTTGGGATAGTTAAATGGACGAAGTTTTGTGTGGCGAGCAGTTTGCTTCTTTGAAAGTGTATCTCTGCGTGTAGTTTTATTACTGAAAATACAAGTTGGCGAAAACTATAACATTAATTCCCTATAACACTTCGTACAAAGCTGACGAATTGCACCGGTGTCGCATCGAACTCGATTTTCTTATTGGGTTGGCACCACTTAGTTTCTAACCTAATAATGTCGATCGCGGTGTCGCTTGTTGCCGATGTTCACGCGCGAAACAGGGAAAGAAAGTGAGATTGCAAGGGTCGTAAAGTCACGCCTCATACTGCTTTATGAGGTTCGCGTGTTACCGACCCGTTTTGTTGAATTCCACCGGTCCTCGTCGGATTTCCTCGCTTCGCCTGCTTTCACGACGTTTGTCACGTTGCTGATCGTTGTTGGGATACGTACATAATGCATAATATACGAACGACCCGTGGCGAGGTTTATTCGATATCTTTGAATTCGCATAATCTCGAGTACCTTCGTTCCAATAATAAACAACTCTCGTTAAATATGCTGAAACGTTTAAACAAGTTGTTGCCAGTTGGACTGGAAAATCACCGATAAGATTTAAGATGCTGTTACAATAATTATATTCTTCTTATAAATTTGAAGACACGAAGAGATCGCAGCAGAGAAATATAAAAAGTACATTTTGTTCTTACTCTGACGGAACATCTAGAAATTACAATGTACTGGCTAATCAGCCACACATTTAACCTAATTAGACAAATTTACCAAATATCCTACTGGACAGACTGTAAAGCAGAAATTAAAATTAAAAAAAAAAAACATTTAACCTTCCTCTTGCACGGACAATAAAATAAAAACATATAAAAGAATAATAAAACCTGTGTGGACATAAGGTACAACATTCTGGCCAACAGCAATAGAAAGCTACATATGGAAGATGGAATAACTGCAAGCTTAGAACGCTTCATGGTGTATTAGGAACGAAGAAATTCGAAATTAAACGGAAATTCGACACTAAAGATCCAGCAGTTTTTTTTATTATTTAATTTGTACTTTACAATTTGTCCAGCTGGACATTCGGTAAAATTCTAGCAGTGTGGCATAAAAAAAACTTGATTGTCACTACACATGTGTACGAATATATATATGCGCATTGTCAGTCCGCAATGGCATCTCAATGGAGATGATTATTCACAAATCCCCAGAATAATAATATGCCAAATGTCTTCGTAGACAGTAGAGAAGAAAGGAAGAAAGATTTTTGTTGATCGTTGGTTCACAACAGCCAACCTCTTCTTCGAATTGTTTACAAGTAGAGCTAACTTTCATGCGAAATCTATTGGTATCTGTAATAATATGATAAGTCGCATTTTCATCTTTTTTTCTTTCTTTTTTTTTTGCCAGAAGTAATCAATTGCAGTAGATTCAATTGTCCTATACTTGTAAAATATATTTACAAAATTTAGATATCCTATTTAGATATCTTAGATATCCTAACCTATTCGAGGAAATCAGCTTCTCGATACAATCGCCGAATGCTACTACGAATTAAATCAATGAACGATTACCCCGCTGATAAATTGGGATAAGCGTGCCGTTTGAAAATTCCACTCTTCTATCTTATCTGATAAGCAACGTCGAATAAACTCGTATCTGTTCGATGGAAACGTTAGAAAATCCATATCGCTGCACGGTTAAATTAACAGAGTGGAGCTGTTACGCGACACAGCTACACAGACTACACAGGCACAGGGGGACATAAATGGCTGTCGAAGAAACGTACTTTACGATTCCTCGGTTCTTCAGATAAAACGAACGATTTTGTGTATTCAGTTGTACCATGTCACGCATTAATTATGGACGTGACTAAAACCACGTGTGGGAACATTCGATGTTGGCTACCTGTCTTCAACCCAACACGTGTGCGCTTTCTCAGAGGCCAGCTTCCTATATTGCTGCGTCAGATTGACTCTCGAGAAGAGATAATGATAGCCAGAAGCTACTTTAACGGAGTAACGATGCTTGTTCGTCTGCCGTCTACCTATCGAATGCGGTGACAGCGTCGAGTACGATTTACATCGGAACGCATGGCCGCCGTTCGGTGCTCTTTAATATGGAATTGGAAATATGGAACATGCCGACGCAAAACGAGATGAGCAATAAGTTGGTAACATAGTGGTGAAGCTAGAAAAATTTACCGAATGTCCATATGTACAAATCCGAATGTAAAGTACAAATTAAATAATAAAAAAAAGGAACAGCGGTGGTGTTCCTTAATTTACTTCACCTCACGGCACGCATAAGTTAATTACTAAAATTCTGAGTCGAAAAATAGATTGTATGTTCATATTTATTGTTTATATGTTTATATTTCACAATTTCGTATTCGTTTTAAATATTTAACGTTGGAACTTATTATACGTCCATAAATGCACTGTTATGTCTTTATTGTATTTTTAATACAATATACCAGTTAATGTATCTTGGAAGATGAAAAACATACAGTAATTTTCCACCGATCATTATGCTCCCTAACTTTTCTCACTAAGTGCATATAGCTGTGTTGTTTTCCGCTGTAATACTAACTCCAATTCGATATTCCGCAATATGAAATATCTTTCTCGTAATAATAAAGAATGTAAGAAATGGTCAGGTAATAAAAAATCAAAGATGTACTCTTCCATCATTGTGAATTATTATTTCCACGAAACGTATCGATAAAACGTTCGCCTAGATTCTACTCTGTTTCAAATTTTTGTTAAAATATTACAGCAGGAACATAATTATTGTTTCAGTTCCACCTTTGATATATGACCGTTTTCTCGGAATTCTAGTGCGAAAAATTTTTTGCGATCTTTCAGACCGAAACTGCTTGTCCTTTTTCAGACTCCTCTTTTCAACCAGCTAGGTTCTATTAATGACCAACGCGGTCTTCTCGTACAACTTGTTTTTCGACTCTCCTCGTTACGAAAATTAAATTTTATTCTATTAATATTCGTTATATGACAGCGAAATTTTAATACCAATTCCATGATTATTTTACTAGAAGGAATGCTTAATTCGAATAGATGAAATTACGCAAGTCAAGTCATCCGCTATTGTCGTTTTCTACAGGCCAAAAATATTTTTCGTTTGAAAATTTAATGAAAAATTCCACGTTCATCGTTATTTCTTTCGTTCATCTAACTTCATGAAAATTCATACATTAATCTGATCAATCAATTTCTCAATTTCTGTTAATGCAAGAGTCTACATAAAGTTAGATGAACGAAAGAAATAACGACGAATGTACATTTTTACGTGCAATGTTTGACCGCGTCTTTTAAGGTTAGTTCTCGTATCCTAACCTGTCGATCTTTATCTCACACAGCGCCACTCTCATCCTTTAAAAAGCTACGAGCGAAACGTTTGATTCATCATCGGGTTCGATCGCTAACGGAATCGACGTATCTTCTTCGGGGCAGTTGCTCGACGAGACTTTATCTTTTTAGGCTTATGGATTAGACGCGTTCACGAAACATGATTTATGCCGGCTTAATAGTTTCACGGCGGTTCCCGGCATTCGGCCAGCCCATAATCCTTTTTATTACCTCAAAGACGTTTCACGGTGACGGGTCTATCTATGTGGAATTCAGGTATCGTGCATCTAAAAAAGCCAAAGCCGGCAATAAAGTGTCCCGAAGAGTTCATAAAAGTCGGCGCTTTCACTGAAAACGCGTTCTCCTGTCCATTGGACAGCCACCGCGGGGCCATTAACTTTAACCTACACGCGATCCACCATTGACTGTATCGTGAACGCAATTTCCAGTGTGTACACGACACCCTTTTTCTTCTTCTTCTTCTCTTCTACTTCTTCTTCTTCTTTCCTTTTTTTCTTTAAGTTCTTTGTTTCTAGTCACGCGCCTGTTATACACTCGTTCCTTTTTGTCTTCTCCCCCACCCCGCTCCACTAATTTTTTTTCTCTTCCCTTCAGCTTCCCAACTTTTTCTTTTTTCTTTGCTCCCTTTGGAAATCTCGAATTTCTAGGAAAGCAGCAAAGGATTGTGAGTCCTAGGGAGATCCGACCACCCACGTGGAGACGGGGCTTTACACTTTACAGCCTGCTGGAGTGTCCGGATACGGGATATTTTTGGTAACTTTAAACCACAAAATGTAGCACAAGATTATGCAGCGTTCTCATTTTCCCTTTTCTCTCACTTGCGGGAGAGAGAAAGAGAGAGAGAAGGAGAGAGAGAGAGAGAGAGAGAGGGAGACACAGGGTAAACAGTAGCGCAAGGAAGTTGCTTCGACTTACGTGTCTTGATATTGGAGGTCTACGGAGGAAAGAACGTTTTGGATAAGATAATTTTATTTGTAATTTGCGCATGTGCTTTGGATTGTACGAAATATAGAAATACGCAAATACGCAGTGGGGAAAAATAATCTCTTTTCTTATATCTTTATTTGAATTATAGAAGTATGTAAATATGTAATGGGGAAAATAGAGACCTTTTTGTATAATATATGAGCGTTGTAAGAAGTAGAGAAACGTGTAAACGTGTAATGGAGAATGTAGAGATCGTTCTTTTAATAATTTATGAATATTGTGTTGGCCTATGTAGAATATACAAATACGTAAATATGTAACGAGGGGAGGGGACCATTATTCTCCCCATAACTTGTGAATATTATTTTGGATTATGTGAAATACAGAGAAGTGTACAAAATTAGAAGAGAAGTGTGCAAAATTACACAGTAAAGGAATTTCTTCGATTAAAATATGCTTACTTTCAATATTGCTCTTATTTTTTATTCTCGCCTTGATCTCGTTTTACCCGAACGCGTTAACATTTTCCTGTTGCACAGAAATCGAACAGAATCCGAGGATGAAGGACGAAAGCAAGCTCGAAAAATTTGTAATTCGTAATACATTTTTCACGATTTTTCTTCAAATCAAAACTCTTGCATAACAATTAAGCTTTTAAACACTAAGAAATAAATTTTCCCAAAGAAATTGCACGATTCGTAAAGCGATACCATCACCAAGAAAATTATTTTCTTGCATTCGTGTTGCAATGGCTGATAAAGCCACGATACAAGAGATACGAGAGATGCAATTCAATTAACTGTTTTTGTTATCATGACAGGCGTGCAATTGGTCGCAAATTGTAGTTCGGTCACGTCGTTTCTATCTGATTATAATGGACAGCTTAAATGTCGCGCAAACCAACGTCTATATCACAGCAAATAATTCGTCGAACGATGTAACGCAACTGCAATTTCTTGTATGACGTTTAACGCCATAGGTCGCGACTGATTTTTAATAGTCGATTGTTTCGTGCAAAAAGACGTTCCGTGTCAAGGATCACGATGAGTAATCGACTTCGAAGGATAATCGAGGATTCGTCCGGCACTCGCGTCTTCCTCGGCGCTCCAGTTATTAGATCTGATTCCACTTTTAGCTGAACGCGAATTCAGGCCTGTCTCTATTCGAAGTTGATAGATTAGTCGCAGGCTCATTAATCACCATTTAATTAGTCTCGAATTAATTATTGTGTTCGAGCGAGACGCAACAGATTATTTTCGCTAATAGCATGCAAATTAGATGAATCCTAAATGTTGGCTCGTGCACAAGTAGTTTTTCGGTAATTCTGTGGTTGAAATTACTTGTAATACAGTTTTTGTGACAGAGAATTAGACACGAATTTAATTTCTTGTTCTTTTGTTATTGAAGGAATTTCAGTCGAACAATCTTCTGTTCTGGAAATTAAACATTTAAGACGCCAGGTATCTTAATTTTCTTATAATCAAGAAATTTCAGTCGAATATGTTTCAAGGTCTGAAGCAGATTTTTTTACACATTCTGAAATTATTTTCTCACTTGAAACATTTAAGGTGGACAATTTTCAAGTATTAAACTTATACTTTAAAAAGTATTTCTCAAACTTTAAATATGTAGTTCTCTCTAGTAAATCTAGGCGAAGGTATGTTTCCATTGAAAAATTGGAACTGAAATATTTTCAAGTTTTAAACGGAGTCTGTAGTAAATAATTTAAACGCTAAAATATTTTTTAAACAAGAAAATCGAAAGGAAATAATTTCCAAGTTTCGTATACGTCTTTCTATTAGACTAGAAAATCAACACTTTGATGTATTTTTCAGATAACTTTAATTGCTTGTAATTACAATTATAGAAAGGCCTTTGATGATTTCTCTTCGAAGGAATGTGCAGATTTGTAAAATACGTAATTCATTGTTTTAGAATGTTTTTATCATATAATCCATACCGATCAGTGGATGTTCTGTATTTCTAGCAAATCATTGCAGTGCATCATTACGTGTATACCAAGTAGATTTAATATGAACAAGAATGAAGCGAAGATAATCGATGCCATTGAATTACGAGGCTAATTTAGTCCACAGCTTTTTCTTTGAATTGGTTCTGAAGGTAACGTTGTCTGTAAGCTCCTGACGGGTCGTACTTAGCCTCCAGAAGACTCCATTCTTCCTCTCTATTGTCGATCAGATATTGCGAAAGCTTGTCCGCTATTTCTTTCTGCTTTTCGCTGCACGCTGAGCATCCGTGGGCCAATGCATCGGGCAAGTTTTCTGCAATTTCAATAATAAATCATTGAATTTATTTTTACACGTTAATTCAACTCAACGCCAGCGTTTTCCGTTAACGTGATATTTCATTCGCGATTTCGATAAAGACCATAGAAAAGGAGCTTTAATACAGCGATTCAGCTGATCTTTTTGGACGTGTTTTAAAAGAGAAGAGCTCGAAAGAGGTTCGAAAGTTACGACAAAAAGAAACTTGTACTTCTTACACTGCATCGAGACGAGTACAGGTGGTGTTTAACCAGTTAGCTGTTTTCACAAGTATACTCGCCATGAAGATATGAAAATGGCAATATTTTTTGTTATGAGCAGTATACTCGTCATGCGTAAAACGAGATGAAACAGTCATAGCTTAATTCTACATTATAACAGCCACACATACTCTGATGAGTATGTATACAATAGTACAGTATACAATATAAATACATAAGATAATACAAATTAGAGCGATAGTGTGATTGAATGTTCAAATCCCAAATTATTGGATACAGTTTCATTATGGACTTCATCGTTAATATTATATAACTAACACATACTTGATTGGACGATGCTTATATAATAAATCAATTGCTCTCTAGTTATTCGTTACATCACTAAAATTATCTTCTAATGGGTTAGACATGGTGTACCTTGAACGTATTTCTGTTACGACGACAAAATTTCATAGTAATATGAAGATTATTCCTCTCGTATTGTCCTTGCCAATAGAAAGATGACAAAAGACAGAAGGCCACCGCGTGAATAAATTTTGAGTTTAGAAATACTCGCAATTTCTTTCTTTTCCAAACGAAAGTCCTGATTTCAACAAAATTCACCCTAACGAGATCGGATATTGTCGCAAAAGTGTTCCTGGCACAAAAGGCTAACACACAGCTTCCTAAAAAAAAAGACAAAAAGTAGAGATAACAAACTTCCTTGCAATCAAGAATTTCGAGTAATTGTAACACGCGTGGATCCTTTTTCTCAGATGGCAAAGGACGCGTAACCGATTTAATGCGCGGCCTTGTACCTCAGGAATAGTAACGACGCTCATAAAATTGCGGTCGACCGTGAAACGACAACGTTCTGAACATCACTGGAATATGCATACGAGCGCACGGACATATCGTAATTGACTCGTCCGACATTTCTCTGAGCGAAGGTGCCTTGTAACGACCTTTGCGATGATGCTCTAAACGACACCGCCATAGTTTTTCTTCTTCCTCCTGGTGCTCAACCGTAACCTCTTGTACGCGTTGTCTGTGTTTCTTTGTTTTGACTCGTTGAATGTTCGGTGGTTACGCCAGGCTATGACACATGATAAGTAGTCTTTAATTGGAGTCATTGGATGATTGTGTTAAACATGTGGAGGGTAAGGGGAAGAAACATGGAATGCCACTAAGTAACGACTTTATTATATTTAGATAATCGCGTTTTAATATGTTAGTGTACTACTGAGGGACCAAGGTCCATTGAGTTTAACTGTATTGTTCATAGCATGGACTCTAATATTACATGGGAAGGCCAGTCAGATCATTTTCATCCATTACTGAACCAGCAAAAATTATTGCTTTCATTTGATGTGTACTTGTTCTTATAAGTGTCTTTTTATAATTTAAAGTAATGGTGAATTAATAGCATATTCTATGGCACTGAAACTCTAATTGGGATGAGAAAGAAGATTATTAGAGAAAGATGTGATTGTTTTATATTATCCTAACTTCTTCCTCCAAATTGAAAATTAATACTGGAACGAAATACATAATGTCTGATTGTATTGTTATCGAAATAAATAATATCCAATCATCTTATCAGTATCTAGAAAAACGTTCAAGTAGCCATGAAGCTAAGCGTAATCAGCACAGACATACAGCAAGGAGAAAAGCTAAATGAAAATTTGATGATTTGGAAAGTTGAATGAAAAAGTTGAAAATTTACATAGTGCAACCAGAAAGCTATGAAAAGGAGGTAAGTTAAATTCTAAAAACTTCATAATAGCGAAAGTTAGTTAAGGAAGAATCACCGAGCAATAACACAAATGTAATTAAATAGTAAGTAGGAAAATACATTGTACTGTAGCATACATTGGTACCATAGTTAAATCATGCACATATAAATTATATTGAAACTAAGATAAAGGAATTAAACTACATGTACATCTAATAATAATAGGCTGTAAAAATAGAATAACTATTCCTAGGATTAGGAAGCGTGTACATGTAACAAGTAAATCACTACGCTAAGCCAAAGAACCTCCTTGTGATAGACGTACAGTCTGACTAAGTAAAGTATTCTTACATTATTATAATAATGTTTACAAGCGGTGAAAATAGAAAGAATGGAGACATTTCTTGTCCTATTCCATGAAGAAGATTAGCCATTCCCTGTTTCTACTCCAAAGTTTTTACGCTCACTACACATTTCATTTATAATTTTTCACTATTCAACAGTTTTATAGCGTCGAAATGCCATAAACAAAATGTAGTAGAACATAAAATAAAAATAATACAATAAAATGTATTTCACTTTTTTAAATAAATACGAACCACCCCTATACATACATAAATAATAAATTATCTAATTAGAACAACACACTATCACGCAAAACGACAATCATTCTTAATATATATATAAAAGAAAAATTTTACATAGGAAAAATCTCACTTTTAAGTTCAGCCGCGTCCGGGGTGCAAGTACCGCGATCGAGTAAACAGTTCACGTATCCTTTCAGAAGTCTCTCGTTGTTCAGTACGAGGTTGATGTCGACGTCGTCGTACTTCGTCGTATATTTGTCTTCGGAATGTACTTCACCGAGCAGGAAGCAGATAGCAGCCACGACAGCAATCAGGACAGTCTTCATCTTCGTTGAGCGGAGATTCACCGTTGCTGGCTTTTTCGATTACTGAACGTCCAGCTCGTTAGCGTGGAGATCTTATATGTCTCGTGCATGGCTCGTTAGTAGCACGAAATCGCGGCCAATTACTTATCATACCTAAAGGAAATTGTACCTACCGCGTAATTCCTTAGGAAAAATGCGCACGGAAGGATCATTTTCTTGCGCGCCGCGATGTTCGACGAACCGAGCAATTCTTGTTAACGTGGATGAAATTCGATTTTAGCTTACAACAGGTAACCGGTACCTCTATTGTTCCTCTTGTACGGCGTCCATATGAAAATGTTGAAATACCAGAGTTCCCTACAAATTTTGAAAATAGTACAGTAAAACGAAGAAATGGCAGAATAGTGGAATCATAGAGTAGTAACATAGAGAAACAATAAAATTATAAAACAGTAGAGTTATAAGATGAGAAAATAGTAAAATAGGAAAATTGTAAAATTCCATAATCAATTCCATGTTATTAAAATTACCCTCTTATTTGCTTGTAAAATTAAATACGTATTTTTACACCCTATTGAACATTAAAAAATTGTTCATAAAATTTCGTAGACCTGTCACCTGCACTCAGGAAACTTATATTTCCGAATCTAACAAGCTATTCCTTTTCCAGGAACTTTAACCTTAGTTTGTCGCGTTCCCCTCGAGCGCTCTTCAAATGATAAAGTAATAAAATGGCAGAGTAACGAAATAACAAACTGATGAAGCAGTAAAACAGTAAAACGGTGAAATAATAAAATTATCCTTCTTACATAAGTTAAAATGCTACAAAGAAGATGAGTAGAACTCGAGTTTCTTCCAATTACGAAATTATGGATACAACATTTTAACTAATAAGAACAGTATACGTATTATGTACTTTGTTTTTTGTACAATACTAACAATTATAGCAATCATCGTTAAATTTTCCTTATAACAACATACAGCATCTTGCCTCTTCGTGTATGTGAACGGAATTTAACCAATTTGCGAGAGCTCATGTCGTATTCAAGTAGATTCGTCGCACAATCGCAATCTTTCCTTGAATTATGTGAAACAGACGTAAATCGCTCCGCGTCTGCAACTCATTATACTTATGTTAACGTTACCTTGATACATGGTTGGCTCCGTGGAAATTTAATGGAGATGCGAGATTCCTCGGATAATACCATTGTATTATAAAACTAGGAATGATCCTACTTTGTGCTCTTGAATGTTTTGTATTCCGTTCGAGCATCACAATCCTCATAAATCCAACATAGTAAATGCACGTTTTAAGTTCTCGTTTCTTCCTCATGAAATCTGAGACTTCTTGTCGAGTTTAGTACGTGAGATTTATACGTAGAGATGGCCTTACCATCTCTGATGATATCATAGTTTCCCGAAAAATGTTCCTAGCCACTACTACCTACAATCTTGACTAGTACCATTGGTACCTCGAGGCGTAATATTGATCCTATCATATGTATCTTTCTCAAAAGAATACGTAATCTCTAATCGTATGTTAAACATTGGAATAAAATCAATCGATTTGGCATAAATTTAAGTTTCCTTGTTTTAAATTCTACTGGCTTAATCACAAAACACAAATACAAGTTGTAACAGCTGATGCTCATTTAAGTGGCTAGCAAAAGACATAAATAAGGGATTAATGTATTCATATTCAATAATTAGTATCCTAGTACACAAATAAAGAATGGTTATAATTACAGTACCACCATCCACATAAAATAATTCAATAATTAAGCTTATTAATTAATGTCTTCAGTTATAAAGCTTCAACAAGTCTTTAATTCTTTAAAGACTAACGTTGCATTAACTCAACATTTCATTTGAAATTTTTGTTGCCTAGCTTACACCATTGTATTTCAACATTGTGATTATAAAAGCGAGCCTCAAGGATTTTTTCAAACATGTCGAGCGAGTTACTGTGTTTATCAATAATATTGCGCTTAGGCAACTTGTACGAATTATTCCATTGCTTGGTCGACAGCGGGTTAACTGAACTAAAAGTCACTGCGTTGGGTGTCGTACTCTTCCGTTTCTGTATCAGAAAATTCAGTGCAAGCGTAGCAAATCTTTCCTACGTCTCTCCAGCATTCAGCGCAATGCAAGAAGGGGCAGCCTAGAGTGGTGCATGCTCGGTACTTTGGGCCTTTTCTAGGCTCCGGATCGCCGCAGATTAAACATCTTTCCCTGGCACAGGCGAAGTACTTGAGCCATCCAAAACGACCCGGCCATTTAAGTCTCACGGCCAACCAGAAATTCACCTCGTTCTCCAAATGACGCGTTCTCACCATATTCTTCACCTTAGCCTTCATGAACTTGGTGTACGAGAGCCTGCGTCGTAAACTCTCGTTGTAGAGGTACAATACTCGTCTCTTTTCTCTTCTTCGATAAAAGAACGAGCAAATGCCACGACGTAATCTCTCAGTGTAGATGGACGCGAAGATCAGGAGGAAAACTGCGATGAAGGTACCGTAAATCTTGACGATTACGTAAGCGGGTAGTTTCGTGGGTCGAGGAAGGCACGCGCTGTTCGAAACCACGGTTTTGATTCGTTTCTTCACGTTGAAACCGCGAATCGCGTTTCTGATCAATGATGCGATCACCCCCGTTCCGCGAATTTCCAAACTTAGGTCGTGGTGACCTGCCTGAAAAAACACATTATTTTAGAACGATGCGAACTGTAGATTCTTTTGCAAAATATATATGTATCATTACATTATTATATACTATTATTATATTATCACTATTATATGTTATAGTTATATATACAGGGTGAGGCTCCTAACGTGACGACTTAAAATAACCCACAAATTATTCGCTGTAAGAAGAGATGTTTGAAGCAAAAGTTGCATGATATCTAGGGGTACATAGTGCTATAATTTATTTTTTATTACTTTACTTTTTTAACGATATACTAGGGTTACGTTCAGTTCTTTAAAGGGAATGTCTAATATTTCAGATAGCTTAGATACCATGCAACTTTCGTTTGAAACATTTTTTCGTACAAAGAATAACTTACGAGTTATTTCAAGTCGTCATGTTAGGAGACTCGCCCTGTATATAAAATATGTAAGTAATTGCACAAATCACTTTCACTGACATTAGTACATTGCATTGTGTTGCGACGTTTCGTCAACATTCTGGTTCATTTCTCGAGGGCAGGTCTGGAAATGACATTTTCACGTACTATTTATTGTGCAACTGTGACACGAAGCTGTTCAGGTCTGCCCCGAAGAATCATAAGAAACGTTTCAGGAAACGTTGAATCAAAGCGCAACGTACTATTGAAAACACGATCGAAACGCAAAGAACCATAAACACGTCAATATCATTCGTGCATAATTTTCTAAAATAGTCTTAACAAGTTACCCACTCGCAGTAAATCGGGCGGATACATACGACAGACCATCAGTTCAAGATTCCAGATATTATCGATTTCGGAGTCGACATATTCTCATTGCCATCATCGCTGTCCACATTGAAAAAGTAGATAACGCGCTATTATTATTAACAGTATACGTGCGAATCTGTCTAATAATCTTTCTACTTCTACCGCTTCTAATAGATTTGGGAAAAATCGGTGGCCTGCCGATTGATAACCGAAATAACAAAACGCCGATTTATAGGCAACCAATCGAAAAATGCTGATGCTATGAAGCCTATTAGAAGGCCGCCGATAAGCAACGTGTTAAGACTTTCGAGTGGCGCATGTATCATTTATCATTTCAATTCCTTAATCGTGAACCACTGATACTTAAAATGATCTACCCTATTTATATCCTATTTGCACAAATGAATTCTACCTGAGCGTACTCCATATAAGCGTGCCTCCTGATTAAATCCAACACTTCATAAAATAACCAATCCAAAATAACGAAAACACTGGCCGTGATGAGCTCAAGAAGCAATTTAACTATCTGTCCAGTCAAATGAGACCTTTCGGTTTTGCTCGGTTTCACGCTGTAAGGATCAACAAACTTTCTCCTCTCGATTTTCTTGAACGGCAACAGAGTCATACTACCACGTGCTCTTCTTCTTGCGTCTATCTTGCGGAAATAGGGCGACACATATACATTGTCGAACTCAATGTCATTCAAATACTCGTCGTGGTATGTCTGAGCGTCGAGAATGATTTTTAGAAACACGAAGGACAAGCATCTTTTTACAATGGTCATCACGGACTGGAACAATCTTCTTCGCACTGTGAATTCGTGTATTACCGCTCTGGCAGCATACGCCGAATCTTGAAGATCCAAAATCACTGGCGGCTTCCTCACTTTGTATTGCAGCTTCGCGTCCTTTAAGCTTCGGCTGAGTTCGTCCCGAGCACCTTCGAGAAAAGATCGTCCGGGTGAACTTTAACACAGGAAATCGCGATTCACAAACGGTGCCTGATGTGCGAGCCTCTCAGAAGCCAAACTGGTCAACTCCACTTTTGGTTAATTGATTATTTTAATTACATAAATTGTCATTTACTAATATTTACTTCTCGGGAAGCAAATGATTTACATTTATGAGTTCATTCGTCGCGAGAAGATGACATAAATAATAATAAATTTTAAGGTAATTTTAAAAGACATGGATCAAGTTCTACGTCTTCCGAGTGGCTCGCGCGGGACTAATAAGAGAAAAAGACAAATCTTTTCTAACAAAATAGATCGCATCAGGCTTGGACACGTTAACCGGTTAATATATTTGTAAAACGATTATTTTAAAATAATATTAAACTTCCGTTGAATATTTAATAGTAGGAAAATTGGTAAAGAATTATCTTTCGTTCTTTTTCATTTAATTTTCTGGAAGAATCAATAATTTTACAACAATACCCTTCAAAGCGACGTATCCTTCGCCGATGCCACTATCAATCTTTCCTTCAGGATCACAGATACTAGAACCACCCAGTGCTTGAACCAGATTACAGACGAAAGTCAATTTCATCGGCCAACACAACAGCCAAGCAACAAATACGCTCACTGCTTCGTAACACTTGTCGTAAGCATTACCGAACATGTCCCTTTAAGATTATTTGTACATATTTGACAATATTAATTTAAATTTCTAACTCACGAAGAACCTATAAAAAAAATGTATTGTAATTTCCATTAAATAAGTGGAAAGCGTTACTTCAAATAAAATGAGGGAAAGGTAGAGAGAACGTAATTTGATAGTATAAATAATAAATGATAGAAATAAAATAAATATTTGGTCAATTTTATAATTAGCGAAAGTTGCCAAATATTTTGATTGGAATACTCAGGCAATATTAAAATTAAAAGGTATTATAAATTGCAAGATGTGTAACAGGTTTTTCAAACATACCTACATCTTCCTGCACCTCGACTAAGTTGCTCCTCGCATCGAGCTTCGATTTTTTTCTTATATTTAGCTTCAAATATTTCTGCATCTGATTTGGCTTCTTCAATTTTTTTCTCGTGCTTCTCTTCGATTTCCTTGCTTCTTTTTGTATCACCTTGCAACTCGTCCAAATAATCGTTTTCCTCCTTTAATCGTAACATTTCTTCCTCTCCCTCCACTTCTTCGACAATCGGGCTCATTAAGTCCCTCACCGAAGAAAGCGTGTCTTTTATCTCATTTGCATCCGCTTTCATAGCAAGGATCGCCTTTTAATAAATATAACGATTAAAAATAAGAGGAATTTTCGTAACTGGCGCCGACGTAGCAAAAAAATCACGCAGACATACGTATCTCTATCTGGACCATACTGGATCTTCCTGTGCTTTCGGAAAATTTTATTCCAAATTGTGTAACCCAACAAACATTGAAATCGTAATAAGCATCGAAATTATTTTGACTTTAATATGAACTCGCTCAAAATATGAATTTTAATTAAAATATAACGAGCAGCGTTGTTTGAGCTCCCTAATTTGCAGAAAACACAGGAATCATCAAGTTGCATATTTTATTCTATTTAGTTAATACTGTATATTTTTTGATCCCTTCTAATAAAAATCGACGTTTCGCGTAGACATTGCAAGAATTAATTTACGCTTATTTGCTCGTTGTTAACAGAATAGTAGATATACCTGTTGAAACGGTTTGAACATTAAATCAAATCTTGTCTTGGTAAGGTTGTATGTCAACTGTGTAGTGCAGCCGAATGTTCTTACCACCTCTTTGGCGTTATACACTAAATTAAACAATGGTCCGGCAATGATGTATCCAAAAATCAGTGCTCTCAACATACTTCGACCTGCTCGGCCAAAAAACGCTGGTATCGTCAAGATGGAAATACACCTCACCTATTGTGTTAGAAATAAGTAAGAAATATTAAATGAATAATAAATAAGTTCTTATATATATATATCCAATTTCATATTTCAATATTTCCAATAAGGTATTTAGCGTTTTTATTAAAATATGAAATATATCGTCCAAAAATTTGAAGAAAAACAATAGCAATTTTCGCTACTGACAAAACATAGTAACACCACTTCGTTATTCGCAAAGCATCTCGCCTGCGATGTGTCAACAATGGTAAATATCGAATATGTTCGTTCTTAAATATTGGTTACTTATTATTGTAAATATTATAAATACTCAGAAACTGAATAACAGGTATTCGAGATCTTATCCAGGTAATCTAACCCTTAACACACCGACTTTTAATTGTGAATATTGACCGGCAACTTGAACTTATTTTCATCATACTTCGACTTGCAAGTTTTTAAGTGTCAGATTTTAAAGAGTAGAGCGCCGCACATCGGTGGTGCTTGAGAAGCACACTTGGACCATTAAGGGCTAATAATAATATCTGATCCGAAGCAGATGGAAGAATTGTAAATAAATCATGAAAAATGTGTGTGAAATTATAAATAATGGACTGCTTGATTTAAAATTTAAAACGTACGGCGCGAAAAATATTTATGTATACGAAGAATGTGACAAGAAACAAATGTGGAATCCATTAAATACGTTAAAGAATGATTTCAACGTTATATCATGACGAGCTGTTCGTTCATGCGAATCAGTCTTAATTACAACAGTCGTAATCAGTTAACGGATTGTGATCAATTGCAGTTACACGCAGCGGATATAATCGGAATTACTCGACAAATAGCATTACGTTACTAATGAAGTTTCCAATGACTAAACGAGCTTGGACACGTGCCGAGAAAAACTAGATACGAAGTAATCTTCGAGAGACGTATCGTGAAATATATCGCAGTGACTGTTAATTTTTCTTTTCTAATCTCGAGTACACGGGAAATTGCAGTGTGGAAAGTTATTAATTAAACAATAAATCTTGTGTTTATTTTCGGTGGAACTGCACTTAAATTTTACCTGCGTTATACTTGCTTTACGAAAGTATCAACAAAGATGGTGTGTTTCTACTACGAATAATCGGTAGGAAAATTGTTTTTAAAGATAAAATATTCCGGAAGAGTTGATTATCACCTGAATCGACAAGGCACATCCAATTGACAGCATCGTAATCAAAATACCACCAAGGCACACGCTGGTATACGCGTCGAACTGCAGGTCGACGATAATGCATTCGTATAGAAGAACAGCCATAAAAAATCCGAGCAAGAAACCGATAAAGGCACGCGACTTCTTATGAGTGCCTATCGGATCAAAACAAATACGGAACAAGATTGGAAACTTGGCCTGGTAATACTTAAGGAAATCTTTCTTGAATTTCTCCACTCGAAGACCGAGATTGGTCACATTCTCCATTCCGGGCATTTCTAGTATCTTGTACGCAAGAGTTTATCTGGTAATTGCGTGTAATCAATTTCTGCAACTCGTTGGAGTCAAAGTATCATTGTTTCGTTGGTTAAAGAAGAAATCCTTGACACGTATTTCTGAATCCTTATACTAGAATCTCCTTCTTGGAAGCACCTCGTAATTGTATTAGTTAGATCTGTCGATTGTGAAGTCATAGGGACTTTCGTCAAGGAGCGCCTTGATAGATATTGAAAATTTATGTATTGCAACAGTCGTTATGTAAGAGAATTTTTGTTTGGTGATGCGATAACTCGATGCCCCTCAAGCTACCGCTTTCTAAGTGACAAACGAATCAATACTAGCGACCTTTACTTTTTCATGGCTCGTATTTATTGCCTACATTTTACCAACATTCTAACAATTTTTAACAGTAGATCGGCAAATAACAGTGGATCGTATCGTCGACATAAAGGATATTACGTCTCACGGGTTCTGAAATACCGACATCGAAAAAGACCGGACTTGTTTCTTACGCCATCTGCGATTTGCTAAGGGGAACATAGAAATCATCTACATGTCATGTCAGTTATCAATCTCTATTTAATCCCAACCGAATCGAAAACGATAAAAGCCAGTATCCATGAGAAAATCTCCGTTCGTTACACGCATAAACGCAGACGATCTAATGAATTGTTGAATGATTCACAAAAGAAAGTTACAACGTTGATTATACTTGAAATTAAGATTAAACTTTATTGTGTAGATTATTAAGAGATTGTGAACAATACAACTACAATGCGAATACTCGTGCAAAAGTTGCTCATTTTAAGACAGAATTAAACGTAGAATTTAATATATCGCAGAATAAACTTGGAAAGACATGATATTATTAACTTTCGAAATGTTTCGGTATGATACTTTAACATAAGCGTGAAACAACTACGAGGTAGAAATCCATGATTATGCAGAAATCGATGAAGCTATCTAACAAATGCTCCAACTGTATATGATACAATCGCGATCACAGCCAATCAGCTCGTAATATTATTTATAATACAATTCATAATTCTATCATATACAATGATACAGTTAGCAATTGTATATAAAATAATACTAAGTGTCCAGGTCTCACCACGTGGAGGTTGCTGCGAGTGGAGACCCACCCTATCCACGATCCCATCCACCCTCCTTTTACGCAAAAATGTACTACTTTTGAATAGAAAAAATTACAGCAAATTCTACTTTTCGTGTGCATTTGCGAAACGTTCGATCGTTCGGTCGTTGCGCAAACGACAAACCAAAAGGAACTTTAAGGAAACCGACGCGAAAAGCTAAACCGATTTCGACATCTAAAAGTAAAAGACAAATTAAATCTTAAACTAAATTATATTTCTTTAAGAGACAGTGTATTCTTTTTATATCTTTGCTATCAAAGAAATGAAGAATATTTGACGCTTAAAAGTGTTTAAAAAAAGGTAAAATGCGTATCATGAAGAATTATATTAATTTTCTTCATCATTCACATGCCACCCATAATTACGCATGCACTTAATACAAATCTAACTACAAGCATTGAAAACATTGGAAGCATTGAAACCAATGGAAGCATCGAAAGCAGCTTAAAACTGTTTTACCTACGAATTTCAAACCCCCTCTATGTTCTACCTAATACAGAACTCTCATGAGTTCTAACTGTCATATATTTAAACATAATAAAGGGACAGGGAGAATGGGTATTTTATAAAATTTTATTTTATGATATCTTCAGTGTTGTGCATCGTGAAATTCTTCTTTATATGTATCTGTAAATGCTTTGTATCTTCCTAGTAGTCTTGTAGAAATTTCTGAAACGAACTTGAATTTAAATTAATTTAAACAAAATAAAACATTCTTTTATAGGTACTATCTATCAGAGGCGTGAACAGGATCTTTATAGATCCTAACTATCACTAGTCTTGGTACCTTTTTAAATCCTACTTGTGAGAAATTTGAAGGTTTCTCTATTAACCATATCGGTCAGGATACAGAAGGTTCTTTTATAAGTCCTGACCAGAAAATTTTAAAGGTCTATCTATGGGGGTCTGATATAAAAAAGATCTATTTATATAAAGATCTAAATATCACAAAGGGATGAAATGGGAAATTGTACTTCCCATTGTATAGGGCATTGTACAGGGCAAGCGTGGGACGTAAATGCCATTCCGTCGATTTCACAGTATCCTGAAACAAACTTAAACCATACAAAAATTAGTACAATTCTATAAATATATATAGTTAGATACCAATAGAAGGGACTCAAATATGACTTCTTCGTACATGTTACTTCTCCTTAAATCATTTCTTTTTAATCTATACTATTCCATTTTCCAGTCGTTCGTTCATAGGCATTTGAGAGGTCGTTAAAATTCCATATGCATAACCTATACTTCCCACAAGTTAATCAATCTGGAACATACTCATCTATTGGATTAGTACATTTAAAGAAAAACACCTGGAAGGAAGACATATTAGACACAAGAAAATATCCAACTATCAAGACACGAGTTTCAGTCTAAGGATTTGAATTGAAAAATTTGAATCTAAATTTAACTTGGGTTTTAAATCGAAGTGAAGTACTAAGATGAAGGAAGAACAGATAAAAATCACCCGGTTTATTTCTTAACAATCCAATGACACTTAATTTAATAACGAGCTTCTAACAACTTCATTTACCAAACTGATTCATAACCAATTCATATTTGTTATTTAAGATAAACATTATAATAACGAATATTCAGGTTATTAATTCTAAAAACATATACTGATCATTCTTGCTTATGCATTTTTCAAAGAAATTAATAGTGTGATAATGTACAAAAATATCTTTTTTCCTTTTTGACTACATTTATTTACTCTTCTTTAAATGCGATATGGAATTATTTAATGGAACTCCATCCCACCCAAAAAATATTCATTATTTAACAAACGACAACATATCTTAGCAGTATTTTCAATTATAAACAGAAAAAAATGACTCTACAAGCCAGAAGAGCCATGAACCATTCGGTGTAACCGAACAGCCGTAAGTGGAATATCCATTTTATTTCGCAACTCTAATTTATTATACGTAGCTATAAAGCAGAAATTTCTCAATGCAGATCGCGACGAGCGCTTTATTATTTTTGCAACGTTAATTAATTTACTATTGACAAAAAGTGAATTATTTACGTAACATTAATAATTGTTACTCTATGCACTCAAATTTACATATTCGCAACACTAATAACGAGTCCAGTGTAGCCATATGGTAGGCTACTAATGAATCAGCATCTGATGATCTAGAAGCAGGAACATGGTTCCACAGTCCGGTGGAAGAAGATTGGGCATGATATAATCGCAACACTACTTTCAAAAACGCGGTCATTCATCATCGCAACTCTAACTAGAAAGTTAATTAACATAATCACGATAAAATACCGAAAGACTAATTCTTAAAACAAGAATAAAATTAATATTCATATAGGAAGAAAAACCTATTTTAAATATCGTACTAAAACAAACTGCGATACTATAAAATTAATAGAACGTTAACACTTGTAAAGCTAAGATTAAACGAAGGAAAAAGCTGTAAAGCATACAAGAAAAGCTCTAATACGTATTAACGCTCTAGAACATTCCGACAATTTATAATAAAAATTTCTAAAGGCAATCGCGATATCATAATTCACAACACTAAAATAAACTCGAATATCTTTCTATCGCGACGCAAATTCAAATCGTAATCAGTAGTTTCTCGCAATACTAATAAAAAATCCGTGATTTGCCCAATGTGGTAGAGGGCCGACATGCAGACCGGCCAAGACAAAAAAAAGAATACTAACAACGAGCATAATGACATAGTAGTAACAAGAAACATTATATTATATAAAATTATAATACATTGGTAGTTGCCCTCTTCCATGACAATTTGTCGGGCCTCTTCGGCTCGTGGCCTCTTCTTTCTTCGGGCGCAATGCCCTCTGGAACTTAAATCTACTACTAGAGAGACGTCCCGGAACGCCACCGGCACCAAAGTTTTCCGCGCAACATTATCAACTAGTCATCATGCTCATTGCCTTTCTCCCATTCAAGTAGCATCTGGGCACGTAAATGGGGTCCTGGCAACGAACACGGTAAGGCTTAAATCTAAAAATCCTATGCTAAAAGTATGATTAACAATAATATTTTGCATCTAAGCGGATGATGGTCTAATTTGATCTCTGATTTGATGTTTATTGATACATTAACTGAATATTAAACAGAAATATCCTGAGGCGATTCCTTTATCAAAACATACATTGGAAATACAAAGAAACATTGAAAACTTGTTTTGATTCTGAAATCTACCTCTCGCGAAGTGTCTTCTTGCACATGAAATTTGATAGGTTTTTATCGGGAAGGTAAAATTAGACTTTACTCGTACTTTCATATTTCATATTTCACATATAACAGAAATAATACTGAATACAAATAATGCATTTGTTCTATTCTATCGTAAAGTAGAAGATAAAGATTAAATCTAATCATCATAAGCCTTAAAATAATGTTGATAATAATTGAAACGAAATCTGAGGGAATCAGACTTCTCCGCTATAAAGTGGTTAAACAAAATCATTTCGTTATTTATTTGAATATAATTCTATAAATAATCATAACGAATATGTATCAACATTATGTTCTTCGTACAAATTCCTTATATATTAATGCATTATTTTCAATATTTAAAACCGCGACATGCAAGAAAACCTATCCTGAGCTAATACATAAAACACAGTCAAAAAATGTTACTACTCACGAGTATTACACCCGCGGTCATTATGCTCGTCAAAAGTTTTACGTAATACAACCAGTCACCCGTGTCGATTCGGACCTGTCATCCTACGACATGATTGAGTGACCAGAGGAACAAAAATGCATGCGACTCACCATTAGATGCGAGGAACAGGATCATCGATGCTTTGGTAGGAAAGTCATCGTGAAGACCGTTATCAAGGTGGAGCCATGGAATTCCATAGAAGAAATAAAGAGTGGAAGAAAACTGTAACAAAACATGGAATATTATAATTTGTTCTTAAAAACGTACTTCTGATTATTAAAAAACTTAAATCCAAATGTTTTCTAGATACAAATTTCACGCGAACTTGAAATTTTTATATAAAAATGAATTGAAATTCCTCTGAAGTTTAATTACTAGAAAAGTGAAACATTTTTATTGTATATTTCAATATTGAAATTTTAAACTTTTATTTCAATATTGAAATTAACAATAGTTCGAGTTAAATACGAGCAATAAAATAACGTAGAGTGCAATATACAAAAATACTTACATTCTTGGACTTTATCCTCTTGCGAGACCTGCGACTCTACTACCGAAAGCGAATGTTTAATAAAGAAGATATATAAAAAAAAAAAAAAGAAAAATAAAAGACCAGTAACGCGTCCGCTCAAGTAATAATCGGCGAACACACTGACTCTAATTTCGCAAGTGATCATTGTAATTATATTTAATGAGAGCTATGATGCTTTAAAGAATATCAAATATAATACAACGAGCAAACACTGAGTCTACCAATCGCATTGCGCGCGATCACAAAAATTCTCTGTAAAAAAGCTTTATGAGAGGGAATGGGGGGAAGGGAAAGAAGTAAAACACTCTGTATCATTTTTTGCATCAGTTCTCTTCTTCCTATCGAGTGTTTATTTATGAAAATACTGCTTTTTCAAAACTATGAACTAATATTCATTTAGCATACACAACAAAATATCATAATATTAAGAATATAAAATATGCCGTTATATTATATAACATAGTCAATATATATAATATATAATATATATAGTATATATAATATATAATATATGTAATATATATAGTATATTATATATATAATATATAATATATATAATATATAATATAGTTATACATTACAAACTATTTTTTAATACGTACTAAATGTCTATGAGTATTTTGCAATGCACCCAATTTGTAAAAATTGTAACTCTGAATGTCCGTTATTAGAGTTTCAAATGTATTTAACAAGATACCTGTGCATCAGGCAGAGAACGCGAGGAGTAGAACGTATTCGTTTCAGAAATGGCACAAATTGAAAAAGATCGAAATGACACTATTATCATGGAAAATTCGCGAAGATGCAGCAAAATGTAAAAGTTATTTTAATTTCTCACGTAAATAGAACTTTAAAGAATTTAATGTTAATGCCAAGCAATAAAGCAATTCATTTAACTTACTTGAAATACAGAACTTACTTCATATGTTCGAAATAAACAAAGTGATTAATCTCGTCTATCTTTATCTTCGTACTCTTAATGGATCATAAAATTGTTCACAATTCTATCACATCGCGTACTATGGGCGTTGATATTACGAATTACTTGTAAGAACGTATACCGATTAGATATATATTATATTAAATAAATAAGTATTATCAACTATCCATTAAAAATAGAACGTTATGAAAATGTATGAATACGTCTGCTTTCATTAAAATAAATTAAATATTACCATATTTGCATAAGAATCTATCGGATTGATCATTAAGCACCATCTTTAACGCCTCCGTGTTTTCCTTGCAATCAAACCATAATCTGAGAACAGAAGAAGACCAAAACATTAAAATAAATGTATAGAAAGAACAAATTACACAAACAAACAGCAACAAATCATATAAAGTGAAGCAGTGATCAATGTTAAGTTGTTTCTGAAAACTCATTGTACGAACTACTGACAAATGGGATAAAGATAATCGAAGGAAAAAAGATAACCTAATAGTATATTATAATAAATTAACGAATAAAAACATTAGTTAATTAGATGAAGTTAATAGTAGAATGAGTTTGGGCGATAGAAAAACACGTATTGCGTAAAGTAGAAAAAGGGATATCCGTCATCCTGACACATACGTCTAATCGCTTAGATTTCCGGTCGGTAGAATGACCTTCGTAACGCGATTTACACATCGAAGTTCGGTTGGCAGGGAGTGGGAAGGTCGCCGGAAAGTCAAACGTGCACGAAGGGTTATGTTTTCAACAATTCAATATTAAATTCGAAGTAAAAAAAGTAATAACACGTTAGACTTAAACGCGGGGAGAAGCGTAGAAAGTAAACACGAGGGAGCTAATATAGTTTAGAGGAATAAAATGAAAATAAAATATCGTAAAATTATTATTTGAACTATATTTCATTAATGAGCATAGTTCGATGTATGAAAGAAAGGGTAAGGAAAAAAAGAAAAGAGAAAAAAAGCAAAAAAAAGATACGGAAGAGATTATCAAGGAAAAAAGTCAAAGAGAGTGAAAAGGAGAAGAATTTCAGTCGAATATACGTGATTTGTGTTTCTCGATGTACGTGACTTTCATTGGAAACTAATAAGCATACATTTACATCGAAAAACTAAAAATCACTATAAATTATTCTAGATTATGAATAAATCAAATTAATATTCTTACTATTTTTAAGCCACCCCACCATGTTGTATATTAAATCTTCCACATTTACGACCAGCTCTCGTCAGTTGCTTCCTCTTTCCAATGTGACACAACGTAAAATGCTATTTCAAATATTTACTTCAAGATTTATCAGCAGATATGTTCAGGAACGTGACATCTTCTGTCAGTACCCGGCCACCATCCGGATTTTCGTTAAATTTATTTCGATATACGTCTATTTACATAGAAATACGATAAATTATTATAAATTTTGTTAACATATTGCGGAGTACTCACTTTATTACTATATACCTATTATTACCTATATCATAGGACATAGTTAGATTGTTTCTCTCTAAATGACAACGATGAACATACGAGAATTTTCGTGGTCAACCTGAAGCATTAGAATAAGCAAGAGAATACTAATGGCCAGGATCTATCTGCAATATGTCAATAACTCTGAGTATAGAACAATTCAAGTTAACATTCTCACCACTCTAAAGTGATGAAATGTCGATGTGTATTAAATTCTTCACATTTATGGTAACGAATTGTTTACAGTTGCTTCCACTTTTTAATATTACTCACTGCGAAATGGGGTAATATCAAATTTTAATTTCTATTTTTGTCACCAGGGCGCAGATGCGTTAGACGCGTATTTATTACATTGTTGTGTGTTAATGGTATTCTGTTCTATTAGTACCATGGTATTGTATTCTCTCCATATTTATTTTCATACAAAATTCTATAATTCATGAAACAAATGAATTTCTTACGTAAGTTATTCTATTCTTTTTATGTAATATAGATTATGTACTGTATTATAATAAGACATATAAGATTTTGTATTTGTAATGTAGATATCTTATCGATAAATAATATTAATTTATGACATAATTGACTTATGCGATTACTGACTAAAACGATACAAATATTAATATTTTTGAATACTACTATTTGAAAAATGGTAGTAACTAAAAACTATGCAACTTGTAATTTATAACCTATTGCTATATTACTATACACTACTATATATACTACTGCTATATACTACTATATATTCCTATATATATATATGTAATATAATATGTAATATATAAATTATATATATATATATATATATATATATATATATATATATATATATATATATATATATATTATCTTTACAAAATTCTCTTTCCTTTCATCATAGAACATTGTGGGATACTTCAAGATACTGCAGAACATCACATATCACCCAAGACAAAACAAAAGACATCATACAAGATTTCTAAAAGTTGACATATTTCTTTAAAGCAAATTTTTGTGGATCTTTTTGATCCTTTTGTTGGTCCTTTTGTTTCTTTTTTGCTGGTTTTCTTGCTCATTTTGTTGCGATTTTGGTCTGTTTACTGCTGTGTTGGAGTTATCTATAAACTATGTTGCAATTTTCTCAGGTGGAAATATTTGTAAGTATAAAATCTATTTAATATTCTATTTATAACTTCATAGAAGACTTTAGTTTCAATTCATATAACTACTATATTGAATCAATACCATCATTTATGGCACAAAAATGGTAAGGTCGTCACATGATCTCCAAAATGTAGAACACAAAAAAACGTTACATGTAATATCCATTCTGTGTTTTATCTGTCATTATATGATACAACATTTGAAGATAATATTGGAATAATATTGAAAACAGTAAATTCATCAGTGAATAGAGAAATGTTATAATTTTTTTTGGTAATGGAAGAAAGTTTAAAAAAAATTAAGGGAAGAATCGATTAATTAACTTACTAATAATTCAGCTATAAAAAATATTAAATTTGTCATCGAATATCTGAATGTTATACTTTGCTTTGGCAATAAAAAGGAGTTTCAGGAAGTCAAGAAAGAATCAATTAGAGTCGGCTACAGAATGAAGTAGATTTATATAGATTTCATAAATCTGTATAAATTACATAGGAAGGAACAGGACAAGAAAGAACACAGAGAACGAGTGAGAGGATCAGGATAGCGGTAAATGAACAAGTGATTGACCCAACAGCATATAAATACGTCAGGGTCGTTAACACTAAGGTGACAAAGCATTAATCATATCTATATTCATCTTCTATTAAACGACGTTACAAAAAATTATGGCTTCTCTCTTTCACAAACCTCTTGTTCTAGGATTCCTCACTTTGTCGGCGAGTGAAAATAAAGAAAAGAGGATGATGAGTAGCTTATTTCTAAGAAACATATATGCGGACAGGGCCTCTCGACGAGAGAACGTCGCTGTGGACGAGAGATATTGACGCGCGCAGTTGAGAATATATACACGTTGAACGATTGCGTTATTCATTGTCGAAGCTTGTATTATTTTCTTCAATATTTAGTTCATCATCACTGTCACTATCACTAGAGATATTGAAACATCTGAACAGTACCTTTGTTGAACGAAGTTTATTTCTACTGTCTGAAGCACTGTCATCTTCTATCTTGTCAGGTTCAAAATAATATTCGTCATCACTACTATCACTATTGAACATGTCCTTTCTGGATCTTTTAAGCATCGTGTATAAGGTATTATAAAAAATATATAAAATGTATAAAAAGCTTGCTGATTCGTCTGGCAATGCCATTGAAAGATTGAAATTCGTTCTGACTCCACAATCATCCTGCATTGCGAGTTTACGTTAAACGGAAGATGAGATTTCTAAGGATCTATAATTTGCTTTCATCAGAAACATAATACTGTTTAGTTTACTATACCCATGCGTACATACACATAAGATTATCACTTAGAAAAATAGACGTACGCCAACTACTTCAAAATAACTCTCCGGAACTGTGAACAAATTCGGGCGGCTATATGCTGACACGCAGCCGCAACGGTAAAAAGACTTGAGTAGCTATTTGCAGACACTCGTCTGCAAAGCATTGAACTTACTCTTAATTATACTCTATTTGTTCTATACTTATTTACTTATAACCGTTAAAATGATCAAGGAAGTGATTATGATTTTTAATTACCAGCAAACTACGAGTAGCTGAAAAATATTCTTCTACAAAAAGGTAATTAGCCACATAATTAGACATAATTAGAATTAAAGTGCCTGGTCCGCGAGGTCTCAAGAATGTATACATGAAACAAAGCACATACGAAAGCAAAATTCTCTGTTACATTCTGCGGTAAAATTCGAAGAGAATACGGGTTTCTAGGAACTTGCGAACATAGTAGATTGCAATATGATTAATTTTGTTAATATTATAGTAAAATATATCTTTTTTAATTTTACACTGATAGTCAATTGCGTGCATAAGCTGGTACTACGAGAATCTAGAAACTATGAAGGATATTTAGATAAAAAATATTCTCTCATTTAACTTTACGCGTTCGTCTAATATTCAAGTATACTTCAATTGCAACACACATAACGATGACATCTTTCTGTTAATAATCATTAGACACGAGCAAAATTACAGCGTAATATCGACATCGTGTTTATTAAAATTATCAAGATCACTTTCGTAATTATGTAATGGGCAGTTTTGAAGTCGCTTGATGTTCCAAACTGGTTGAAACTTGAAAATGATACAACGACCCGAGTAAAAGTCACTAGATGAATACGAAATCACTCGAAACCAAGTAGTTTTCGTGCGCGAAATTGAAAACAGAAAGGTACGAACGACGAATGCCGGCTAACACGACCAATTTTTCCTGGGAATGTTTATTTTTTGAAAATAAATTTGAAAAACAAACTCGTTTGATCAAATCAATTTTTATTTCTCTCGCATTATAAAATTACATGTTCGTCGTCTCGAGATTACTTTCTTTTTTTTTTTTTTTTGTTTTCGCTTGCATTGCATATACAAATAAATATTACGTCTGTTTGTCTATTATCATTCGATCGTTACGTTGTTTACGTGTTTATTAGGGGCGTGAATAATTTCTGGAATGGGCAATTGCATTTGTTCCTAAACAATTATAAGATCGAATCTCCTATGTTCGAATAATTATGTTTAATTAGCTGCTACACTCAGCTTCTTCACTTCCTCCTCGTATTTACTTCTGTATTTCTTTTCAGGGTCGTACTTGTCCATGAGTCGCTCCCACAACTGTGGCTTTTTCGAGATCAAGAAGAAGACCACCTTCTTAATATTTTCTGCTTGCTTTTCAGTGCATTTCTGGCAATCGGTGGCCAGAGCTTCGGGTAAGATCTCTGAAAGATGAAAACAGAAACATTAATTGACTAAATTTCAAAACAAATTTCAGTTCCCATGTTTCAGAGAAACATGTTTCTCTGAAGGTATTGCAGAATAATGGATAACATTTCGGCGATGGTCTGTTTACTGATCAATGGCATACATATATATCTCTGTTAACGAAAGAGAAATAATATAAAATGTCAAAGAGTATCGCATCGTGCTTGAAAAGATATAGCAAATTGATCTTGTCCTTAAACGATAGATTAGAAATTTGGAGAAAGAAATGGATAGTTGATGTGTAAGTGCAATTATTTGCTCCTCGTTTCATTTATGATAGTAGATATATATTATATGGAAATGACTGAATTGACACGTTAATACAATGAAGCGGATAATATGAAGGTATTGAGAGTAAAAATAAAACTAGTGACAATGTGATTCTTATGACAAATTGCAATAACAATAAGAAATTATTTGAGAATCGTATAATGTCACATAATCAAAGCAGAATCAAAGTAGATATTCTACTAATAGAGTACACAATTATTATTAATTATATTAATTTTTTGTGTGGGATATGTGTGTATAAAAGCTTTATTTCTTATAACATTATATGAGCTAGAAGTTAATAGTGTACAATACATATGTCCCTGTTTCAAATTTTATTTTATTTATTTACCATTGTATTGTATCATTTATTACTACGTTGTGATGCTCTGTTAATAACATATATATAGAGACGATTAATATATATAGTATATATAATAGCATAAAAAATATATATAGATTATGAAACTAATCAAATTACAATTATTCTTTCACAAGCAAGGAAAATCTCAGATCGTAAAATATTAAATAGGATAATTAATTAACATTTTTTAAAAATATCATTTATACGATTACGTTCCGATATTTTCCACAATAAGACGAATTATATAGTGTATTATCACTTACTTCTGATTTCATTTCCTTCAGCAGTGCATCTTCCATCGCCTATCAAACACTTGTAATAATTACCAAACAAGCGCTCACTGTTCAGAATTTCATCTACATTGATATTATCAAATTTGGCTGGATATTTGTCTGTAGAAGCAAGATCTTTGGAAAGCATGTTCGGGGTCGAGTCGTCGGGTCGGGCAAGCGCATAGACGATTGTCATGACAAGGAACAGACAGATCAGTATTTGATGCATAGCTACCAAAGAGAAATTGAAAATTATAATTAGAACACACGTTGTAAATTTTACGGCCTTTCGACAAATTTTGCAGAATGGAAACCTCTCTTTGAAGGTTTAATATCGATCGATATTTTATTTCATTGACTGATATCTACTTATAGAAGAATCGGATACAGTAGAACAACATTTATGTATTGAATGTAAAACTTCATGAAACAACAAACTTCCCAAAATTCTGTCTAAAAATTGAATATTTGATTTTACCGATTAGCTTTCATTGTCTTGCAATTATCGCAATTGTCAACAAAATCTTATAAAGATTGAACGCGTTTTCAAGAAGACTTTACGAAGCAGAAACCTTTCCAACAACCATATCGATCGTTCTTTACTTCCTTTACAGCGACGATAAACTTGGGCCGAGCTTCTCAAGTAATAAAATTATAGTTACGAGAAAATGTTGTACTTGGACGTTTTTGGAAATTTGAAAATCATAAAATTGCAGCCAATGTAAACCGCAGCTGACCACTAACCTTTCATTATAAAACGATGAACGTTGACTTTTATATTTACTTATGTTTATCGCTACTCGAGGATACTCAGTAACTCACGAAACAGCAGACACTGTACACACGCCAGATATTCACCTGAACGTGTGAGCCACGATTAAACTACGATTCTAGAAATCCTCTTGCTCGTGATACTTATATATGATCCCGACTCTGGTGGTAGGATTATTCGTGTAGGTTGAAGGTGGCCAAAGGTGGGAAGAACGACGACTCACACAAGCCGATCGCTACTTGAAAACCCACGCTATACCTTTGTCTTCGTGTTATTCCAACTTTCAGCAAAATGTTTGTCTCGCTTATTGATGATGACGAGCATTTTAATGAAGTGTGTTTTCTTTTTTCTAACGCTTGACTGATGAACGCGCGTCTGTATCAATAAAATTTCTTCCGTAGCTTTACAGTTTAATTACATAAAATTTATGCAAATGGATAAAAAAAGGAAAAGCGTGGAGAATAATATTAACGTTAAATCGTATCATTTGTCCTTTCATCTTGTATCTTCTGCCAGGACTTTGTTCGTCGTTTGTCCAAGATAAATATGAGCGGAGATAAGATTCTATTGTTTTATTTTGTACCGTTTTTTAGAGAAGTTGTGTGAAATAATTTTAACTCGGGTGTTTCTCTTATTTTTTCTAACGTTAAATGTACATTATTCTTGTGAAGATAGGAAGATGTAGAAACAGTTTCCTCCTGTGTTTTCTTACCCGGTTATTGAAACACGATGATAGTCATTATAAAGGAATCTTATAACACGTATACAGTTTCATAATGTATCTCATTTCCTTGCATTTTTATTTGAATTCTATAACTGATCATAGGAATCAAAAGAGCATGAAATGTGCGATATAATTGAAGAGCTTAATTGTATCGTTGCCTCGTAATTTTTCTACGATATCGAATAACTTGCAAAGTTTTGCATTCGTGTTTTTTAAGATTTTCGCCTCGTAGTTAAAACGAGAAGACAATATTATACATTATTTTTCTCTGATTGTATTACAATATTATCAAATTAGCAAACGGTGACGTATTATCGTTATTTGTTACAGGAAGACCGATCGTCCAGCCGCGCTTAATTAGATATACTAAACGAATGTGCTGTAACTTGATCAATAATTTTATTCATTCTCCGCCTCGAGCAGCAGCCTATAACAAGCCAAGAGTTAGGCGAAAAAAATATGTCCAAAAAACTTTTTCTTAAATTATGTGTTATTCATTAGATTACGTTTGACGATAGAACGATATTTTTCGAATCGTTGTTTCACATACCTAATTATATGCGCGATAAATATGTTGCCCTTTGACTTTTCTTTCCTTGACGTTGAATTTGGAGTCGTTGTAATACGTTGAATTGAATTATTAGTCAATTAAGTCATCATAACTGTAAAAAAAAAAAGAAAAGAAAAAGAGGAAATAATTATGGAAATATTGATCGATATTTGCGAATATTTACGTTAAGACCTTTCTAAAAATTAATTTTACGATTAACTGTACAACTGAGTTGCGAACAGTAAATGACAAGTTCGTAGGAATGAAAAAAGCGTGAGAAAATCATATGAAAAATATAATTATTTGTTGCAAGATCGCGAGATTGATTTCTCGCCTTCTCGACAGATGGCGAGCAAAGTATATTCCAAAAAGAACTCAGTCAGTCTCACTGCTATTTAATTCAATGTTATTCGCGAAACGAGCAATACGAAATGGAAAATATAAACGTTCAGGGAAGAAAGAGCAGTTTGTGTATGATATCGTTTCCATTAAATGTTCTCTTCCTCCTTTAACACATGAAATATCCTATGCTTGAAATCGAAGAGCATATTTCGACGGCTAAACAACATTTTAAATTATTAATAAATGAGTAGCTCACTAGATAAATCTTTTGTTTATGCTTGTTACTCTAAAATTCATAAGACTAATTCATAATTTTTTTAACAAAGACGTTTCGATTTAACGTTCGATTTAAGAAACAAAAGCACATAATACTCGAACTTTGCTTTCAGACTTTGTAACTCTGTTGCAACGGTCTTCAACGTAAATTGCTATAACTATATGCTTCAACTATAATCTAAATCTGATTTTATCAACGCATTAAATTCAAATTTCATTTATGCACAAGAAATTTTATCTAATCTCCGCTGTTATACAATATCCATAAGGACCGCGTACTTGACACAAGAAATGACGCGAGGAACAGAAGATATTCTGTAATCGGATTTTTGCAAATTTACCAGTTTCATTTTTTATTTTATTTTTATTGCACGCGTTCGTACGGAACCGTGTGTCGTATCCCTTCGCTTTTCTACGGCGATCCAAACATTTTTCCGATGATGTTGAGAAAGCAAGAACCGCGTAACGATATTATCGGCAAAGGAATATCACAACTGAGAAACGAAAGACGATCGAAACATCTATACCTTCGGGGAAAGAAGGAACAATGTTGCCATAAATTATGTTTGACGTGTGTGAATTACACAACGCAGTAGAAAAGCAGGTTTCATTAAAGAAAAAGAGAGATTATTAAACCGTGTAAGCAATTCACTTTTTATTCCTACATGGGTTTTTTTCTTTATCACCTGTTTCCGAACAAAATAGCCGTTGCAAACTACATAGAAACAATCCTAGTGCTCTTGTCTGTTCCGATTCGACGATTTTATCGCGTGTTATCCTGTCTGAATCGCATTCAAGTGTTATTTATGCGTCTAAGTCAATGGAACATTCATCGAACCATTTGCTATCTGTCTCAATCAACTTGTGTTATCGAATTCTATTTTCGAACAACGTGGCTACGAAAGAGAACGCCAAAGATTCGTTCGACATTTTATTCGCCTTGTTTCTTCCAACTAGACTTTACTATTTTAGGACATGTATAGCTTTACGATTTTATCAGATACAACGAAATTGATATTTATAATGTATAAAATATGACACGTGAAACTATAAAAATTGATAAATATAATAAATATATAAATATCCAATTAATATATAAATATATTACATATAATATATATTATAATTAATGGATGAAACATCAACGGTTGCTGCTTCATGAGTTAAACGAATACTATGATCGTTTAGACAGACAGTTTCAGGAACGAGATGTCGAAACTGGTAATAACAGAATATCGCTTTATATTAAAAAATCGAACGAGAGAACGAATAATTTATTCCCAAGCTTCACGGAATCGGCGAAGAACGTTTTACTCGATTGCAAATCACTCGTTACTAGACGGGAATGACAAAATCGTGGAAAAAACACAAGGGGGAAAATTCCGGAATGAACAAATACGAACGAAGCGTATACTCGTGTTGAATTTATAAAGAATTCAGGACGAGGAAGGCAACGTTGCCAAAAATCGATCCAATCATGTCTTTCTATTGCCACGAGATTTTTCAAATTTCAAAGACAAGAGAGAGATTATCGACACGTGTCATCTCTGCTTTTAATATCGCGTTAACGTTTCCATACGTATGTTAAAAACCTTCTTGCTCTTTGAGACGGAGACAAGACGAGACGTAAAAATTCGAGAGTCATGCGAAGATTTATATACCAGTCTACGTCCTTTAATGTCACATTTTTATATATACCAATAACTGGTTTAAATCAAGTATGCGGAACAATTAAATTACCTATTTCTCTTACGTAATTCGAACGACCTTCCGGTTTCTCGGCGTGAACGCATTCTTTTCTTCCAAAATATTTTCCGCGATTATCAATTGCACCAAACATCCTGTAAAACATTTGTCTAATTTTACACGTAATAACAGCACGCAGAACCGTTAGAGAATTATTCATCGAAGATGAACAGATCCTGTTAAACAAAATCCGCGAATATCCTTATCCGTCGGAAAAGAAGTACCATAGACTTGTCCGAACAAAGAGAGTAATATAATCGTAGCGTTTGTGTTTATGGAACAGTAACGCCAATAAGGAGACTGAAAAAACCATAATCGGAAAACTACACGACATTGAAGCAGGCGGCGAACGACGTGCGAAAATCAGGAAAAAGAAGTGGTCAAGACATCAGAGCCTCTCGATGTAAGAAATGTCGTAGACTTCTCTAGCGTGACGCATTATTAGCGATTCTTTATTCTAGACACATGCGTTTCAGGGACAATTATAATCGTCGATTATTCTAAATGCGACAAAAGAGTTGTATATAACGTGTGGAAGATCTTAGCTTAGACTTGATGAAGTTGCGCGATAGAATTGCTCTATCAAAGTACGGTAATTAATAAATGAAGCTATAAATGGGCATATCTGGTTCTTAAGGTCTCGGAAAGTTTTTAAAGTCGGAAAGATTTTAGAAATTAACAATGTTATAACTCGTGTTGCATCACATTATTATAATTTAATGATTGCAAGGAGCAAAGTAGGAATAAGTTACAGCATAATATTGCTATTTGTATAAATACAATATATTACATAATATAAAAAATTAAATATTAATTTATGGTAATAGATGTCTGCTAAAGCAGTCGATATTTAAGTACAGTTATGTTTAATCAAAGCTTGTTTGATCTGTCACTTAACCAATTAACTGCGTTCGACGTGTGCATGCGTCAATCCAGAACTTCATTTTGGTGCGGTTGACGCGTATACTCGTCGTGTGAAATAAAAAATTACCGCTTGCTATAAAAGCTCGAAACTTTAGCAAAATGTGAGTCATGCTCCGTATAATATATTGCTTTTTATAAATCGAGTCAATTATTTTCCCCAGTGCATCCCATTTGTGTACTTTACTGCATATATCCTAATTGTTTTGCGTACTTTATTATTTTTTGACAATTTTTAAGCTTTTAATAACAGTACCGTTTTTCAACGATGAATCGTTGATTTCTTAGCGAACATACTAACGAACATAATACTTCCTCATTTGGCTATATTTTATTTTAAGGGATTTTTTAAACTAAATTCCAGGAAATTTGAAACTAAAGGTAACAAGTTAAGTGAAACGAGCGCCTTACCTCGGATACTTCATAAACCTTTCCATATCATGCGCATTCTACTAATTTATATAGTTTAAGATTTTTTACAGATGCACTAAAGTTCGTAATTTATCTACTAACGAGGAAAGTCACTAAATTTAATCGGTGATTTCAATGACTGGTAATACGATATCATTTGGTAGGCGTACTGGAGGAAAAATCTTAAAATATTAAATATCTTCCGTTGTTGTAGAAGACGAATTTTGTAACATGAGAAATAAATCTGCTGTTTAGAAGAGTAGAAGGACGTAGGAAGTTATGTTAAGATTGAAAAAACGTGCGAGAATTAATTCGCCGAGCAAATATTTGTCTCAACGAAGAAAAAAATTCTTTTCTGCTTACTTATTAAAAACGTGTTTCTCGCAATATTTAGCAAAAATCAGAAGAGCACGATTACCTCGTGGAAAAATGTGTTGCAGAGAGAAAATTAAAATATTTCAAAAGCAAGAAAATTTGCTGCTTTGACACGATGAATTAAGTTTCTCATGAACAAATCTAGATAAGAATGATAATTTTAAAAAGTCAAATGTAATTCTAGATATATATATGCTACTGAAATTAGTAAAATAAACTTCAATGCAGCTGAAGATGAAGATAAATAGCGTCGTTTATTAGAGGCGTAAAAGTCTGCTTTAAAGATTGTGATACGCGAGTTGAAAAAATAGGAAGGGATTCAAGGAACAATCGAGGAATGGTATAGTAAATAGAAACATAATCTTAAGGGAAAATACCTATTGTACAGTTTATTTTATACATTCAACGACTCGTTTGATTCAAGTACAAGAATGAAAGCCTGTTTTCGCTTTGAAATATTAATTCTTCCATTATTTCTAGAACAATGAGGAGCAACAAACTCATTGTTTGTTATACAAATACTTATGAGAATAAAACTGGTATTCAATTTTGAAACACTTCCAATCCAACGACAATACATTCACTCTTCGGTAGACGATCATTCTCATCTCTTCGAAAAAAACAAATCACTATATCTTATCGTCTTTCGATACGAAACAAAAAAAAAAAAAAAAACATGTATTCAATTCGTCCCCTAAATTTTATAAAAGTTAGAACGACGCAGTGCGCTTGTGTATTTGTTACAAAGATCGCCGCGACGTTTTCACGTTATCGGATTATTCTTTTCAACTTCGTAAATTACTATATGTTTTAAGTAACTACAGGAAGGCGTAGCGGTCTCTTCGTTCGAGATAACCTTATGTTCATTCGTTTGAACAGTCTCTATTTTTACAGTGGACCATTTCTCATAGAAATATTAGAGTGAAACGACGGACATGTCGATCCGTGCAAGTTACCATCAACAATTAGAAAACAACGAAGAAAAACTAAGGTAAACCGAGGAAAAAAGAAGAAAAACAAAAAAGTAAAAGTATAAAGCTTCCAAAATATTTGATTTACAAAAAAGTGCATCAAAAGCGTCTTAGAAGAATGTGAAAGTTCCGCGAAGCAATAAATAAAAATAAAATCTACTACGAACGTAGAAACAATGTTAAGCAAAATAAAAAAGAAAAAGAAAGAATAGATCTAGCGCTATCGTAAAAATTAGGCGATAATAAACGGAACTCGCACATCAATCGACTTCCGTGCAGGTCTGAAATAAGCAATAAAAAAAAAAAGAGGAAAAAAATAAACGTCATAAGGGCGAGCATAAAAAAATTATCGCGCCCATTTGCGGAAGCTTGGGCGAAAAATACAGTTACATCGAATAAAAGGGATAATAGTCTTCTACTCTCCGTAAAAAATATGAGCAGCTATTTCCCTACTTTGTTATCTAGCTATTTAGTACTTAAGCAATATGCCACAATAAGTGTTATTTCGAAATGAAAGGTATTTTTTTAGATTTCTTTTTTCTCTTCAAATATATGACTTTTTTTAATAATTACTTACGATCGTAAGCAATTTTCTTTTTCGTATATGTACATATGTATATATATATATGTATATATATATCTTTTTCACATATTTTTTTACATTCGCATATATAATAATACAAGATAAACTTTTCTCATTTTAATCTTTCTCTCGAATTTAAGCCGTTCGAGACTTAGGTAAACGAAGATATTCTTGGAAGTACTGAATTACGTTAAAGCAAACGACTAATCTTGTTATAGATTTTGTCCAGTTTCCTAAGCATACAAGAATACAAATGGTATGAACTTCGCCATCGAGCAAATAGTGTGGTTCCTCGATGCTTCCACCTTGTACGTTTAAGTTCAACAAAAGCTGTTGTTAACATGATATATCGTCCATCCAGGGTATATCTTCTCCTTATTCTCAAATTTAATATCTTACTCCTCCTTTCTTCATTTAATAATTTAAAATTATAAATAGCTACTATTAGAAGCAATGGAAAATGATTAGCTTTTTTTTTAAAACGTTAAAGTGTCTTTTTTTTGTAATACGAGTTTGGCTCCGAACACCATCATTATCACACTATGCGCTTAACTCTTCGTTAGTTTATACCGCGATTACGTTTTGTGCTTTAAAAGTAGTATCACTAAGAAGGTACTATTTTTCGTTCATATATACAAATATTACACAGGCAACAGATAAATTATCTAATACCATAGTATCTTCATTGTAATAACAAATATCCTCTTATAACCTGCTCTTTGTACCATCCTTTATCAATAAGGAATATCCTTTGAATCGTTTCAAGAATCTATGGAATAAAATGCATTAGTTTACGCTTGAATCATGCATGCGAAAGACGATTAGAGTACTTTTTTTTAATGAACAAATTTGTAAGAATATGAAGAAATATCTGTATGTGTATGTTTATCTATGTGTGTATAATTTGTCAAGGACATTACACTTATTATTAAGCTAATAATATTCAATACTTTCATGAATCTCAGCTATATAAATATTTTAAAGTGCTTTTTATTTAAATATTTTAATACATATCCAGCCGACAACTTTTAAATACTTGTACATAAAGTATCGGTCGATGATAAATTCCCGGATGGATATGTTCCAATCATTTAAGTGTTGTATTAAACAACGATCTAGAAATCTCAACTACGACCTGACTTCTTCCTTACATTTCCTTATTGTCAAGTATGGTAACAAATCACATTTAAAACAGATAGAAAGGAGCATGTGCAATTAATAGTCTGTACAAGAAAACATGACAGTGGAAGAATTAATTGAGCAATATGTTCATGGCTCTATAAAGGCAGTGTAAGAGATTTTCTAGACAAGAAGTGTTAAATAATTCATAATGTAATGTTAAAAGGTAAACGACAATCTAAGGTAACAATGTTCATTAGAATAAAGTACACACGTTAGCGGAAGTATATCATGCGGAACGGCGTTGATAATTTAATATTTGAGTCTTTAAAAAGCCATCAAGAATATCAATAATAAAATTGACTTAACTTAAATTGACTAACTTAAAAAAGTTAAATCGTTATATACGATAACTGTTAATTTAACAAAAACTATAAAACTCTTAATAAAAGAATTTTATACTTTTTAATGGAGTTATTTTAAAGACAGTCTAAATTAATGTCTCGCTAACGAATAAGACAAGATAATTAATCTTGTTTTCTATCGTTCCTAACAATTCATCCGCCAATACATTTCTCTAAACGTTCACCATTTGAACAAGATTAAAGAATATCTTTACATATCAAATTATGTACATACACATTCTCTCTCTACCTGTCCTATAAATGTTAATTAAATCAGACTCAAATTTCAATTATACCTAGGACTTAGTTTGCAAAATAAAAGGTGACTTAGAGTTGAAATGGTCGTTAATTTTTTACATATTTAATCAATTGGCCGCGATCCAGCCATTTGCTACCAGATAATGTAATATCTTACTCTCTGGTTCCGACTGAGGTACAACACCTGATCTTCTATTACCATTTAGATATTCCTGCAATCATATAATTTATGTGTATAAATAACGTGTATATTTGAAGAGTTAACGAGAAATACTTTCGCCTAAAATCTATCTACGACTACGACAATATCTCTGATATCAAATTAAAATTGTGTTATTACTAAAGAAAGCTTTTGAAAACAAAAGTTATGAGGTAATGGTCAAATATTTGAATGAAAAGATAGTATGAAATGTATGAATAGTATGAATAATAGAATGAAAAGTAACTAAATTATTTTATTACATCATCATGTCTGAATAAATGTATCAGCTTTCTATAAAAACACTAAAGTAAATTAAGTAGCACGATATGCCTTATTTTACAATGAGTTTAATTTTTGCTAAAAAATAATTTATCTAACTAAAAACTTACTTGCAACAACAACGTCTTTTGTGTTAAATACTGCGTTGGCTTCAAATCAAGTTGAAGACACAGAGACTTTTCTTGTTTTGTTAATAAATGAGCCGCTGCTTCCATTTCTATATCCCGTTCCTCTGAGTCTCCTGTTGTCGCACAAGATTTTCCGGAAGCAGCCGCAGTATAATTTTTTTCTGTGGCAGAACTGGAGCTGGTAGAATGCTGGCTGGAACAATTTGGATTGTTATCCGGCTCCACCCACTGATTGGCTGGAGTCGTCATCCGATTGGGATTGGTTTGATTGATTGAGAAGCTGCTGCTGGGTAAGTCTTTTGCAATGTACTTTCGGTCGGTGGAAGAGTAATTTTTTTCTTCTTCTCTGCAAGGTATAATAGGGGACAAATTTACCTTTGATTAAAATCACCTGTTTTAGTGAATTTAATCGTTATTGTAGTGTTGTCATCTTCATGAATTAAGGTTGTTGAAATAATCTGTTTTAAAATAGTCCTGTACCTTTTTTTTGAGGTGTGGCGGTGTATTGGTGTGGACGGCCCACTGCTGCCCTAAGTGAAATGCAAACTGATACAATCTGTTCACAAATGCCTGGCAACACGCACCACAAACAATGGAATTAGTGAAAGAAGAAGCAAAAGCTAGTGTATACGATATAATTAAAACTCTGCATTTTGTATTCACACACATACTTTTATTGAAATTTTTTATAATTAGTAATATATTCTCGTATCTGTTGTAATATTCGATCGATACATTTGTGTTAAACGCGTGTGAATTTTTTCATAATATATTTGACTTAATCATAGAATGAACAATGTACATATTAAACAACAAAACATGAAGAAACATAGAGAAGAAACCTAAAAATCCTTTAATATTGAAATAATGATCGTCAATGTTTATTTTTATAAAATATGTTTAAAACGTATTAGAAGCATAAATATAAATAATGAAAACAGATGTTTTTAATAATTCAAGAATTCTACTAGCTTTTACGTGTGTATATTTATAAAATGTACTTCGAGATTCGAGTAGATATACCTAATATTACACAATAGAGTATAAAACAAAAGGTATACCATCCGAAAAAAATTTCAATCACCATTGCAATGTGGAAAAAGTTAATAGATATGTGGATACACATACTTACAGATTTCTTTTCATGCCAGTGGTCCACCGCGTCATTTTGTCCCTGAGTTTGTGCCATCACTTGTTCGAAATGAGCGCATTCTTCGTGTCGTGTAATACCATGCTCTCGGTAACGATACAATTCTGAAAGACGTAATCGAAGTTCTCTTTCTCTTTCAAGATTTGTTAGAAACTGTTCGTATTCCTGTGCTGTGTAAAACTGTGCAAATACTCGCATTCTATCTCTAAACTCCCTGTAAATTACAAATTTCCCATTAAAGTATCGCGCAAAATAAAACGCTACTGTTGTTAAATAATGATTAAACATACTTTTCCTCCTTCGATTGTTTTCTCTTCACTGTCTTATCTTTCCTAGACGAAGCAAAAAACGCAGAAACAAGCTGGTAATCCCGTACAACTCTTTTTCGTCGCGCTCTCTCTCTTAAATTATTGGTATACATATCAACTTGTGCAAGTTTAAGTGCTATGTCCAAATCATCATCTTCTGCAGGGTTTAAGAATAATGAAGAAACAAGTGATTCTGCTTCATGGTTGTAATCCTGTAAAGGAAATTTTAATATTTTAATACAGGTATAATGTAATACGAAAGGTAACACAAAGGTGTGTCGCATAATTTAAAACATACCCTTTCAAAATCATCTCGTTGTGGCATATATCCCAGTTGTGCAGCTTCTTCTGGAGTGATATCCAAAGGTGGTAACCGAGATGTGAGATCAGGCGATAGAGGTCCATGATCTGACTTAGTTTGATCTGTAAGATTTGGTTTATAGCTTTCTGTAGGAGGCCATGTGTGTTTTCCGATATTGCCATCAAGGTATCTAGCAATATATTCTTCTTTTGCTTCTGTAAGGCAAAAATAAATTAAGTGCTGATATTGCTAGTAAAAGATTGGTATTTAATTAATTTATTAATTAGCTTAAAATACAATACAAATACACTCTCTTTTTTAAATTGTCATAAAATTACTATATAATAGAATATAAGAAATTTCAATATAAAATCACTTTACCTTCTGGTGAACGTGTTTCAATATGTTTGCTAATGTCTTCCCAATTTCCAAAACCAAATTGCTCAATGGCATCCAAAAGTCTAAGTTGTTCCCTAGCAGTCCAATTTCCTCTACCGTTGAATATACTAATGGTGCCAGAATCCTATAGTAATAAAAAATTATTAAATTTTTAAATGTTATTATACTAAAAAATTATATTTCACGCTTTAAAATAATTAGTATTTACCATAAACTGATAAGAGTGATCATTTTTATGTGGGCCAATTTCAGCTCCAGCGGAAAAACACTGTAAAATTTAAAAATATTATTTTCTTCCGAACAATTCTGAAGTTTGTTGTAGAATGTTGATGTTTTCATATCGCGTTAACGGAACTGACATATATAGTATGTACGCATGTACGTGCCTCCACGTGATCACCGGTTTCATTCAATTCGCGAAGTAGAAAGGTAGTTACAGTATAACTTGTTTCACAAAAAAAGGGTGGGGACTAAAAAAAGGAATCTCAACACGCAAAATCCAGTAAAGCCAGAAGGATAGACGAAGATGTGACAGAGAAAACTGGGCGGGGGGAGGGAAAGGGCGGGGAAGAAAGGAGACGTGAACACGTGATCGAGAAACAAGCGTTCACTCGCTCACCTGCAAACAGAGGTCGAAATCTGGGCATTCTACACATCTGACACGTAGGCCCGAGATATCCTCTTGACAATAGGTGCAGTTGTATTTAGCATACAAATCTGAAACCGAACAATCGTAATACATTAGATTGCCAATGACAGTTCGTTCGGGTACCAATCAATATTTCGTCCATCGACATAAATACATACCCGCCATTATTGTCCTGCAGGGTTCTTCCAGAACGATCCGGATGACGTCACCGCATGCCAAAAAGCAATAAGTTTACGTATCACGTACACTGAACGTGCAAGCTTGACCCCATTTTTTCCGCGAAATCGTACGAAAACGCGGAAAAATCCTGGTGCGCCCGCCTGGACGCTCTAATTATTGTGCAAGCGTAAACTCGTTAGAAATCTGAATGGAAAAAATGTTGTTTACGACTGTTGCGTCGCGAAACGAGTACGCATGCGTTCCTTCTCCTACCATCTAGGTAAACTACGTTTCAGTTTCGCCAACTGTGTAATAAGAAAATTGCCCTCTTCCGCAACCCAAATATAATTTATCCGCGCGTATTCAAATAAAGCAACACTGTTTTAGCATGTCTCAATTTTTTTCGTTTATATAAAGTCGGACATCGTGCGTGAATATATAAAATATATATCGAATAGAACAACAGATTAATACAATCCCGTAAATACGATAAAATGTCGGCTGTAAGTAAATATTTTTGAAAATATTTTTTACTACTTTTCCGACAACATATCAATTTCTTTTTGTATTGTATATTACATAAACATTACATTATAAATTTATCATAATGAAAATATTTATGTAATATGCTTCTTGAATGTTATCAAATAATTTGAAACATATAAAATTACATTCGTAGATTGTTCACTTAAAAGCTTTTCGTAAGAACATTATCTTATCACATCGATCAATTTGCATGGGGCGTCCACGACTAATTTCTGATAAAGATTTACAGAAACTGAAATTAAAGCAAGCAAGAATGCAGGTCTAACTGATTTTGATATAAATATAAAATGACGTGATGTATGATAATTAAATGAACTCCGTGTAATTTATATATAATTATTTTCCATTTATTTAAACAGTGTGAAGATAATCTTCCTGTATATTTAAAGTGTGGTACACGAGATAAAGTGGTATATTGGATCATTGTAGCATTTACTGTGTATTGCACAATACAATCATTTAAAGGAATAAAGATATTACTCGAGAAATATTCATAGAATTATAAGAAACTTATTGCAATAAAAAAATTTAACATTGATTAATTGTATAATTTTCTTTAATAAAATCTTTAATTGCAATTTGGCCATATTTGATTATCAATGATTGAAATAGTAATATTAGGTATTAATTTACAGTTTTGATATTAAATCACTTTTACTTATTGCAAAATATTAATACATAGTATGTTATACATGTATATATATATAATTTTTTAATATTTTACAACATATAGAATTTGGAAGAGACTTTAAGGCACTTGAATGCTCTGCAAATACCAATATGGAAATGAATGTACTTTCTTTTTGTGATAAGCTCTATCTGATGAGAATATGATTAAAGAAATAAACTTAAGTAACATAAGATACAGTAATGTCTTAGCTACAACAGGAAAAGCACAGGATATGAGAAAGCAAACTTTAAATGCTAGGATAGAAAAAAGAAAATAATGAGACCATTCTCATAAGGCAGTTTAGCAAAATTGTAGACAGTCAAGGGTGAATAATAGAATTATGCCCTTTTTTTCAAACATGCATTGGTAAATATTAGTTTTATATCAAATAATATAATATATAGATAAATATGTCAACATCTAAACATATAAAAAATTAATAAGATATTTTTACAATACACAAAACAATTACTATATACATACATGTTAATATTAAATATGTAAACTTCTACTGTTAAATATCTAAATTTCTAATTTGAATTTTTGTTTTTAACAAGTATACATACAAAATAACAGTTGTGGCATCTTCGTGATACTATATATTAAACAAATGCTTTATCATTTTTCAGTGTTTTTTGATATTTTAGACAATAACACAGGAAAAATAAATTTCGTCCTTTTCCGTGTTGGTAATGCATGAGCATTAATTAAGATATACATTTTTGTTATCACAGAACAACGTATTTACAGTTTACTATAATTATATAGCTGTACTATTAAAAAGCACAAAATAATGAGTTATTTCAACATTCAATTTGAGCTATTTCTCATTTTTTTTTGCATCATTTCATCTTTTTCGTTGGAAGCATAGTCATTTACTACAGTGTTTGAAACACTATTACTAGATTTTTGAGCATTTATGGGGACGTTTTTGTTATTGGTATACGTGATAAAATACCTTTCTTGTAAAACTTTATTTGTACCTTGGCTTGAGCCATCATTTTCATTAATATTTCGAATGATTTTTTCTGCTTTTTCTGTATTATATATCTTTCCTTCATTATTATAATTCTGCATTTTTGAATTTTTTGGAGATTCTGTTGGAAACTGATGATCCCCTACCGCCAGTTTTGGTAAAATTTGTGGTTTAGGTTTATCATTTTTATTTTCAAAAGTATTTATAGTAAATGTCTTATTTCTTTTTCTTCGTTGTACTAAATTTTTTAAAGCTTCACTAAACTGCATTAACGTTTCTGCAATTGGTCGTTCCATATATGTAGCTTCAATCTTTTCAAATAGATCGTCTTCTTCTGAAGTTAATTCACTTTTTATTTGTTTAAACTGATTTATTATGTCCCGTAGACTTTCTTTGGCATCTTTGATTGTTTTTATACCTCTACTTTCTGTCATAATATCTATTCTTAGTAAATCTTCTGCTTTTTTTGTATTTGTTTCTGTAGGTTGCTCATTATATTTAACAGCTAATTCTTTTTTATCTATTTCTGAATCTTCATGTACAAAATCTTTTTCGAATTCTTTAAATTGATTGATTATATTTCTGATGCTTTCTTTCATATTAAGTGGTTTATGTTGATCTGTTGTTTCTTGGATTACTGCAGACTTTTCATTTAGTTCTTGCTTTATCATAGGTTTTTCTTTTGTCTCTTGAATTATCATAGGTCTTTCTTTCAGTTCTTTAATTATTACAGGTTTTTCTTTCATCTCTTGAGCTATTGCAGGTTTTTCTTTTAATTCTTGAATCACCGAATATTTTTCTTTTAAATCTTGCTTCGTTATAATTTTTATCTTTTGTGATGACTCTATTTTTATTGGAATTATTCTTTTCATTTTAGCATTAATTTTCTGCGGAATTTCTGGTAATACTTTCTCGTCTATTGCATCTTTTCTTAATTTAACTGCCTCCAGTTTTTCTTGAATAAGTTTTTTAACAACTTCCTTTAAAATGCTACTATCTTGTTGAACATTATCAAGTTTTAATCTTTCTTTAGCTACTTCTATCTTTTTATTTTCTTCTTCCTTTATATCCAATTTTTGTTCACTAATATTAGAATTATTCTCAACATCAGGTTGCAATTCAGTATTGCTTTCAGTCATGATATCATTTTGTAGCTTTGGTATGGTCTGTAGGTTTTCTTCGTTGATTGATGTGTTTAACTGTGATAATTTATTCTCAGATATGTTATTAGGTAACTTTTCTGTGCTTAGTGATTCAATGAGTTCGGTAGGTTCGTTTGTTTCGTTATTTAATTCATCTTCTGATACTTCTAAATCTAATATATTTACATCACTAATATTTAATGGTTTTTCAAATTGCTCTAACGACTCCATTATTTCATCCAATATTGGTTCCATATCTTGTACAGTGTCATTTATGACGTCCTTGCTGCCTATACTTTTCTTTGTAGCATTTTCCTTTGACTGTTTCAAAACTGTCTGCGGTGTTGCTTTCTTGGGATCATATCGTATATTAGGCTTCCTTTTCATGATAAATATAATTGGTCTAGTTTTTATCCTTATTGGTGGTAACATATTATAATTTAATGCTATATGAGAAAAACCATCTACAGAATCTAAGATATCGTGTGTTTTAAGATATGGTTTTATATTGGGTGAATATTTACTTTTGGCTTCCATTAAAAGATGTGTAAATTGAAGCATTTCAGGACTGTCAATAGTCAAATTTTCTTGTTTTGAATAACTGGAAGTTAATTAATCATAAATTAGATTATGCTATTATTTGGGTCTAAAGAAATTTATCTTTAGCATATTATCATTTTAGAGAGATTGGTCGTTTTATGACTACTTCAAATAGTCATTTATAAAACTTACATCCAAGAACTATTTGTTTGCGTAAATCTTGAAACTCCTGTTTGTGCAGTTAGAATATCAATATGTATATGCACTGGGTTGATAGAATCTTTTTCGAGTCTATGTAATTTAGCAATAGCTAAACCACCAGGATAGTTAGAACCAGCGACACATAAAAGAAACATAGAAAATAGAGCATTTAAAACTAGATGGCCTAAAATTATTAGTGCTAAAATTCCATTCCATGGACTTTTCCCTCTGTTTTCCCATCTAATTTAAGAAAACAAAGAATTGTATAATTACAATTTCAGACATTTAAAAATTAAAAGTAGCTCAAAAAGCAAAATTAAATGTAAGTTACTTACATTCTATGACAAACGGCTGCAGCACTAACATTTAGCAGTGGAAAGACATATATGATAAACCTCAATTCTTTATGTGGTAAAAATGAGAACAATGCAACAAATGCTATACCAGGAACTGTTAATGCTCGAACTCGTGCATCCCATAACATACCCAAAGGTATTAAAAAGTAAGATAAACCTAACCCACGAGGCAGAGCTGAGTAAAAATACCACAAGAATGGCGATGTCTGTTTTTATGTTAAGTAATATATAAAATAGTTTAAAATTATCATTTTGAATAAATGCATTAAAAAATAGTGACTCTGGTAAAGGATACACCCCATTCGCTGCTTTTATTAAGGATAGTGTTAAAGTAAAATACTTCTCCTTCAGGCCATAATAATCGTTTCCAAAATATAGAGTCTACTGTGATCGTTAGCGTTAGAAAAAATATACCGGCCGGAATCGCAATTTTAAACAGTCTAAAAAATTATTAATTTTATGAAGCTTTTGTTCTAATGATTTATATAGCTTTAATAGATGAATGTTTTCTATGTTACGAAATTATTTTTAATCACTTTTCTTTTCTACTTTTAACAATAGCATAAGTCTTATTGCAGTTTATCAAATTTATGTTTAATTTAGTTATTTTTGACAGAAGGGTTTTGTTATGTTAATAAGTTTTATAAGCAAACAAAGCTTACAAATCAGTGCAGTTTTGCAGAAGGTTCCTTGATGATTCTAATCACTTCTGTATGCAATGTTACAGCCATACTAGGAATCAATGGTCCACAATATAATATGTAAATACCTTAGTATGGTTAGTTTCTTGTTGGCTATATCGTACAAAAGGAATAATCCCAGTAGCATGGCAAGTTCTGCTCTGAATATTATTATTGCTGCTGCAGATGACCAAATAAATATCATGTGATTTTGTTTCAACCATCCATACAAAGCCAGTAGTACTACAATATACATATGATATACAAATAGTAATTATCATGTAAACCACTAAATAAAATACAGATAATATTGAATTTAAATTACCTAGTGGCATAGCCATTATATTTGGCAATGGACGACTTAGATAGTACATAAAGTGATATTGTGTCACAGTAATTGCAACAAGCCATTTTGTAAATTGCAAACCAAATATGCTTTGTAAAGCATCTTTATATAGCTTCAATGTGCCTATTACTAACAAGCCCAATGTTGCTCTTACTGGAAAAACATGATACTAATTACCTCTTTTTAATATGATATGTTTTGTAAATTAAAGATTTAATATCAATAATAAGACAAAAGCTGTTAATAATGCTAATGAATGATATTAATCAACTTACCAACATATTGAGCAAAAAATTTATTAAGTTGCAAATAATTAATGATTGCTATTAATGGTGATGCCAAGCCTGATATTATAATTGGTCCCATGAACGATCGTGGCACAACTCCAGGAAATTCATGATGATCATACTATCATAGAACAAGAATATGTTACAAACGATTAGTTATTTGTCTTTTTTTTTTTTTTTAATGAATTTATGAATATGTTTTTATATAAATGCTGTAAACTATTTGATTTTCTTTTTGGCTATCTTTTTGGCTATGTTTTTGGCTACAAATTATCATAGTATGTTATTAATGAACATATATAATTTCAAAAATTTTGTTAATATACTTTCACTTTAATGAAAGCAGAAATTAATATATTAGCGAACTCTTTAAGCGTGCAGAAACTATATCAGCTGATCGTAAGTTTATAAATACATGCATCTGCTTCTAAATATAATGTCTAAGTTTTTGCGTAATATCTCTTTGATTGTATGTCAGCAACCTGTCAAGGCAGAAAGACAAATATTCTCTCTCTTATTACTACTTATTTAATTCTTAAACACTTGTTTTCTAATATCATATAGTTCCAATAAATAATATAATAATTACCTCCGACAGGTTAAAACCGTGGTATAAAATGTCGTGCATAGCCTGTAGATTGAAACTTTCTTCCACTTTTGTAAATGGACAGTACAATAAATGTACTAAAGCCACCAAGATAATTAAATGATCCATTATTTTATTCTATACGTGGAACGGGTTCAAAAACATTGTAAGACTTCGCGTTTTAATCATGACAATCTGACGAACACAGACAACTTTTTAAATACATATTTCTTGTATCAACCGGGAATACCACGTCGTCTGCTCTCATGGACTCCGTCCAAATTACGTATGTACTTTCATTGCCAACATTCCAGGTTTAATATTTCCTTAAATTTCCTAGAATTTCGTGTTAATTCACTATAATTTTTTCTCGTCAAATCCAACAGTTTTTCAACATTTTCCAGATAAGAAAATCCAACAAGTCTCGTAGTACTTTAAATACGATATAATATTTAATACAATTGAAAAGGTAGATATGTCGCGTCATTATTATTCTTTTATTAAAAAGTTAGTTTATTAGCTCCCAGTAATTCATTATAACAATAATGTTACAATATTTCCGTTTATTAAGAAGATTAAGCGCTATAAAAATGTTTCCTCGTTCGGTGTGGCAATCTATTTCAATGAAAACTTACAAAATAAATCACAATATTTTTAACATTAATCAAAACGGCTTTTGCTAATAATTAAATCATCAATTCTAAACAACGTTCACTAATTACATACGGTTATTATATGAGGGCACAATACGTTCTTCGTTTTGGGAGGATCGATTACAATGCGACAAATAGCCATACAATATGTTGCTACTATTATTGTATAAAAAGATACAAATACGTATAAAGTAAGCGTTCCAAAATATATGTTATAAATTTTCACAACGGGATGCTGTAAATTTTAATTTCTCTTAAACAGATAGTTATTAGTTCATGATCTTTTAATTCACAAAATAAACAGAGGAGATATATGTATATATTATCATTTCTGCATATCTTTTGTCTGCATATTTTTTGAAAAAATAACGATCAAACATATTCGTTCGTTTCGCTACGTACAGATGTATATACAGGGTGTAGAGAAAATTCGTACTTTATTTTAATATAATTGGAAAATACATTTGTCCCAAATACACGGAGGAAACTCATAGATTTCAAGCTGTAGATACAAATCGCTTTTACATTCGTCTCGTGCACATGTCCGATAGATGACGGTCTTCTGCGAGATTTTTTCTCCATTTATGTAAGATCCCATACAACGTTTTCTAAGTATTCCATAATCAACGCGACGCTTGTATAAAACTGCATCGATCGCACGAACAAGATAGAGACAAGATGCTTCATGAAAGCTGCGTTCTATTAAAAATATCGTAATTACTGTGTCTATATTTTTTCACATTTTGCTATAAATATAACATCACACTTCAAGCTACGATTTAATTTAATCTTTCGTTCTGGTTTCCTTTTCTTCTTTTCAAATTTCATTTCAAGTTGATTTTTCTCAAAATAAAGACACTTTTATCTATCTTGTTCCTGCTCGATGTACGTATATAGAAAGATCGTTTAGCAGAAATGACTCCGGCAGAATTAGCGCCTTGGTTTCGGCGCTCGCGAGTGTATCGGCTTATTGTGCAACATGTGTTCGCATTTGGGAATGTGACGCTCGGCGGCGGCCTTATTGAATTTTCTTCCGCAGTGGGGACACTGAATGTAATCGTAGTTATCGCTAACCGGCGGCGGTGGCAAATCGCTGAGCTTGCCTCCTGCGGCCAGGTGTGCTTGTACTTGTTTGGCCGAGCGTATGGCGTTAATGAAATCCTCGTGTTTGCGCCGCCAGTTTGACTTTATCTCCGGCTTCTTCGATTTCTGAAACATGCAAAACGACAATCCGTCTCATTCCTCCAGATCGATATCTCTCGTCCTTCTCTCTAAAAGAGAAGAAAAAAAAAAAAAAAAGAATAAAACGATTGATTCTTGATTTTTGATTGGTATAAATGGATCTCTTATCGATAATGGATTTCTCTTCGTGATACGGACCAGCCCAGGATAGCGGTATTCTTCCATCACTGGAAAGATTTTAGGTTAGCTACTAAGCGATTGCGGATTTTGACATTATGTGGTAATGACAAAATCCGCAATCACTTAGTTGCCAACCTAATATATTCTAGCATCGTCATTGTCATTATATCGCATGTTGAATTGTGAATAATAATATTTGAAAATTACTGAGAAAATTGAGATAATTATATATCGTGGATGGTTGAGATCATTTTTTCAAAATTAATCGACCAATAACTAATTGACTAACAATTACAATTACAGTTAGTTACCTTCACTGATTTCGTAGTTTTAGTATTAAATTACAAAATCTTATTTACTCGATACTTAACGTTTTCTCCAAATACACTGCATACAATTCTTACTCTTACGTTAGTCTTGTCCTTCGCGTTATATCTTTTTACAACGGGTCGAATTAATTTTTACCTCTGCAAACATGGATTTAAAATTTACTTTGTTTAAAGCTTCGTACAGTTAGGATGAACTGAGATGGGAATTTCGATGGATCGGAAGAGGACGAGAGATTCGGGACAAGAAGTACTGACCTCCACTTGTTTTTTCACAAGTCCTTTTTTCACGAACGGTTCGAGATCGGTGCCTTTTACGCGATACATCATCGTATCGAATTGTTTCCTCTTTTTTTGGGTCGTTTTCGCGCAAATCTGCTCGTGAAGGGTTACTCGATCTTGAGCGAAACGGCGGCCACACATTTTGCAAGGAACCAGAGCGTCACTGTAACATCTTTAGAAAAGAATTTGACGAGATTTGAAAAAAAAACGTGGATATCTTCTTCTGTAAAGAAAATTGATCGAAAAGTTCCCTCAATTCCTAAGATCATGTTAGACACAAGCGATTCTAAGATAGCAGGATAACGAAATATTTCCTTTTTCTCTGATACCTGTTGATATTTCGTTGGTTTATTTAGAAATTATTTCTAATTTGTTTATAGTAAAAATATTACTTTTTTCATCATTATTTTCACCATCGTTACAGACGTCACATTTTAACAACTTCTTTTAGCTACATTCTTTCTACTCACAGTGTACAAATTTATCGAGCAAAATAATAATATCAGCCCTAGGATATTGAACATTTTAAAATAAGGATAATTTTAGGTGCTACGAGTTTGACGATAAAATATTTCCCTGAAATATTTGTCTGAGACATTACAAGTTCCTTAATCTCATAACAGGAAAACCAATTACTCTAAAAATTCTTACGTCGCTGCCGCGGCACCTCCGGTTCTGCTGGAAGCTGATCCTTTGTATCCCGTTGAACCGGAAATTGGCGTCTTTGCTCTCGAAGCCATTTTGCTTCTAGAACCGGAAGTCTGACCTTGCATGGGGCTACCACCAGATGTGGACGAAACCGATGGTGGCCGTGTTGATTGCATGGAAGTAATCTGTTTCTAATTAATAGAAACGTTAAACGATAATTATTTTTACTTCAATGGAATATTTTCAATAGAATATTTCAAAAAAATGTTGCAATAGAAGAAGGCCAATTTTTCAACAGAAAGTTTCAGCCAGAGAATTATTAACGTATATTAAAATATTACAGCTATTAAAACTCTGTTATTAATATTAGAATTGTTAATTATAAACTGTTTATAAATAGAACAATCTTTTTCATTTACAATTTGGCTAATAGTCTTTTGCTTTACAGGGACTCTAATAAAATATCGTTCATGTATGTTGCTTATTGTTAAATGATGGATTAACAATTTTTTATATGGGCATGAGGACACTGCTCTTGCAAAATAGTTTATTTTTATTAGCTGTTTATGATACTGTTGCCTTAATAAATAGCTGGTAAACTGGTGATTTTTCATATGTGTCACACTTCTAGATATGAGAGAAGATAAAATGAGAATAACAGAGGGGAAAGTAAAAGCAATTGGGTAACTATTCGATTCCTAATATTAACAAAATTATTCAATGATATGAAATGTAGGAGATACCTGTTGATACTACAGTTTAATTTTGTTGTTAAAATTTAGCAAGGCGACTAGGAAATTTCGCTGTTGCGAATATTTCGATTAATCAGAAATTGGAGGAAGAGGAATCCATGTGCAGCGAAATCGCTGGATTTCCCGGGTTAAATAACGTCAAAGAGCACCAGACATTTTACTCTCTAAAGCTTTCTACTTACTTCTCACATACCAAACTTCACGCTAAGGCAGAAAAATTGCATACGATATTCGATTGAAATTATCTTTGCAACCAAGAGCACATCATTCGCGGACGAATTATGTTTGCAAATTAATAGAATAAACGTGTGAAGTTCCTTTCTTGTATTATACGTCTAGCTATGCGAGAATTACAATTAGGATACTTTTATTAAATTCGATTACATTTCATCTAAACTGCTGCATTTTATCATATGCTTTTATAATATAAATTTTGTCTGCATTTAGTAACAAAGACGAGAACATTTTTTCCTATAGTGAAACTATCAATGCAAGTATAATTACTTCTTTGTCCTTGAGATTTCTTACATTTCTGGCACATCGGATATAAAGAGTATGTACTTTCTCAACTTTTTATGGAAAATAAATATTAATACTACAAAAAAAGACAAAAACAAAGAAAAGATACACAGTTATGAAATATTTGGTTTTAACATCAAACGTATCCAAATTTTCCTACCTTTATTTATTTTGCACCTTTTATCAACAAAGTATTGCAAAATTTGGAAAGAAGATACAGTGCCACGAATAATCATCAACTGCACTTCATTTTTAGAATATTTCATAATATTCGAAGAAAAATTGACAAAATCCTTTAACATAACGTAAACCAAAGCTGAAGATTAAACAAACAAAAATTTGTCTCCTTCGAAATCTGAAGGAAAAGCAAATCTTTCTCTAATTAAACTTGTATTTTCCATCGTGAAAAAACATAAACTCAGCGTAATTAACTCAATTAATTTTGTTACATTTTCATTGAATATTTTTAACAGATGTTTCTTTATCTTTGATTACTTCTATTAATCTGTTACTCTACACTGTCTACCAACTTATTCAAAGCAAATCTTATTCTTCTTTTTTAAATTCAACGATATTTTCTACAGGTGGCTCCTCCCGGTGATAAACTTTCCTCGCTGGAATTCCCCATAGGCTGCTGATTGGGATTTCGGACGAGGACTCGATGCTGGCCATGGTAATAATTCCATTTCGAGATCTTGAAATCATTTTTCTGTACCGGCGACTGTACGAATAGGAGCACTGTCTCGCTGAAAAATTGTCTTTTCGTCTCCTCTTTCAATTACGTAAGCATAGCGTTCAATTTATTTTTTACAAAAACATTTTCATTTATCATACCCAGGCAGGAGCTGAGGTTTCTTGAAATTATCGAAGAAAGGAAGCAGCTAATCTGCTAGAGTCTATGATTAGTCGCAGCACAGTATCCCAAGGAACATGAACGTGAAAAAGGAGCGAGGAGGACAGCAGCTTTAAAATTCGAAACCTATGCCACTACAATTAACTGGAACAACTTGCTTCAATTGCTACATTGTTACATCAAAACCTTCGTTTCACTACAAAATTATTAACTCAACCCTCTGTATGGAATCTGCGTTATTTTTATTTAACATAATCGATTAACAGGTATGTGCTCACCTCGGTGGACTGTTTTCGTAAGAGCGGTTTCCGCGGAAGTGGCTCGTTTTCCTTCGGCGGTTGCTCGTCCAAGTCGACGACCAGAGCGTCGCTTTTCTTCGTGGGCGAGTCGTTATCGTATTTCGTTTCGACAGTTTGGTCTCGTAAATGCAGACCATTCTCGAGAATAGCGCTATCGACCACGTCCGCTGATTTTTTCGTAGTTGTGCTCGTCGCCGTTAACGCCTTCCTGTTTCCAATTGGCTCTGTGCCTTTCATAGTCGTTGGCCGTTTCGTCGATCTTGTGTCTTGAGCTTTCAACTCGCTCGACGCACGCTGTAACAGATACGCGTTCGTTTGAAACTGTCACGTCAAACAATTGACGCGTTTCTCGTTATCTTCTAACGAAAGCCATGTTTTAACAAAAGCGATTAATACCATTTTAACCAGTCAGCTGTCTCTGACGAGTATACTCGTCACGAAGAAACGCCAGTACTTTACGTTACGACGAGTTCTGTGAGTAATAAAATCCAAAAATGAAACGGTCCTTTCGTTACAATTTGATTCCATATTATAACACGCATTCTGTGCTTGACGAGTATACTCGTCACGAAGAAACGCCAGTACTTTGCGTTACGAGTCCTGTGAGTAATAAAATTAAAAAATGAAACGGCCCTTTCGTTACAATTTAATTCCATTTTATAACACGCACTCTGTGCTTGACGAGTATACTCGTCACGAAGAAACGCCAGTACTTTGCGTTACGACGAGTCCTGCGAGTAATAAAATTAAAAAATGAAACGGTCCTTTCGTTACAATTTGATTCCATTTTATAACACGCATTCTGTGCTTGACGAGTATACTCGTCACGAAGAAACGCCAGTACTTTGCGTTACGACGAGTCCTGCGAGNTAATAAAATTCAAAAATGAAACGGCCCTTTCGTTACAATTTAATTCCATTTTGTAACACATACTCTGTGCTTGACGAGTATACTCGTCCATTTACTTACTTTCCGCCACGCGTTTCAGGTACACGCTTTTCAAAGTTCTCAAACAGATGGAAACAGTTAACTGGTTAATGACATGCTACAAATGAGATTACCATTTGCCTTCACAATTTTCAAGCAGAAACACGTTACCATAATTGTGTGCTTCTATCGAAACGTCAAAATCATTGAAGAAAGAGGAAAACCTTTTATGCAATTCTTGCTTACCCTAGCGACCGTGTCCGGACTTTTGGACGGCGACGTTGGGATGTTTCTTCTCGCACGGTTGCTCGTTTCCTTGGTCGTCTCCGGGCTCGGACTTTTCGCGACCCTGGAGAAACGCATCGTACACTTTACAGACGAACGCTCCGTATCCCTTAAAGCGCCGTTGCTCGCGGCAAGGTTCACCGACCGCCCCGGTGAACATATCTCTTTTCTATTTCCAGCGCGATCATTGACATTTATTCGACGAGGTTCCGATCGACCCGCTGCTTTCGCCACGCTGCCTACGATCGCCGACATCACCGACGGTTGCCCCGTTTCGCGATCCCAACTTTCGTCCTCGATCGACCTACGAATATCCTCGATCGATCTCAGTTGCTTCGTCGATGAGCAACCCACACCTGTTGACATTTCATCCGTTTCTGCTTTGTCTATCGTCTGCGTCGACGTCTCGTCGCTGCCAGACAATTCGAAGCGTTTCGACGTGGTATTCACCGAGTCGCGCGTTTTCTTCTTATTGGATGTCGTCGAGAGATGTTCCACGGTTCTCAAGGAATCGATGCTGCACCTCGATGCAACGCTTCCAGTCTCGCTGGAATCAGTGTGCTGGAAAAGCTTCCGCTTGCACGACAGCGATCTCGATCTTATGGCAATTCGGCTGATCTCTATCGAGTCTTTGGCTTTCTCCAATTTTTTCTGTCTCCACGTTTCTTGCGTTTCAGCCTGTCTTCCTTTAGCAGCGGCCATTGCGCTTCTGGATACGGTCGTAGCTTTGCTGGCGCACGTTCTCTTAGCGAAAAGATTTACATTCGGTGGATCAAGTGCTTTCGGCGAAATCGTCTTTGAGTCAGCCTTGCGGCCAGTGCTTCCGCCAGATTTCCTTCGTATTTCCTTCGGTATCGATTCCACGCTTCGTTCCAACGTGCCTCGGATCGATTCAGCCTCAGTTCCGATCGAATCGAAACGTCTGAGAGCTGACTCCACCGAGTCTGTTCTCTCGTAATTCTTGGAAAGTTCCTTTATAGAAGCTAAGCCGGCCTCCGACCTTCTAATATCGATCGTCGAGGGGCAGCAACTTTTTCTCATTTCAGTCTGTTCGTCTTTGACTGTACCGTCGTCAACTGATTCGCCAACCATTTTTCGTGATTCCTGCGCAAAGTCTGATCCTCCTGTAGCACTGCGAACGAGCTGTATGGACCTCAAAATTTCAGCCTGTTTAGACGTCTTGCCTTTCTTCCTCTCATCCGCGATACTCTGCTTCCTGGCAGTTCGTGCTCCAGCTCTTGGGATTTTGGTTTCGCCGCTTCGATCTGCCACATCAGTTGCTCCTTTCGAGCCACGAGCGATGGATTCGTTGGACGTTCGCGTTATACGCTTCGAAGCATCGTATCTGTCCACGTTCCTCTTATCAGCAACCGTCTCTGAGCTCGTCTTTCCGCTGCTTGCTGAGATCGGACTCGCTGTTTGGCTGCGAGTCTTCAAAACGTCGCTCTTGTTCTTTCCATTCGCCGCGTTTCCCTTCGTTCGACTCTGCAAGCTACGAGCACATGCTGCAGGCTCCTTCTTCAGAGACGCAATTCGCGTTGTACGTGTCGAGCTAACGGGCCTCTGGTCCGTCGAGTCTCGATCTCTCAGCGATTGCTGGAAGATGTTCGACTCCAACAACGACCCTCTCTGTTTAACCGGCTTGCGCACGGAATACGTCAGCAACTTTCCAACACTCGACTTCTCGCAGGCTGTTCCCTTGCTCGATCTCGAGTAAGTGCCTCGAAGCTGTTCCTCTTTTACGTATCGTTCAGGCGTCCTGATTTCTCCGATTTGCGTGTCCACTTCCACGGACCTGGAACTTTTCGATCCCAGTTGGCGACCAGCCGGCGTCCCAGCTCTTTCCTCAACTTTCCTGTCCACCCTTGTTTCTGCCTGCATCCTATCGGTCCTCGGTCGCTCTTCCCATTCGCTGGATATTCCAGGCGAAGCATAATCCACCTGATCTTGGCCACTCTGACGCTGCAGCACGTCGCGAATCAGCTTCGTCGAACGTAGAACACCGGCGGACCCTCTACGGCTAAGTGCATTCGCGTTTTCGGCTGTCAAGTTGTCGTCCTTGACGCTTAAAGGACTCTTCGAGAATCTGTCCTTGACGTTGGTCGATAGATTCCTTGGCCTTGCCGTAATCTCACGCGCAACTGTTTGTTTAAGCGAGTACGCACCTTTGGGCGGTTGCTCAACGTCTGTGCAAATCTTAGGCTGAAGGCTCGTAGCGATGGCGCTCTCTTCTGTCTCGTAACGCAAGAATTCTGGCGTTTCTTCTCTACTTTCCACGATTTCTCGAGACCTGGGCGACGAGTCGCGACTGCCGTCTGCGACGAAACTCGTTCTCTCGTCCCTCTCAGCTCGTCCATCATCGAACTGCGACTTCGTCTGACTCGGTGTTCTGGCGTCTGTCAGCTGAAGCTTTCTCGGCTCCGCGTTTCTCGCTGCTCCTTCACACTGCTCCGAGAAAAATCGCGATACCGAGCTTCTGATGAAGCGTTTCGCTGTCTCGTCGTAGCTTTCTGTCGACGATCCTCTTGTCGCTTCTCTCGGTACGTTCGTGACGAGCTTCTCGCCTTTGGCAACGTACAACGTAGGACTTTGTTCTCTTTTCTTGCAGCACGCTAGATCTGTTTTTGCTTTCACTATCGTCTCCGGCGTGACCATCAAGATGCTGGCGGATCTGTCAGAATCCGAGCCGAAGTACTGCGGACTTACGCTGCAGCTTCTGGACGATGCTTTCGCAAAGTCTGGTGATTTCGATTCGTCAGCACGAATTATCGAAGCATCGCGCTTTCCAGAACCAACTCTTCGACTCTCGCTGCCTTTCTTTTTCATTTCCTCGACCACGTTTGCAGATACAGAGGTGGACTCGGTGTCCCTGTTGCGGGTGCTCATCGTCGTGGCTGATCTTCTGCCTTCGCGACAGAAAGATCGAGGACTCGAGCTACGTTCTCTTGTTAGACGCTCGAAAACGTCAGGTAATTTGGTTTCGGTAGATTTACGCAGAGTTTGGTACTTGGGTTTCGCGCAAGATATCACGTCATATTTTGGACCTTCCGGAGAAGAAGATTTGCTGACTGCATCGCGTTTGGGAAATGTAGCGTGTCTCTTCATGGCGTCGTTCGTCGACTCTCTTATCGTGTTATTAGTCATATCCTTTTTGTTCTTTGATTCGATTTTTAATACGGAGCTCTTACTGTCTTTCATATAATTAGGGGACGTTGGAAGAATTGTCGAGTCTATCGCATAAGCCGTGTCTGATTTCTCCGATTCTTTGCAGAAGAATTTCGGACTATCGCTACGTGGTGTTCTGGTCTTCGAGGAATTAGTAGCCTTTCGATCAATTGCGTAAGTTTTAGCTGATCTTTCAGATCCTGCGCAAAAGAATCTTGGGCTCTCACTTCGCCGTTTAACGTCCTTTATGTCTTCAGAAGGTTCATGGATCGATCTTTCCGCACGTTTTGAGTCAATCGCGTAAATTGTGGACTTTGGACTATCGCTTCGTTGCTTGACGTCTTTTAAATCTTCGAAAGAGAATCTTTTATTTGTTTTTGCGTCGATCGCGTAAGTGGTAGCTGATCTTTCAGACTCTTTGCAGAAGAATCTTGGGCTTTCACTTCCTCGTTTAACGTCTTTTATATCTTTCAAAGAAACACGGGCTAATTTTCCTGCGAGCTTTGAATCAGTCGCGTAAGTCGTTGCTGATTTTTCAGACTCTTTGGAGAGGAATTTCGGACTTTCACTTCGGCGTTTAACGTCCTTTATATCTTCGGAAACTTCACGAATCAATCTTTCTGCGGACTTTGGCTCGATCGCGTAAGTTGTAGGTTTTGGACTGTCGCTTCGTTTCTTGACGCTTTTTAAACCTTCGAGAGAGAACTTTTTATTTGTTTCTCCGCCAATCGCGTACGTCGTTGCTGATTTTTCAGACTCTTTGCAGAAGAATTTCGGACTTTCACTTCGTCGCTTAACGTCCTTTGTAACTTCGGAAACTTCACGAATCGGTCTCTCTGCAGACTTTGGATAAATCGCGTAAGTCGTTGCTGATTTTTCAGACTCTTTGCAGAAGAATTTCGGACTTCCACTTCGTCGTTTCAAGTCCCTCGTATCTTTCGTAGCTTCGCGAGTATACTTTTCTGCAGTCTTTGAGTCGATCGCGTAAGTCGTTGCTGATCTTTCAGACTCTTTGCAGAAGAATTTCGGACTTTCACTTCGTCGTTTCAAGTCCCTCGTATCTTTCGTAGCTTCGCGAGTATACTTTTCTGCAGTCTTTGAGTCGATCGCGTAAGTCGTTGCTGATCTTTCAGACTCTTTGCAGAAAAATTTCGGACTTTCACTTCGTCGTTTCAAGTCCCTCGTATCTTTCGTAGCTTCGCGAGTATACTTTTCTGCAGTCTTTGAGTCGATCGCGTAAGTCGTTGGTGATCTTTCAGACTCTTTGCAGAAGAATTTCGGACTTTCACTTCGTCGTTTCAAGTCCCTCGTATCTTTCGTAGCTTCGCGAGTATACTTTTCTGCAGTCTTTGAGTCGATCGCGTACGTCGTTGCTGATTTTTCAGACTCTTTGCAGAAGAATTTCGGACTTCCACTTCGTCGCTTAACGTCCTTTGTAACTTCGGAAACTTCACGAATCGGTCTCTCTGCAGACTTTGGGCGAATCGCGTAAGTCGTTGCTGATTTTTCAGACTCTTCGCCGACAAATTTACCATGATCGCCTTGATCCTTGACATCTCTTAAAGCTTCAGATGACAATTTCCTAGCAGTTGTTGCGCCAGTCGTAGAAGTTACGGTTGATTTTCCAGCATCTTTAGAGGATAATTCGCGACTTTCCCTTTTTCCTGTCTTATCTTTAAGCGACTCGGATGTCGATGTTCTTGCAGCTTTCGAGTCTATCGGGTATTTAATAGCAGATTTCTCTTTATTAAATATCGCAGACCTTTCGCTTCTTCGTATTCTATCTTCAGACAAATCAGGCGACAATTTCCTCGCGGTTTTCGAACCAACGGCGTGCACAGTGGCAGACTTCTCGGACTCTCCGCAGAAGAACCGTGGATTTTCGTCTCTTCGTCTCACATTTCTCCCGGAATCCAACGATACCGTTTCCCCCACATTTCCAGAGACCAGTGTCTTCCCTCTGGATTTGCTACTTGCAGGATTTTTCCCGTCGTTCGATCTTCTGTCTGAAGCTGTCTTGGTCATTCGGCTGGCGCTATGAAATCACAATCAGTATAACAATATTCCACTCTGCTTACAACTTACAAGCCTCAGAAATCCTCATTTGGCAGCGCTTAGCTTCGCTAACTCTATCTTCTTGCTCTAAAATGCGGGTTTCGTTCGTTATCTGGTGTTAATCCTGCTTTGCGGTTGTGGTTAGCCGACATGAAGAAGATAGCAGAGGAAAATGAGTCAGGCGGACACGATATTTTCTAGGATTCTCCTTCGCGACAAAACAAAGCTAGGGCAGCTGACTTCGATCTTCGGCTATTCGTCTCGACTGATCGGTTTTATTTTGTTAAAAAGATGTTGGTTACGCGGTAAAGCGGCGAGAAAAGCCACGTGGAGCTTCGAACGTCGCCAATGTTTCCCTCCCTTCGGAGCGCAAAACTTCGATATAGAAAATGTTGCAACAATATACATGGTGAGAGTTCGAGTACGGTCCATCGTTAGGATCCGGAAAACACGGTTCGGTCACCGAGGAAAAGAGAGTGCGTCGGTCAACCGCCGTGAAAGTTAAACTTAGCAGAATCATTTCGTTAATTTAACATCAAATACGATACTTGTCTTTTTTATTCGTTGTTCAACTAGGAAGCAACTAAGGAAAATCCAATGGAAAATATACAAATTTGGTAATCGTCGTCGACGATATTGCTAGTGGTGCGACTAATTGTTTCACGAGACGCTTTGTTCTCTTATTTCTTTCTTTTTTTTTTTTCGTCCACGTTGTCTCCGATACTGCGACGGCTTCATGCTTGGCGAGTAGGCTGTTATGGTTGATGATGCAGCGTTTAATGTCCTTCGGCCGATTTATCCTTTCTCCGATAGCTTTAATGTTAGGCGGACATATAAATTAGAGCGGGCGCATCTTCCTTCTTGCGACAAACCGGAGACGCTGCGCCTTTAACTTTGCCGGAAACGCGCCATTTAGTTGTTCTTTCAAGGATGATCACTTCCAGGGAGCACGTATTGTTAGGCTACTACGGTTGCGTGGGTTTAAACGAGTCGAGCCTAGTCAGCGATCGCAATTATGCAACGAGAAATTAATCGGCGGCGTAGAGGGGTTTGGCGGGGCGAAAGCAGCGACGGATTGTTAGCGCTGATTGCCAATTAGCGGCCGGAGAATTCGCATTTGTCAACGTTCGATTCGATCGTCGAAAGACACGAGCTACTTGCGCGTTAAGACGCTTTCTATTCTCTACCTTCTTTTTTCCTCCCTCGTATGTATCATTTTTTTTCCTTTTTCGAAATAACAGAAACGTTTCATTCATTTGCAATGTAAAATATTTATTTGATTTATTTACTTGTTCGACAAACCTTCCGTTGTAGCGGACTAACGCGCGGGACGCAGGAGCAAAAAGGACAAAACACAGTGGAGAAGTGAAAAGTAGCGGAAGATGCGCGGCGTATGTACGAATGAAGAGTATAAGGATGTGAATAGACAGACAGAATGAGAATTTTAAGAAGCAATGACACGGTACAAAAGTGTAAAGACATGTTACGATCTAACACTGTCGCAGAAAACGCTAGAAACAATGTCTTCAAGATACTTTAGATTGGCCGAAGATATCTTTGCTCGTGCGACACGAGTTTACGTGCTTCACCGTGCACGTGATTTAGCGTGCAGTGTTGTTTCACGCGAAACAACAGAACAGTTGCTAAGCTTCTCGATGGTACATTGAGCAACAGCAACTACTGATATCCGGCCAGTCGACGATATCTTTTGCCATTTAATTATTAACACTTTACCGATAGCCGATTAATAGGTTTTTTGTTACCGACACTTACCGACCGATAGCCTATTAATCGGCTTTATGTCGCCGACGCTTACCGACCGATAGCTTATTAATCGGCTCTTTGTCGACGACAATCTCTCTCATTATTTCAGCAGTAGTTTGTTGTTTAGTACTAAGCTACCTTGCTCAGTTGCGTGGGTTGCGTTGCTTTGTAAGCTGCCACAGTTTTATACCAATTTGAAAAACTTGTAGTTCGCGATGAACGAAAAGAACGGTATCGAAGAGTCTAAACAGTCGAAACAGAGCCGGCGCCACGGAGAATCTGCGCCTGAGATGCCGGTCGGACGTGCGTGTGCTGTTGAATCGCTAGCGGTCGGTAAAGTGCTGACAAAGACCACATGAAATATCATTCTTTGTCCGAATTATCGTTAGTTGAAATTTGTGGTAACTAGACCGCGGATGTTTATGCAGAATTACAGTTCTGTGAATAAGATTGAAGAAACGTTCTTTGTTTCTTTTTTACAGCAACTATACTATGGATATTTTATACATCTTCGTGTATTATGCGCGTGCACGTGTACATTTTGTCTTAATTAAATGCGCGTAAACGTCCGCAGTGCAACTGTAATATCGTTAGAAATGCAGCGAATTTTGTTTCCGGTAGTTTGATGGTTTCAGCGATGATCTCTGTTGGAAATTGGAAATCGACAACGAGAACGGCGTATCTTAATTGTCAATGTCGAATGCGCGTTAAAACTTGCAACAGCCAATTATCCAGTTAACGATAGTTACCTCGCAGTTCAGCACTGCACGACCTTCCTTGAGAAACACTCTTAAATTTCAATCTACTTTTACCGACCGATATAAAGCAAAGTTGCGCTTTTAATGCTCTCGGCGAGCTTTGGCTAGATAAACAGGCGAGTAACAATATTATTCTCAGATAAACAGAAGATTTCGTAGAATTATAAAAATATTGTCAACCGGCGGTACGTTGTTTCTCGTACGTGTGTGTGTGTGTGTGTAAGCCCAGATGAAATTAAGGATTTCATAAATATTTACGGATACGTGTTCGTAAATATTGATTTATAAATATGGAAGACTCGCGGGCAAATGGATTTCACTGGCGGCAAATACGATACGAGTTATTTTTTCGCCATTTTAATACAAAAATAACGTCGTTCTCGTTTCGGTTCCATCTACGTATTATTTTCACGACTTGGAATTTTCTACTTTCTGTGTCTGGCTTTATTTCTACGTACCTGCAAGTGGATTTTGCTGGAAATATTGGGTCAGATCGTTTCTTCGGGGCAATGGCTGGGTTCTTCGTAACGTTGTTACCACGCCTCGCGTTCGCGTTTTTAAAACGTTCCAACCTGACCTCCGCTTGAGATAACTTCCTGGTAACACTTTGTTTTGGAAGCTTGTCAGGAACATCGACCATAAAGTCCTCGGGGAATTCCTCGCTCTCGAGGTCGTTTTTAACACGGTGCTTCAACGTCTCGTCGTACTCCATCAGATGAAGTTTCGCCATCATACGATTCCTTCCTATCATATCTTCGTCCAAAACTTCCTCCATACGTGTCTGCACGAATGCAATTGAAATATCGAGGTAAAAATTGTCCAAGGGAATATTTCCCTGCGCTGTGTACACAACTAAAATTGCCAAATAGCGAAAGAACGTGTATTTAAATACGTCGAGTGGAAATCTGAATTACACATCACAATTAACAGATCTGATCCTAAGCTGAGCAAATTGTATTTATCCTTGTGCTTTAAGTTTCAAGAATGCAACGTCTTTAAACGCTCGTCCTATAAACTTTCCAGTTACGTCTTTGTGTTTACTGTTTATTACAAGAAGCCAAGGAAAGTTCTACGAATTACTATGAAAGTATTTTTCCAAATTTCATCCTTTAACTTGTACCTCGTGTCCGAGATTTTCCACCCTTTGCACGAGGTCAGTCGATACTTGCTGCTTCGCGTATGGCAAAAATACGTGGCAATTCGAATCCAACGCGTACCGTGTGTGTATGTGTGTGTGTGTGTGTGTGTGTGTACACATACGAAGCAAATATGTTAAGAAATGCTATTTCAATAGGGAAAATTGCCACGTTTGGAAGATGGCGCGTTACCTCGTCTCGATGGTTTCCATTCGCATATTGCGCGACGTGGTTCTCGTTTCCAAACTCGTCATCCTCTTGGTGCTGGCGCGCGCACGGACCGAACGATTCTCGACTGATTTCCTCGTGATACGAGACGATCGGTTTGCCACCGTTCAAATTGCTGTTCACGTCAGCCCTGGCTACTCGTTTCACAGTCACCGACTGTCGGTTCACCGTCAAATTTCCGTTCTTCTGCACGCCGTTTCCGTTCGTTTGTTTCCGCGATTTGTTCTCCAGCGGCTCCAGTGGGTAGCTTCTGTCGATGCCCTTCACCGTCGTTTGCCGTCTTTCGTCGAACATCTGCCTCACCTTCGCGAACAGATGTTATTTTTACGATTAATCTCGTCGCTGTTTGTTAACCAGTTAGCCGTTGCGACCACTTTGGTAACTTTGCAACGCAACGTGCCCGAACCGTGTGGCAAAAAGTAAGCGGCGACGAGTATACTCGTCAAGCACAGAGTGTGTGTTATAATGTGGAATTAAGCTGCAACGAAACGGTTGTTCTATTTTTGAATTTGATTAGTGACAGGCTCGTGGTAACACACAATGTTTCTTCATGACGAGTATACTCGCGAAATATGGCCAACTGGTTGAAAGCAACGATGGATGAGATAGCGTTGCAAGTGTTTGTATATGTCAGAAGTATGCGATCATTTTGAAGTAACAGAATACATCGCAAAAAGTAAGCGGCGACGAGTATACTCGTCAAGCACAGAGTGTGTGTTATAATGTGGAATTAAGCTGCAACGAAACGGTTGTTCTATTTTTGAATTTGATTAGTGACAGGCTNCGTGGTAACACACAATGTTTCTTCATGACGAGTATACTCGCGAAAAAGATAAGGGAGAAGATAGAAGATGGATAAGTTAGAATAATTGTTTATTAAAACTTATCCATCTTCTAGAAGTGTACAAACTGTACTAATTTGCCAACTAACTAATTGCTAATTAACAGCACTAACCAAGTTAAATGTACCAAATGTAACATGCAAATAGTATAATTTAAATAGTATAAAAGTATTTAGTATGTTTATAGAATACACGTAATCGTAGTCAGTAACAACTTATCAGAAGATGTGACGATAAACAATAAATTAAAAACAAAAAAAAAAAAGAGAAGAAAAGAATCACGAGGAGAAATCGTTTCTCCTATTTCTTGATCCTCGTAATTGTAACAAATTTTCAGAACAAGTTCGTTCAATGTTACTCGAAGGTTTACCTTTACTTGTTGACATAATTTCACTTCCCGACAAACTGGTTCCACGCTCGACGACGCTCACTTACGAATTCTCAAGATTGCGGTCAAGGCTCGCCAAACCCTTAATCTTCTTACCTTTCTTCAATAATAAACGCAACCATCCACCTTGCTTCGAATTTTTCACAAATATTTTATGCAACACATCGTATGTTATATGCGAATAACAGTGTTATATACAGGGTGTGCTTAACTTCAATGCCAAAGCTTCGCGAGGGCGTAGAGAATGGATAAATTAAGCAGTGAACTGCGGAATTTAGTTTTAAAAGTCCCTGACGGGGCGCGTAATTAAAGTCAAGCAACGACGAGTATATACGTCGAACGCAGAGCGGGTGTTCCTGCAATAAATTTTACATTTTCATTCGACGAAAAATGAACGATTCATCGTTGAGAAAGCTATTGTTATTAAAAACTTACAAATTGGCAAAAAGTAATAAGTTAAAGCATACGAACAATTGGAAAATAATAGACAACTTAATTCGTAAGAAACAATACATAATCGATACACCAAAGAGATTAATCAAATAATCGAACTTCTTTCTTATTTAAAATTTTAGGTTTATTGGAAATATAAAGGAAACTCACTAAATGTCATTTGTATTACTTTTTACCAAAGTCTTCAATTTTTATAGCAAATGCTACTGTTTTATTTTACACGACGAGTATACACGTCGGACGAAGTTAACCGGTTAGGAAGAAAAGTCCCGTAGGGATTTTCTCTTGGAGAAAATCGTGGTGGGAGGAGCAAAACAGTTCTCGTTTCTACGCTTGTTTATTCGCGTTATCGTCTATTTAATGAAGATACTGTTCAAAATACTGGCCTCACGCAGCGATGCGAGCATTGCACTTAACAATGATCGCTCTAATTGCAGCCAGACATTGTTCCGCTGATATTTGACGCGGAAACGTGCCATAACGCAAACAAACAAATGAACAAATGAAAACGTTTTCGTTTCTTTCGTCGCGACTTTCTCCGAAATGCAACGAGAACGAGGGAATCTGTGAACGATCTCTGGCCGCCAACGATACGCACAAGTTCTTTTTCTTATTATTTCACACTTTACCGACCGATAGCGATTCGACAGCACACGCACGTCCGACCGGCATCTCAGGCGCAGATTCTCCGTGGCGCCGGCTCTCTTTCGGTTTAGACTCTTCGATACCGTTCTTTTCGTTCATCGCGAACTACAAGTTTTTCAAATTGGTATAAAACTGTGGCAGCTTACAAAGCAACGCAACCCACGCAACTGAGCAAGGTAGCTTAGTACTAAATAACAAATTACTGGTCAAATAATGAGAGAGATCGTCGGCGACAAAAAGTCGATTAATAGGCTGTCGGTCGGTAAGCGTTGGTAACAAGAAACCGATTAATAGACTATCGGTCGGTAAGCATCGGCGACAAAAAACCGATTAATCGGCTATCGGTCGGTAAAGTGTTAATTTGTACTTTACAATTTTTCTGGCTTACCAAGTGCGCGTAACCAAATTCCCCTGCTAAGTCGTTCTCCGATCTCGAACAAGCGCCAATAACCGATAACTAATTATTGGGTAATAGTAATAAGAAGGAACTGGATAAATGGATAAAATCAATCGGATAAAATGGCAAGTTTTCTTAATTTTTATTATTTAATTCGTACTTTACTATTTGTCCAAAAATGGCAAGTGTGCACGGGCCTGGAAAAAGCGGATAAACTGCGTGGGCGACAGTTGAGGGAAAATCGCGAAGGGATCTGTAATCCGCTACGAGATGAAAACTCACTGTCGAATTGTTGTATTAGTATGATGATGATAATATACAATAACGACGTCTTTGGCACTAATTTTAATCTCAGGCCTTGTGAAATGACCAGTTTGAAAATTAAATTTGAAATCGGTATTTCTTTTGTTCATCCAACTTTATGCAAATTCCGATATCGACAAAAGTGGAAAAATTGATTGATCAGACAATGGAAGAATTTGCGTAAAGTCAGATGGACCAAAGGAACAACGATGAATGTACAGTTTTAAATGAAATTTTCAAACTGGCCCTCCGCACTTTTCTTTCTACGAGTTCAAAGTTTTCACATTTAAATTCGGGACACCCATATTTACAGACAAAAATGAGTAAAAGAAGGAAGAATAACGTTTTGCCACCGAAGGCTTCGTTTTGGGGAAAAATGAGTTTGAAAAGCCATCGGGTACCCCAGGTGCCAGTTTCTTACTTAACTGCCAGTTTCCAATTACGAAACTTCTGTTGTTGCTCGCGTCTGTGCCGTTGAAACACGAACAACGTGACGATCTGTCTTCTGATTAAAGAAGTGATTCCTAAAAAAATACTAATCTCGTCCTTGTTCATGAAACAATGTTCAAATTAAATACAGAACGAGGGAAAGTAATAATCGATATCGCGGAGATAAGGCAACGACAATAACAGGAAGCGAATCGTGTCACCAGCCAGAAGCGGAAGTTTCATAATTCGAAACTCGATACGACGATAGCTCACGAGTTTGCAAACTCACTTTTTCTAAAAAAAGAAACCAAGTCTCCAACGAAAAAATGTCGCTCTCCTTTTTTCCACTTATTTCTCCATCAATACAATCGCTATCCGATCGCTCGTGCCATGATTTCGGAGACACCCTGTATGTACGTAGAAATATTTTTCTCTACACGAAAGTTCTACACTTGCCGCGTATTTTTACACGAAGATTTGCCGAATGTTCAGCGGGAGAAATTGCAAAGTACAAATTAAATAATAAAAGAAAAATTTCTTTTTGCGCGAAGAGCCACGTTCTTTTGGATTCTACCGCGATATGAGATGACCCATTTATTCGCATATCCTTCGTTCGATCACTTTATCCTTTCTATTCTACTTTAAGGGCGAGTAGTTTTGCTGTTAACCAGTTAATGATAAAATAATTGTATTCGACATATTTCTGTGAAACTTCATTTCGCCGCGGTTGACGCATATACTCGTCGCGTGAAATAAAAAATTACCGTTTGCCATAGAAACACAAAATTTTAGCAAAATGTAAGTCATGCTCCGTATAATGTATCGCTTTTTATAAATCGAGTCGATTATTTTCCCCAATGCATCCCCATTTGTGTACTTTGCTGCGTATATCCGCCATTTTCCCAATCGTTTCGTCCACTTCATTTTATTACTTTTAGCAATTTTTAATTTTTTAATAACAACACCTTTCTCAACGTCGAATCGTTCATTTTCTATCGAACAAGAATCTACTCCTTCCTCCTTTTGCTTTATTTTCTTCGCAAAATTTACAACAGGAGCATCTGCCCTGCGTTCGACGTATATACTCGTCGTCGCTTGATTTTCGCTACGCGCGGGATTTTTGAAACTAATCTCCGCAGTTAACAGGTTAACGAACGAATGTGTGCTTCGTGGGAGAAAAAAAAAGAAAAAAAGAAGAAAGAACAGAGAAGGAACGGAACGGAAGGCTGAAAGGCGATTCGTCGTGATTCTCAGCCACGAAACAGCCGCCATTAGCCCATTCAAGAAAGCGTAGCGTGAAACCGCGTTACGACAACGCGCGGCGCGTTTCCACGCGAGGATTCGCTCACCTTTCCACCTTGCGAGGTCGAGGTTGTATGGCTGCTGCTCGAGGTCTTTGTGACGGTGTGCTGGCTGATGGAGGTAGCATGATTCGAGCTGTTGGAGCCGGCGCTGCCTCGTTGCACCACTTGATAAGCTCGTTGCTGTTGTTGGTCGTAAAGCTGCAGCAACTTCTGCTCCTTCTCCTGCAGTTGCTTCTGCTGAAAGCGAGCCTGCGACAACCGCACGTAATTTTCTCTTAGCTTTATCATATCTCGCGGGGCAATGTTTCTCGATGGCGACAGACTTCTACGATTTGTAGTCTCGTCTTTAGCTTTAAAAGTCAATCGATGACAAATTTGCAAGTCTTATAAACTTAGGTTTGTTCATAGATTTTAACGAAGCTCGTCAATTCCGTTACGTGAACGTGTGCACGAGCGTGATAAATTCTTTTAAATTTGTCGTTTGAAGGGATTTTTGAAGCAGAACGCTATCCGTTTGGGAAATTGTTGCTCCTTGCTTTTGTTTAATTTTCTTAGTTGTTGCAGAGCACAGGCATTGGACTTATGCGTAAGATCGTTTAGGTTCGGATCGGTTAGGTTAGGTTTAGGTTAGGTTAGGATCGTTAGGTATGCGGTCGAATACAGCAGACTCAAGGAACATGTGAAGTTTGCAATTTTTAACCTTTTGATATACTTCTATACTTTTCATATACTTTGCTATGAGTCTGGGTATTTCTTGTACTTTTTAAATACTTTTTTAACTCGGATCTTGTGAATGGATCCTGTAACCTGATGACCCAACGATTACATTTGTTTTTCAGAATCTACACGAACACTTTAACGAAACAAACTACTCAGACGTGTTCTTTTTCAATGATAAAATGACCAGCCAACACGGGATAGCCCAGCAAAGTAGCACAATCTGAAATATTGCCGAGGAATCAACCTTCCACAGCAACGACTCTTCAAACGTCACAAGTTTGCCGTGTAATGAACAGGCTGCAGCGATCGACAATTGTCACTTTGTCAATGATCGCGTAATCGAGCGAAACGTTCGTTCAAAAACTTGGTTGCACTTGAATTTCTTCCAATTCAGCTTCTCCCGCAATAGCCTCGATTCCACCTCGAAATTTTATCGCGTCTTTAACCCAAAAGAGATTCTTAAACGCACGCAATCTTTTCCCTTCAAAATTCCTTTTTTATATCTCGCGATCTCGTAAAATCGCGCAATCGACGAAGCAACGAAGCGATCAACGCGACTGGTTTCCACTGGCTCGATCGATCCGCGATCGTTTCGTAGCTGATCCCCCTCGTGGAAACAATTAAGCCGAAGCTGTGATTCGCGAGCGAAGTTAACGCCGGCCGGCTTGCGACTTCTGGTTAACCGCAGCTCCTACAGCGATAGCTGCACAGACTACAGTGCGAGCGATGCATACGCGGTGCTCGCACGCCGTGCAATCTCATCGATTCCTTTTAACCTACATGCCAAGGGGTTAGTAAACTCGTTACCTCGCTGAAGCCGACGGAATTCTTCCTTTAATTCCAAGCGAGAGCCTAAAGACCAGGCACTAAGCGTTAGACAATTCATTATTACTCGAGCGATCGACTAATGGACTTGAGATTAAGTAGTTAGCTGGTTTTGACGAGTATACTCGTCACGAGGAAGTAGAAATATTCTGTGTTATGACGAGAAAAATGACGAAGAAAATAAAACAGTCCCTTCAGTACAATTTAACTCTATATTGCAACAGCCGTACATATTGTGGTATTTGACGAGTATACTCGTCATTGCTTACTTTTTGCCACACATACTGTGCTGCTTGACGAGTATACTCGTCATTGCTTACTTTTTGTCACACATACTGTGCTGCTTGACGAGTATACTCGTCATCGCCTACTTCGTGCCACATACTTTGGTGCTTGACGAGTATACTCGTCATCGCTTACTTTTTGTCACCGACTGTGCTGCTTGACGAGTATACTCGTCATCACTTACTTTTTACCACACACTGTGGTGCTTGACGAGTATACTCGTCACGCGTAAAAGGTCGCTGCAATTCGCTGTTTAGGTTGCAGTTTAGTAATTGCAATAAATAAAAAATAAAACAGTCATATCATGACAACTTCATTCTATATCATAACAGCCATACATATTCTGTGCTTGACGAGTATACTCGTCATCGCTTACTTTTTGCCACACATCCTAGGTGCACGCTTTTCAAAATTTTCAAAGAGATCGCGGCAGCTAACTGGTTAAGGAACAGCGTTTATAATCGAAATTGTATTTCCACATCGGAAGCACGTAATTGTAGCCTTTGTTTCCGCCCACGTGTAGTATACCGTTTCTATTTCTATATTCCAAAGTAGCTATCTCGTCCTATCGCTTATCGATCACATCTGGCAATTATTTTAGAAACGCGTCATTCAGAAAGAAATTCGAAACAAAGTGATGGAGTAAAGACGAAGAAGATCAATACGTGGCTCGTTTTATATACAATCAATCGTCAGTCAATGTATTACAATCAATTTTCGAACGACGTGAGGACAGAAACGCGGGTAGACGCACCGCGTGCGTCAGATGGTGTTACGAGCAGTACACGTGCATATGACGAATCAGAAAATTCGTATATGATTCTTCTTGTACAGCTTCATCATCTGCTCTGCGTATGTACTTTTGTAATAAAAGATATTTCAAGCACGTAAAACAACAACAACAACAACGTAAACATTTTCTCGCTAAAGCTAAGCCGACGAAACGAGGAACACCTCTTATCGACAATTACACGTATTTTCTACCGCGATTGCACGAACTTTTATAAAACATTGATCACAAATCTTCAGTTACCAGGTTTTCAAATATTTCAGGTCGCCCCAAAAGTTTCTTTCATTTTATTGGGTTGGCAATTAAGTGATTACGAATTTTGCCACTAGGTGGTATTGACAAAATCCGCAATCACGTAGTTGCCAACCCAATATAAGCAAACGTTGAATGCACAACATTCCTTCTTTTGTGTTATTTTATTTGTAGTAACAAAACAACGAATAAAACAAAAACCGTCTATTATTTCCTTATGAAACGAAAGAAACTTTTTACCAAATATAATTAAACAAATTTTGTCAGGTTAAAAAAGTCGATTTAGTTTCGAACGAACGAAATTCCCCCACCTTACGCCGTACGTTTTGCAAAGGTGAAAGACCTGTCGACGCAACTCCCACCAGCCACTTAATTAAAGTCGTGGTGAATAATCGTATTCGCGAACGTTCAGCCGATGTTGGCGCCTGTCGCTTGTGCGAATCAACCGGCCAGGGATTCGTCTTCGTCGAAAGATCGAGTATTGTTTGATAATCAAGAGGAAACTGTTAATTGGATAGCCGTCGAATCGTTGAGCCGGCAATCAGGCGGCCTGCTAATTGATTTATTCCTAATGAGCCTGGTCGGCCGCGCCGCGTCCATCGTCTCTCGCTTTGTACACGTGCAAATTCCTGGCTCGGCCACCCGTGAACGCGTAATTCGTAATGATAACGAGACGTTGATTGGACGTCGATTAGCGTCGATGCTTCGATCGGTTGCCTGAAATATTTTTCTCTTTTTTACGCAACCGTGTCACATCGTTGCTGGCGTTTCGTCGATTAGACGTGATTTTTCCACCAACGTGATCGAACGACGATGGAAAAACAGCTTCCGCGCTTGTTTGCTTTCCGCTTAAATCGATTATTGTAATCGCGACGATGTTAAGGTTGCACTTGCTGCTCGCGAACGAACGATAAGCAGAAAAAGAGATTGCATTGGCTTGGCAACTAAGTGATTGCGGATTTGGTAACACCACCTAATGGCAAAATCCGCAATCACTTAGTTGCTAACCTCAACGAGCATTTAGACCGAGCTGCGTTATTTGATTTTTGGAAATTAATACGAATACGTCGTTTCGTTAGGCGTACAGATTGTCAGAGGTTCTAGGAAGATCGTTCGTTTTTATATCGCGATTAATACGTAGAATTGATGTGTTTTCTTAATCGCGCATTCTTCACATGTCACTTCCTTTCTAGGTTGCTGTGTCTCACGCTATAATTACCAACCATTTACAAGTCGTTAACAGTGTAGCCACGTAATGTTAACCAATCGATTGGAGCAGCGAGCACGCGAATATCCAGCCGCCCATTCGTGAAAGAGAATTTTCACAGCGATTTACGAAGTACGCGTACAATAGCAAGGGAACAACGACGAAGACCAAAGCGTGTCAAGTACGTTTCACGCGATTCACGTATTTCACGGAAGTATATTTTCCGATTAATTGAAAGTACAAATTAAGAGTCAAACTTCTCCGCAGAGTAAGCTACGTTTTACATTATGAGCATAAAGGACGTTTAATAACGCTATAAATATCACTACGACAGCCACTCACCAAGTACACGTACAATAAGAGGGAAACAACGATAGAGAAAACTGAAAACTGTCAAACCACATGATCGAGACCGTGTCAAGTATATTTTAATACTTTACTGACCTCTAGCGGTTCAACCGTATACGCACGTCCGACCGGCAACTCAGGTGCAGATTCTCCCTGGCGCCGGCTTTGTTTCGGTTTAAACTCTCCAATACCATTCTTTTCGCTAGTGAGTTTTTCAAATTGCTGTAAAACTGTAGGAGCTTACAAAGCAACACGACTGACGCAGCCGAACAAGGTGGCTTAGTACTAAATAACAAATTGCTGCTCAAATAATGTGAAAGGATTGTCGGTGACAAGAAGCCGATTAATAGGCTATCGGTCGGTAAGCGTCGGCGACAAAAAAACCGATTAATCGGCTATCGGTCGGTAAGCGTCGGCGACAAAAACCGATCAATCGGCTATCGGTCGGTAAGCGTCGGCGACAAAAACCGATTAATAGGCTATCGGTCGGTAAAGTGTTAACCGCAGTTGGTGTGTCCAACAAAAGTATGTTTGCCAGACCAACTTGCGATCCTTTCGAAATACAAAGGAAATTTTCGAATAAAGAAACTGTATAAACAACGTTCAACAACAGCTGTAAAGCAATTTCTTCGTCGCTACGAGATACGTCGTGAACTGTTCAAACAAACGTTTGCTCAGATCGTTCTTAAACGTTTCCCCCAAAGCGTTGCTGCGTGAAACGCCTTTGCAACAGCAGCAACTAATCGATTACTTCTAAAATTATTTCAACTTTCCCAGTCAGTCTGTCGGTCGCACGTTCTATTCCTGACTTTGCCACCTGCGGTGTATTCGAAGCAAAAACACCTTTTACCAAACGCAAAACAAAACGGACGAAAATGGAAAGGCAGCTTTTATTTTCCAAAATAACAACTCGATGCATAGGTGGCTTCTGCGTAGGTGGCACTGAAAACCTGACCTCGCAACAGCAGTACGTTCACCTTGCCCTTAAATAAGACTCTGGATTGCCGTGTACCGGTCCATCGAAACGGTCGAAACGGAGAGGAAGAGAGAGAGAGAGAGAGAGAGAGAGAGAGAGAGAGAGAGAGGGGGGGGGAGAGAGGGAGAATAAAAAGAGGAAAAGGAAGGAGGAAAGGGACAGGTGGGCCAAGGGGAAGGATCGCAGGTACATTAAAGAAACAAGTAGCAGCGGAGGAAAGGAGGTCAGCGTGGAATGGCTGGCGAGAAACCGCGCAATCGTATCGTGGCTGAATCAGTGAGGCAAATGTAAAGAAAGTAAAGGTAGAAAAGCTAGATAAGACGGTAACGTGCTGTATATTATAAGGAAATTTCTTTCCGACGATTTTCATTCAGCTTACTTTTTTTGCCTGTCTGTCCGGGTGGAATTTTTTTTAAAACGAAGATTCAACTACTTGCCTAGGACAACTAGAGAGCTGAAAGTTGGAAAACACGCTCGTTTCACCACGATAACACCGTGTAATTTCAAGAAATCGATTCTTCCTTGCGGATAATTGTCTGGTTGGGCCAGGTGAAGTCTCGAGATATCTTCTTATCGCACGGTGGGGCTGAATGTACGTTGTCGGATGACAACTTGCAGGGGGAAAATAAACAATGAGGTGTGTAAATTGGAAAAGTCGAAAAAGATGGTTTTATTTAAAAATAAGTACTAAGAAGAAGAAAATAAGTTTGTTAAAATCAGAAACCTGTACATGTTGAACACGAAATAATCGTATAATCGCGGTATCGTATAATAGCGTATTAATTATTATTATTGTTATTATAGGGTATTACTACTATAGGGTATTGTTGAACTCGTATTATTAAAAATAAAAACCTGGCGAGCTCACATTACATTAGTTGGAAAGTTTTCAGAATTGTAACGCTTTCGAAGACTTTCTATCCGATTGGATAAATCTTGGATTTACGATTCCAGTCAAATATTGTTGCATTTGTACGTGGAAATCGTTAAAACGTTGCTTTGGTTGCCTTCGCCGGAAATTTCTTCATCCAAAACGTTCATCGAAGAAAGCAGAAGACACGTTGGTGGAATGGAGGTTGCGTCGCAAGGTTGTTAATTTTAATATTTTATTTTCCACAGATTATTCGTCGATGGTAGTTGACTGAAAAAATTATTTTCTTCTTCCTGGTTCATTTTGAGATAAGAACCATGTTCTTTAATTTTATCAACCAGTTAACTGTTGCGACTTCTTTGAAAAGCGTGTTCCTAAATTGTGTCGCGAAGAGTAACCGATGACGAGTATACTCGTCAAACATACAGAGTATGTGTGGCTGCTATAATACAGAATAAATTTGTGATTTGACTGTTTTATTTTTCAATTTTATTATTACAGTTTACTCCAATTGCTAAATTGCAATTAGTACAGCAAATTGTAACTACATTTTCGCGTGACGAGTATACTCGTCAGAATACAAAGTATTGCCAGTTCTTCGTGACGAGTATACTCGTCAGAACACAAAGTATTGCCAGTCCTTCGTGACGAGTATACTCGTCAGAACACAAAGTATTGCCAGTCCTTCGTGACGAGTATACTCGTCAGAACACAAAATATTGCCAGTCCTTCGTGACGAGTATACTCGTCAGAACACAAAGTATTGCCAGTCCTTCGTGACGAGTATACTCGTCAGAACACAAAGTATTGCCAGTCCTTCGTGACGAGTATACTCGTCAGAACACAAAGTATTGCCAGTCCTTCGTGACGAGTATACTCGTCAGAACACAAAGTATTGTCAGTCCATCGTGACGAGTATACTCGTCAAAACCGGCTAATCGGTTAATTTACATATTTCATTCTCGTCTGCTCGTCTACGATCGCCCAAGTGATTGTTCGTGATGGACAATGGATGGCCATTGGATTTTGATGGACAATATGGACATTGGCCAACAATTTACTAATCGATTCAAAGGCTGATTCTGCGCACAAAATATACAGTGTATAAATTTGTTCCTATGTGTATCATAGTATATTTCTTTCAAGTTCCACGTTCGCTATATATATTCGACTAAGCAACCACAGCGAACACCAAAATAGGAACGTTGGCGAGTGATGCAGCGATATTTGCAAACCACAAGATCCTAAAATTGCATTCCCCTACTTTCAAGATCACCTGAATTTTCTCCAAAAGTAGCTTCTCAAATGGAAAGCTAAAATCAACGAGACTAAGTCAACCAGTGTAAGTTTCTTTTTCAGGAAAGAGCAATGCCATCCCAAACTTTATCAAACGCGTAAAAACCGCATAAAAATACCGCAGCTGTCAATAGTACGATATCTGTTGGATTGGCAACTAAGTGATTGCGGATTTTCTCATTAGATGACACTGACAAAATCCGCAATCACTTAGTTGCCAACCCAACAGATCTCCCCAATATGTTGCGCGCAATAAAGTCAATTGAAAGGAACAATTAATGGTAAAAAGAGAGAAAATAGATGGAAGATACGAATATATCTACTGACAACTTGTCAGAAAGCGAGGATTATCAGCGAGGAATAAGACACTTATTTATAGAAAAGATAACAAGGCCGATATGGATTTATGGCATCGAGCTACAGGGTCGTGTCTGTAAATCCAATACTGTCATCGTACGAAGATCTCAAGCCAAAATACTCCGCAGGATGACGGATGCACCGTGCTATGTATCAAACAAAACGCTGCACGATGACTCTGACACGCAATTCATCAGACGGACAATACGAGAAAGAAGCAACAGCCACTACATCAAACTGGATCTTCGCAGCAATCTTCTCGGTTCTACCGGTTCTGAAGAAACAAGGTTCTAGAAGACTAAGAAGACAGTGGCCAAAATGACGTCAGTGGCCAGAGTGACGTGAAATGAGTCGACGTTACGACATACAGGGTGAACCAATATATTGAGATTACTCTGTTTTTTGATAGTTCGATCGAAAATCGCTTTATCAGGGACAGCGCGGTTTCAAGAGAGTTTCAACGTGATTATAGCAAATTTGTTGTCAACTCTCTTTTCCTCATGATTTTTCGACATCACCTTGAATCTTTCGCAAATAAATCAATAATTTTTTAATAAAACACCTATCTGCCAGAGGATTCCAAGGCGATTTTTCCCTACTTTTTTTTTTATTATTTAATTCGTGCCTTGCAATTTGTCCAACTGGACATTCGCTAAATTTTTTTCTCTACTAATCACGACTCCTGGTTATATAAGGAACCTGAGGCACCAAATTAGCCTAAAGAATCTTCTCCTTGATTCCGATCGCCGATGCGAAGATAGGAAAAAGAAAGTTTACTTTTTGTTGCTACAGGAGCAGTTTATATCAGTTTGGATTAAACGAGATGTTGTACGTATCAGAAAATGGAAAAATCCTTCAATTCGTCGATGCAATTATTTTCTCAGCAATGTTGCTCATAGACACGCAAACGTAAACTTTCTCGAGCTTTCAAGATATTACACCGCGCAAGGAAAGTTTCAGGCCGTGCATCATCTTTAATAATCAGACTTACTTAACTTGTCCATGTAATCTGAGAAAATTAGATTAACCACTGCGCTATAAAACTAGCAATCGAACTTGCCTGATAATACTAATCATCAATAATCACATTCGATGTTGCTGGAAATCCTCTCATTCCACATTCTGTAAAAATAATCACCTTCCCAGTAACTTGTTACTATTTCGTCAAGATGAACGATCGAACGAAAAGATTGGAAATTCCCAGCGAATGTTCCGCAGCGAATTCGTAAATCAGCAACGAGACAGCGGATAGTCGAGCCGGCCTTTGCGTTTTTTCCAGCGAGCGCAACGAAAAAGGCAAACGGAGAATCGTGTCTCGTTGTTTCGAAAACATCGACCAGCAACGAACATGTGCGGCGAATATCAGGCGATGGAAATGGAGAAACTGGCCGCGTCGTCGCATCAATGACACACCAACGACACTGCAACACGACGTCCTGGCGAGCAAAAGGAACGTCAGAGAACGCGTGCCTTCTCCTCTATAAATGGTCATGTGTGTCAGAGGCGCGATACTGCGATCTTGCACGCCTGGTTCAAGTGTGAACAGTGAATGATCAGTGTGAACATTGATCCGATGATTCCTTTCGGATCCCAGTCTGTTCACACCTATATGGATCTTCCCTTTGAAGCTTAGAACGATTATCTTCTCTTTGAAGCTTAGAACAATTATCTTCCCTTTGAAGCTTAGAACAATTATCTTCCTTTTTCCTCGAATCGGAAAATTCATTCGAACTTGATTTTATTATTACATCGCGTGATATGGTTTTATTTTGTGATCGTATCATAGCCACCGTATGTTATTTTATGCCATAGTGTGATTACGCTGTTACGAGTAATCACGAACGATGGAAATATTCCAGTGAGAATTTCTACACAGCTTTAGGTAGCTTCGAGGCGATGAAAGAAGAAACGAAACGCGTATGCTGTGATCCATTTGGACGGTTACTTTTCTTAAGCAAATTACTACAAGTGAAACTGTCATAAATGTGTCGCAAGGATTTCTGAATTTCAAGACTCATTATGACTATAGATAGCGAAACCGATTAGCTGTTGAAAAGGTGCGTTGAATCGCGTGAACATCGCGTTGAACATATTGGCTTGGCAACTAAGTGATTGCGGGTTTTGTCATTGGGTGGTATCGACAAAATCCGCAATCACTTAGTTGCCAAGCCAATACATATGTAGGTACATATACGTATAAATAAATCAGTTAAATATGTATAAATAGAAATAAATTAAGGAGAAAGCTGCAGCCAATAAATAAAGCAGATCTTGTCACTGTTTCAATGTAATTACGATAGTAAATTTTATGTCATAATTATGAGCTCTATAGTGACAGATAAAAGACAGTTTACGGATTGACACACTATGAATGGTAGTAATTTTTATGAAATATTTTTTATACAGAAAGGAACTGTACAGAAAAGCGAAACATTTCAGAAACGTGCAAACAATTTCGTATGATGTTGATAACAATCGCGTGATTTGCAATATATTGGGTTCTGCATTAGGTGGCAATATTATATAACCTAACCTATTAAATAACCTAACCCCAATCACTTAGTTGCCTATCAAATATTATATTATATTTATAATTGTATCGTTTGAATGTCGACTATAATTTGATTTTGCAATTTGATAATTTGATAATCAGAAAAAGAGATTGTATTAGCTTGGTAACTAAGTGATTGCGGATTTTGTAATACCACCTAACGACAAAATCCGCAATCACTTAGTTGCCAATCGAATATTACATAACCTAACCTAACCTATTAAATAACCTAACCCCAATCACTTAGTTGCCAACCCAATATAACACGATAATATGCGATGTAACATTTTGAAGAAGCTACGTGCGATTAAAAATCTCGTTAAAGAAACGACAGTGTGATATGCTGCCACTTAACAAACCCGCAACAACCTGATTTAACTATAATCACAAAAGACGAAGACAATGAATAAGCTCAAGAATACTTCGCGTCTCGCACATGTTAAATTAGAGTTGAAATATTTGCTGAATTAATAGTTTCTCGACATAAATGAACCAGTACTTTTTTACAGCCAACCTGTGGAAAAATATATTTTTCTATCGAGAAGCTAACGACGACCGTGAAACCTCATTGAAAAAAAGTGACTTTTAGAGAAAGTTTCGTCCATCGTAGCACGTGGCTCTGCAGCACAACTTTATCTTGTCAAGCTGTTTCATACAACCATTAACACTAGAACTCTCACACCAGTCAAATTGATTGATTTTATAATTTTATTTTAAAATTCCTATTTCGTGTTATATCTTTTTCACAATGATGTAATGACTTCGCAACGATAACCAAAGGAATAATATAATGAATTTTATTTTGCTTTTTATGTATTCAAACTGAAAATAATTCTGTGTCAAGGCTACTTATACCAACACCAGTGAAAATGACTGGTACTTGTCAAAGTGTACAGGAGTCCTGCACTCTGTTTATCGGACCCCAATTAACCGGTTTCCTCGTTTTCTACAACTTGCCACGCGTTTTTCAAATTTGTACCGCGTATCGTTCGATACGACGATATCAGTTATCAGGAAAATTCCGGATCGATCGCTAGATCGCTAGATGCTAACGCTAGAAACACCACACCAGTCAAAACGACTGGGTCTACAATTTTATAAACGTGCCAACCCTCGTTTAGGGATGATGGTCCCACATGGAATTGCTTCTATAAGAAAGCAATAAATCGATAAATATAAAAATATTCTATTATTACGTATTTTTTAAAGCCCAGTCATTTTCACTGTTCGTGGTAGAAGTAGCTTCGTCTTAACTATCGGTAGTTCTACTGTTAACAACGCACAAATTTATTACATTTATATGCTCCGTTCTGTATTTGAAATTTTTCATTAAAAATATATACTAATTGAAATAAACAATGCTAGAAAATAATTTCGCCACAAGGTATATGTACCATATCATTGGACATTGTCAGGAAGAAAAGGAGCACTCGTAATAAAAGAGTAACGTTTGTAGAACAATATCGCCAGAGACAGTACCATGTTATTCAGATTGGACTTGATCTCTTGAGCTGCCCAAGACGATTCCATGTCCATGGAGAGTCCGGGGGGTTGCAGTTGTTTCGATCGAATCGACGTATTTCTGCTCTGCTTCTTTCTTTCCTTGCGCTTCATCTTTCATGGCTATTCCTGGTCGCTTCCACGAGTGAACATTAACCTTCTTCCTCGCGTCTTTGTCACGTGCTCTTCGCCAGAGATACACACGATATTTACACCTTACATGGTCCTCACCTTCTACTTATCATTCACCTTCGAGAAGTTATATGCAAAGTGGCAGCTTTCTATTTTATGGCCCATTGTTCGCACCTCTCCGATGCGATTCAACTTGAAGTTACAAGCTTGCGTCAATCCGATACGATATCACGTGTCTGTGGCTTCAGGGCCGACCTTGCGATCCTCAAGTTCACAGGATCCGCGAAGCGAAACTCGCAAGCCGCAGATTCGATGGAGTAGCCGCGAGTTCGCTGTTTAATTAGCCATTTGATAGCTCGTCATCGATGCTTCAAGCTTCCAGATTCGATTAAACTATTGCAGTTAGGAGTTTACGTCAGCGTTCTGCTGACGAGCAATCGATACGGCGTTACGTGGCTGGGTGGAAGGTCGCTCTTATGGATGTCAAGTTCATAGCTCTGGCGACGAAACTTCAGAACTCTCGGCTTCCATGAAAACAGGCTACAATTTCCTTATTTGATTAGCGGTTTATTACCTGGGCATTGATACGCGCCACTCTCTTGTTTCTACGTTAAACGAACGATTCAACGCGTGTCTCGTTATGCAGCAAGTTTCTAACAGTTTAAACTCTGTTCAAGCTTGTGAAGGTTTATTTTTATAAAAGTTGGCGAAAGTGTATTTTCTTTAATTTAATTTAACAGACGTTGCAGGTATATTTTTCCCTTCAACAATCCCCGCACGTTTTTCATATTTCCACGTTGTATTTCAGTTCCAATCGCTGCAAGACATTTGCAATCGTTACGATTATCATCATCGTGGATTATGGCTGTCGTTCGTTATCGATCGTTAGATCGGACGTTCATAGTCGCGGAGAATTCGTGGCTCTTGTATTTTGGCCTAGTTGCGGAATGTAGAGCAGAAATCATGGCGCCATAATGTCACGTTAAATATTTAGTAATACGTTCTTGTCAGCCTTCTGCTTCTACGTATTTACCGAGACAGCGTCGAAACGCGTTCTAATTTTCAACCTAAGCCTCCGGACATAATAAAGAAATTTCGAGCGAAGAATTTGTCGAAGAAACTTCGTTAACACCTTTTAAACTGTTCGTTGTACGTACAGAAAGCCTTTACGTTGCTTGTCATCTTTCTTCCAGTGTCGTCCGAGACACTGTCAATAGCCACAGCTACTGTCAAACTTGCGCATACTCAGAAACTTTCTCTGTATTTATTCAAATAAATTACTGTGAAATCTCAAGCGAAGCATTGATCGAGAAAAGAGACAGACGCGCCTACTCTTCGTCTTCTTGCGTTTATCGACTATGCTAATTTCCTAATTCCAATATCAAGTTTCCGATAAAAAGAGCGCTAATTTGGTATTTTCTTATTTCAAGTACAATTTTCTCAGTTCAAAGTTTCTAGCTTCTGAGGTCTGTCTGGTTCCAACGTTCGACAGAGGATTTGCCAATTGTTAGTTGTTGAATTTTCGGCAATTTATCGCGCAGACATCGTCCAGCGTAACGTCCAAATCTTCGCTGTGACTTATCTGCGATTTTCCTGCGTTTCCGCATTCAGCCACGATTTCTTGCCAAACTGCAGCCATCGAGCAGCAATCGACGATGAATTGTAACCTGATGATAGAGCTGACACTACGAGGGTTACCATCACAACTGCGTTGTTACCAAGCTCGGTTTGCTTACGCTCTATCGGCGCATGTGCAACTTTCCTACCCTTCGATTGTTGATGACAACGTGGTCATCGTGGTAATCGCCAGATTGTCGCTACGTAATTCGCTATCATCAGCGTTGCTATTACAAGGTAGGTTATTACGAGATGAGAAAATAACGGGAGAAACGAATTTAGGAATTTACGACTCTTTCGGCTGTTTCACTTTGTTCGTTTCGCCTGCTTGATCGTTCGGCACCGTAAACAGGCAAAACGAAGTACATAAATTACTGAGACGCCGATAATCGATCGTGACATCAATCGTCTAATCAGCGTTTCAGAAAGAGAATATTTTTCCAGGAATACCTTCGGTATTTTTGGAGTTTTATAGATTTCCAGCTAGCTGCTCGCAGAAAATAAGAATACGATTAATACCGCTTGTTTTTTTCTATTTTTCAGATTGCATTATACGGGGTGTCCCAGCACAATCACCGTACAATTGACAAGGGAGCGATTGTGCGCGAAAAAACAAGCGGAAAATGTGGAACAGAATTTATTTATTCGACGCTTTGTTCCCGGGAAAATCGGGCTTGTAAATTTGTCGAGTTTACGTAAATCTGGATAATTCTGGGCTAGACAGGGCCGAATATGGTGGACAGGAAGTTATTCTATGTGAAAAAGCAAGTGGAAAATGTCGAGTAAAGTTTACTCATTGGACGGTTCGTTTTTGGGGAATCCGAGCTTCTAAATTTGTCGACTATACTTCAGTCTGAGTAATTCCGGGATGGACAAGACCGAATGATCGACAGGAAGTTATTCTACGTATAAAAATAAGTAAAAAATGTAGAATAAAGTTTTCCCATAGGAAGCTTCGTTTCCGAGAAAATGAAATCTCAAAATCGATGAGGTATGCGTGCATCAGGCTAGTTCTTAATCGAACACGTTCAAACTCTATTTTCTTGTGAACGAAGCTATATAGGAGAAAATTTTATTCCACATTTTTCACTTGTTTTCGTACGTAGTGTAATCTTCTGCTAATTATTTTTTCGTATTTAGCCGGTGGGTAATTAAAGCTCACGTGCGCCAAACAAATTTTTAGATTCGATTCTATCGAAAACGAAGCGCCGTATGAAAAAATTCTATTCTACATTTTCGATTTATTTTTTCACGTAGAATCACTCCCTTGTCGATTGTACTATGGTTGCCAAGATTATATATGTAAGAATTACTAATTTTTTCGTGGAAGTTGAGATTTCTATCCTGTAAATTATGTGCCCAAGCGTAACATTCGCGAAGAAATTTCCCGGATTGTTCTTCGTATCGTCAAGTACGCTTGATATTCCATTTTCTGTGAAACAATTCCAGGCAGTAAAGTTCAAGGTTATTCGACCACGAAATGTATTTGCCAAGGTACCAATCGTTAAATGGAAATAACGCAGGACTACTACAGCTTTTTATTATAATTTTCATACACAGCTTTCTTCGCGTCTGCATTGAATATAAAAATTCTATATACAGGGTGAGTCATGTAAAACAGAACGTAAAGATATCTTTGTTAATATCGAAGATAGGGAAAAGTGTCAGAGAGGAAAATTATATCGTTCAAAGAGACACATATGCCGATACTAAAGCGTCTGTTGACGCTTTTTTCAAGGTCTTTTGGAAATTTCCGATGATCTTGCCAAAGATTTTGAAAAAAGCGTCGATCAATTATTTAGTACCATCGTATTTGTCTCCTTCGGCAACTATAACTTTCCTGTCCGACACTCTTCCCTGTCTTCGACACTAACAGATATATTTAGCTGTTTTGTTTCACACAACTCACCCTGTATATACGTCCGATCAAAGCGAGTAAAATTGCTTCTCGAACAAATGTCGAATTTTCGTTCGCGGGGAAACACGTTCGAGAAATCCGTCGTAGTCGCGTGTTTCGTCGCTTGTTAACCGGATTATTTAAAACTTCAGCTGCAGCTACGTTGAAATTCAAAGTTCAAGGTCGCTGAGGAGATGGATTTACACGATGCCGCGCGCGGATAACACATACTCCTTGAAAATCCTACGAATTCCATGTTTAAATTTCATTTTTAAACACCTTCGTTCGAATAAAATTTCCTGTAATTCCATCTGGCTTGACGAGATATTTCATACGAGAAGATTATTACTATTAAAATTATAAAGAAATAAAATTACTATTCGTGAAGTTAAAAGCGCGAAGAGCGTTATACGACATAACGTTACGTAAAACATTTTATCTTTCACCATATTTATCTTCGTTTTATTACTCGACGTTATGGGAAATATTTTCAATAAGTGGAAAATTCGAAGGATAAAAGAGTGTTTCACGGTCTTACGAAGATCTCTGAGATTTATTTGGTCACGTTAAAATTCCATCTTCCTTCTGTATTAATATTCGACAAAAAGTTTTCACATCCTTTAATCCTTGTATGGAATTTCCATGGGGGGGTCACGGAAAAATGTAAATTTCCCTGAAAACGACCTAGTGCCATAAGTTTTCCAAACACGAGCAGTAAAATTTATGTGGGAGTAAAATTTATGCAGAAGTAAAATACGGTACGCTTAATTATCGTGGCGTATCATTTTAATGATTTATTGCGCTTAGATGTTCATGCTGATTTGAATATCATTATTTATTCATCATTTATTTTCATATTTCATACATATAATACAAGCAGTTGCTCGCATCGGTTGCCATTTAATGTTTGCTAATACGCCATGGTAAATGTTTGGACTATTTTCAACCAGTTAGGTGTTTTTGACGAGTATACTCGTCATGAAGAAATGACAATATTTTGTGTTCTGACGAGTATACTCGCCATGTGTAGAAAAAATAAAACACTCGTTTCATTACAATTTAATTCTATGCTGTAACAGCCACTCTCTGTGTTTGACGAGTATATTCGTCACGAAGAAAAGGCAATATTTTGTGTTCTGACGAGTATACTCGCCATGCGTAGAAAAAATAAAACACTCGTTTCATTACANATTTAATTCTATGCTGTAACAGCCACATATACTCTGTGTTTGACGAGTATACTCGTCATCGCTTACTTTTTCCGATACTTAACATTTTAGTCACATTTAATCAATTATTAAAGTTCTATCAAAATTGTGGTTGAGCGTTATTATGATGCAAAACTGAAGGGAAAATGTATAGTAATTGACAAATATATATCTCGATTGGACAAGAAGATTTGTATGGATTATGAGAGTTATAAATGTAGGGAAAAGCTTTCTTTCGACAAATGCTGTAACAAATAACGGTCTCTCTAAAGGGGAGCTTCCCTCGTATTATCATCATTTGTCTTGTAAATTCAAACAGCCAAACTTGATCAGAATTGCCAGTACATTGCGAGACTTTATATAAGTCTTAAGACATATAGCGTCATTAGGTTAAAAGTAATGAGTATTTCCGAACAGAAAGTGTCCGATCTACGGCCATTTTTTGTTGAAATTTCAGACATTTTTCGTCCATAGAACAGAAGAGAGTTACGTTGATGACGACAAGAAATATCATATTTATCTCCGGATTTAAATGGCAATATCCGAACATTTCAATTTGAAGGTGGAAAAATACAAAGAATACGCGCAGGATGTAACGATACACGAAATATCCAAAGTAGGCTCGATATAGCGTTCCATATAATATTTAAAAGATACAACAAATCTTCGATTTTTTAAATATTGTGTTTATAAAAATATGGATTAGCGGGAAGATCGAGAAAACTTCCGGAGTTATTAAACAATAATTATTATGCATAAAATGCATATTAACTAAGAAAGAACTAGGGGATAATAGGCAAATAATACTAACAGTACTAACGATATAGCAGCAATAACAGTACTATCGATAATAGTAGCAATAAGATGTAATAATTAAAAGATCGATATAATCAGACGAAGAGAATGAATTTGCAATCTTATGAAGGTTTTCGACTCATAGAGGTTCGACTGCATTGCAATTACAGATTTTCGGAATATTTGTTCATTTACATGTATACATTTATGCTTATTCATTTACTCATATACTTACATACTTATTCGTTTACTTATGCGCTTACTTACTTACTTACTCATTTACTTATATACTTATATGTTTTTTCATTTACTTATATACTTACATACTTATATTGTTATTCATTTACTTGTGTACTTGCATACTTAGTCATTTACTTTTATACTTACATACTTATATTGTTATTCATTTACTTACATACTTGCATACTTATTCATTTACGCTTATACTTACATACCTATTCACTCACTTACATACTGGCATACTTATTCATTTAATTATGTACTTCCATACTTATTCATTTACTTATATACTTATGTGCTTATTCATTTACTTATATTCATTTACCTCCATACTTATTCATTTACATACATTCTTATATTGTCATTCATTTACTTCTATACTTGCATACTTAGTCATTTACTTTTATACTTACATACTTATATTGTTATTCATTTACTTACATACTTATTCATTTACTTATATTCATTTACTTGTATACTCACGTCCTTGTTCATTTACTTTTGTACTTACATACTCACATATTTTCATACTTATTCATTCACTTATATACTTACATGCTTATTCATTTACTTACACACTTGTATTGTTATTCATTTACGTGTGTACTTACATCCTTATTCATTTGCTTTTATACTTACATATTTATTCATTTACCTATATACTTATATTGTTATTCATTTACTTTTATACTTCCATACTTATTCATTTACTTACATACTTATATTGTTATTCATTTACTTTTATACTTCCATACTTATTCATTTACTTATATACTTATGTGCTTATTCATTTACTTATATTCATTTACCTCCATACTTATTCATTTACATACATTCTTATACTGTTATTCATTTACTTGTATACTTGCATACTTAGTCATTTACTTTTATACTTACATACTTATATTGTTATTCATTTACTTACATACTTATTCATTTACTTATATACTTCCATACTTATTCATTTACTTATATTCATTTACCTCCATACTTATTCATTTACTTACATTCTTATATTGTTATTCATTTACTTCTATACTCACGTCCTTGTTCATTTACTTTTCTACTTACATACTCACATATTTTCATACTTATTCATTCACTTATATACTTACATGTTTATTCATTTACTTACACACTTGTATTGTTATTCATTTACGTGTGTACTTACATCCTTATTCATTTGCTTTTATACTTACATATTTATTCATTTACCTATATACTTATATTGTTATTCATTTACTTTTATACTTACATACTTATTCATTTACTTATATACTTACATACTTACTCATTTACTTATACACTTACCTACACTTGATCATTTCTTATTCATGAAATATTCTTATTCATTTGCAATTCAATATTTCAACTGAAAGAATCCCGCAAGGAAATGCTTACTCTCGCGAAATCAAAATTCTATTCTTCTCTAACAAAAGCACGTTGGCATCGAGGCTCTGGCACCGCGTGCACATTACATCGATCGCCAGCGTATCTTGTTCATTAAAGCTTTCGATTTGCGAGTAGTGGAATACTTCCGTGACCCAGTCCGGCTCAATTTCCACGGAGCACGCTTTTATTCCCAGCGATATGCAGTTTGCGAATGAACAGGGAATCCGTGGTATCCCCCGATCCCTGGCGCGTACAAATTCCAACTTGGTCGAGTGCAGAGTTCAAGGTTCCTCGAGAGCATCGTCGCTCGTGCGAGATGATTGGTTTTCGCTCTGTCGACCGTCCTAACGATTCCGTAGAGCCTCGCCTTCTCGCGGATCTCTGCGTCTCTCTGCACATGAATTTCTGCATTTCCTGCATACGCAAACCTCCAACTATACAGGAAAGTTACTTTCCCAATTTTTCCTCAAACGACCTACCGAATGATCGATTCGACCAGCGGCTACCCGAATTGCTTGTGGGAATCGCCGCGGCTGCGCCGCAAACGACTCGAAACGATGGAAAATTTAGAAACAGCCACGAGGCTCTTGTAATTTGTTTGCTAAATAGCTCGTTTGGTCCTGGAGAAAATACCTCCATCCTTTCTCTATCGTACTACGTGATTTTGTCGTTCATACCTTTTGTTTTTATTATTTAATTTGTACTTTACTTTACAATTTGTCCACCTGGACGGTTCATTAGAGTCAGATTTTTGCGAGAAAATTAGTTAAAGCCGGTTGTATTGAGTTTAGAGACGATCGTACAAACGATACAACAATGTAGTGATAACAGCGCAATTGTGAAAACGATACAACCAAATAATTGAATTTTGACTAAAAAAAAAAAAAACAACGATCCTAAATTCTATCTAGGAACGACTATCTATCTAGAAACGCAAATGTGAACATTTTTCAAGGAAGTAAGCTTTCTGCGGAGGATACGAAACGTGAGGAAGGCAAATAGCAGGAGTTTCGATTCTGCCTTTCTGCGTCAGAGAAGAAATTCGAAACAGTAGAAACTTCCACGTGAGAAATTATTTGATCGTGAATTTTGTAATATTTGTTTAAGCAGCAATATCTCAACTTTACAAACATTGACATTGACTACTTCTTTCACCCAGTCACAAATCTATATATATATATATATACACACACACACACACACAGATATACTGGTGAATAATTTTACGTCTATGCGTTACGTAAAATATCCTGAATTTCCATTAGCGCTGCAATTAACAAAATAAAGACGTATCTGCATATATACATTGGGTTGGTGACTAAGTGATTGCGGGGTTTGTCATTAGGTGGTAATGAGAAAACCCGCAATCACTTAGTTGCCAACTCAATAAACCACAATAAACGCGTTCATTCAAGTAGTTCGTTTTTCGAGCATTGAACGTTGATTGCGTGCTTATGCAACGACATTGAGAAATGGACAGAAAGCCAGATCGATCAGCTTGACTTGTGAGAGATCCACATAAAGTTGAAGTTGATATCCCAGTGAAGTGAAAATTGACATAAGCAAAAATATGAAAAAATCATCTGTAAATATCTTCTCCGGTGTATGATATTCTAAAACGTTTGATATATTGCGTATCATTAAATTTGTCTCGAAAACAATCAATTTATACATTTGATTTGTCTGGAGCCATAATTTCTCTAAATAGTTGTTCATGTAATCATCTTTCAGTATGGCAAATATTATTATTATTTATTAATTACATTATTAGTATTAGCCAGAGAATTATTACACGGATTTAATTAACAAAACTAATTATTAAATTTAATTAATAAATACAATTATTAAATTTAATTAATAAATTTCGTCATAGAACGAACGAAGCATTCTTATCAATCGAACGAGTGGATTCTTATCAGCGAAGAGAAATTGTTCTATGTTTTTACACGACGACAATCAAATGTTCTCTTCAGCTTCAGTGTCAAAGTAATTTTCCACCAATTTAAACCCTGTCATCTTGACCGTTCAAATAAAAGAACAGCTACGTTTCGGTACGTATCGCGTCTCATCCGACACATTGTTTCAATTAAAGTCCACTTTCGCCAAGTTCATAGCACAGAACTAATTCCAGCTTCTCGTCGGCTCCTTCAATCGCTTTACGCACGCAATGGATTCGCGGTATCCGCCTCGTCTAAGCAAATCGAATACTTCGCAATCAAAGCCAATTAATCTGCTCGTTAACATCGGCACCGATCGCACGCGTCAGTCTCCTCAAAGTTCCGCACGTAAAAAGTTGCAACGATCGTTCCGTCTACTCGAAATTATTGGCTTGGCAACTAAGTGATTGCGGCTTTTGTCATTAGGTGGCAATGACAAAATCACTTAGTTGCCAAGCCAATACATATGTAGGTACATATACGTATAAATAAATCAGTTAAATATGTATAAATAGAAATAAATTAAGGAGAAAGCTGCAGCCAATAAATAAAGCAGATCTTGTCACTGTTTCAATGTAATTACGATAGTAAATTTTATGTCATAATTATGAGCTCTATAGTGACAGATAAAAGACAGTTTACGGATTGGCACACTATGAGTGGTAGTAATTTTTATGAAATATTTTTTATACAGAAAAGAACTGTACAGAAAAGCGAAACAATTACAGAAACGTGCAAACAATTTCGTATGATGTTGATAACAATCGCGTGATTTGCAATATATTGGGTTTTGCATTAGGTGGCAATATTATATAACCTAACCTAACCTATTAAATAACCTAACCCCAATCACTTAGTTGCCAATCGAATATTCTATTATATTTATAATTGTATCGTTTGAATGTCGACTATAATTTGATTTTGCAATTTGATAATTTGATAATCAAAAAAAGAGATTGTATTAGCTTGGCAACTAAGTGATTGCGGATTTTGTAATACCACCTAACGACAAAATCCGCAATCACTTAT
>JACXIP010000022.1:1145577-1213726 GCA_014737485.1 Bombus picipes
GTTAAATAACCTAACCCCAATCACTTAGTTGCCAATCGAATATTCTATTATATTTATAATTGTATCGTTTGAATGTCGACTATAATTTGATTTTGCAATTTGATAATTTGATAATCAAAAAAAGAGATTGTATTAGCTTGGCAACTAAGTGATTGCGGATTTTGTAATACCACCTAACGACAAAATCCGCAATCACTTAGTTGCCAAGCCAATATTATAGCTTTCCACTTGTGCCACGATTTCGTAACAAAAGTCTCGAGCTTTTCCTTTTCGTGTACGACGACTGTTCCAATATGAAAGACATTCAAATAGAAAATTCCAGGATACCCTGTACATTTGTTCACGCGTACGCGTGTGTGTACGTGTTAATGAATTGACGCGCGGATCGATTAAGATGAAAGATAACTACAGTTTAACCTGCAAACTGCTGCCATATAAATAGACCGCGACTAATACGTTTCTAACTCGCTCGTGATTTTCCTTTTTATCCAATTCCGCTGCTAACGTTGATAATCGAATCTTCTGCGTGAACAGATGCGCGATCATTAACGAGATGTGATCATCTGGAAACGGTGAGCGCAGTATCTCGCTGAAAATAATTTACTTTGTCAGACGTGCCACGTTCGTCCCAAACCGTGCGCGATCTATCAATTATGATCGGCGGTGGAAAACGGATTTCCATTGGAAACTTTGCCCATATTTAACATTTTTACATTAATCCTACTAGTCCACATTTTTACAATAATTCTACTCTTACTGCAATTGTAAATTAAAAAGTCGAAAGTGGTGTAAAGGGAAGAACGAAAGATTATCAAAAAAAAAAAAAAAAAAAAGAAAAAAGAAAAAACGAGGAGGTTTAAAGCAGAGCAAGTAGAGAAATTACTATGCAAGAGAAGATAAACTGCAAAAAGGAAACTCTATTTTAACGTTGGCCGAACAAAGAATCGAATAAAATTGTCTGGGATTTTTCAGCCGCGTTTATTGTTAGTAAATAATATTAAGGATGATTAATTGGCCAGAAATTATTACACCGATGTGTCCGAACGATGTTACATGAACACGCCGTCGCTACGACAAATTGTTTCCTTTATGACATTGTTTAATTACATTGCCAACGACGCGGCGAGTCATGCACTTTCTGCCGCTGTGAAACGTTTCAGTGACACGCGACCGGCTCGCGCGCAGGAAAAAAATTTATTAACACTAGAACTACCGATAGTTAACACGAAGCTATTTCTACCACGACCAGCGAAAATGACTGGGCTTTAAAAAATACCTAATAATAGAATATTTTTATATTTATCGATTTATTGCTTTCTTACAGAAGCAATTCCATGTTATGTAGTACATTTTTCCTATTATTAATCCATCTGCGACCAAAATCCCTAAACCAGGGTTGGCACATTTATAAAATTGTAGAACCAGTCGTTTCCGAATTTTCCTGATAACTGATATAGTCATATCGAACGATACGCGGTACAAATTTGAAAAACGCGTGGCAAGTTGTAGAAAACGAGGAAACCGGTTAATTGGGGTCCGATAAACAGAGTGCAGGACTCCTGTACACTTTGACAAGTACCAGTCATTTTCACTGGTGTTGGTATAAGTAGCCTTGATATAAAATTATTTTCAGTTTGAATACATAAAAAGCAAAATAAAATTCATTATATTATTCCTTTGGTTATCGTTGCGAAGTCATTACATCATTGTGAAAAAAATATAACACGAAGTAGGAATTTGAATATAAAATTGTAAAACCAGCCAATTTGACTGGTGTGATAGTTCTAGTGTTAACACTAAGCTTACCGGGCTCGGTTTCAAAATTTAATTTAAGATTGTACACTCATTTTTATCTCGTTCGTTCGTCTAACTTTACGTAAATTTTTATATTAACGAAAATTGAGAAACTGAAACACTTTGAAATCACATGTTTCAGGAGGCTCAGGACGCCATAGTGTTTTAACACAGTGCACCGTTAGAAGCAACATTTGTTCTCATTTTTTTCTTTTTTTAATTGCTGTTCTAATAAAAATGTTTAATTGCCCAATGGAGCAGTTTTTATTTCAAAGTATCTTCTATTTATCGATTATATTCAAAATAGCCTAACTGTCAATTTTCATTCAATTTTTACAATTGTAAGAAATTTACAATTGTAAAAAGTTACGTAGCAAAATTATTAATCAGATTATTAAATTATTGTTCAGATAATAGAGGAATTTACGTAAAGTTGGACGAACCAAAAAAATTACTATTTTTAATTCAAGTTTTACCATTTTAATTTAATTTTAAATTTAATTTTGGAACTGGTCATTTGACCGGATCTGGTCATTTTTAATTATAGAAATCGTTATTTACGCTTCATAGGCTCAGCTCGTTATTGTTACCGTTATTGTTAATAAATAAAATTATTAAATTGAAATTATTAAAGTTATTAAATGTCGTCGTTATTGTAATTTTAATTACGATTAAATTATATTTCGTAATTATAATTACGACCGATGATACTGGGTTGGCAACTAAGTGATTGCGGATTTTGTCATCAGATGGTATTGACAAAATCCGCGATCACTTAGTTGCCGACCCAATAATTATTGCCTCTGCTAGAAACAGCTCATATCGTTATATTTCTATGGCTTGGTGAAAGAAGTAGTCAACGTCAATGTTTATAAAGTTGAGATATTGCTACTTAAATATTACAAAATTCACGATCAAATAATTTCTGACATACAAATTTCTGCTGTTTCGAATTTCTTCTCTGACTCAGAAAGGCAGAATCGAAACTCGTGCTGTTCGCTATCTCGCAGAAAGCTTATTTGTCGAAAAATTGTTACACATACGAATGCTATTATAGTCGTTTCTACATAGAATTTCTTGTCTTTTATACAGAATTCAATTGTTTCATACAATTCTATCGTTATTATCAAATTATTCTATTGTCTGCACAATTGCATTTTTCTGTCCTTTTGCAAATATTGTTCGCAGAATTATTCAAAGAATAACACGATCAACCAGTTAGCTGTTTTTGACGAGTATACTCGTCATGCGTAAAAACCACTTGCATGTAGTTGCAATTTCCTGTTTAAATTGCAATCTGGTAATTGCAGCAATAAAATTGAAAAATCCCATTTTCTATGCGACCTTCGCTCGAGATTGGTTGCCCACTTCGAATGACAAAGGTCTGCGTAAACGAGGCACTTTGCTCGATCGCGTTCGATAAAATCCCACCCTTACGCAGCTGCAGCGCGAGCTAAGTCTCGTGTGGCGGCAGCACGAAAAGCTCGTTCCTTCGACTGCGGATCCTCCTTTGCTCGGTAACGTGCAACGAAATTACACTTTACGTTGTCCTTCTTTCGTACGCGAGCCTTCACTTTGCTTCGTAAACACGATAGCCTCGACTAGCGTGCGCGATAAAGACAATCGATAAAGTTGACCCGTGTCATCGTTGCAACGATACGATGCAGTTAACCCCTTGGCACACAAACACGTCTGACAGACGTCGTTCCCTGAGTATGTCACTTTGCACGTTGACGTCTGTCGGACGCCAACAGTTCTACATAATTTTATGTGCAGCTAAATTAAATGGTGTTTTTAGCTCGCATCGAGTCCCATTTCATTTGCACTTCCAGGGGTTAACGAACCGTCCAATGTCTGTTGATATTGGCTGAACGTAAGACTTCGTTTCTTCCAGCTGTAATTTTCTATTTTTTAAATGCAAACGCACTGGGATGCTGCTAGTACCTGGACATGATATATTTTAGGCGATATACAGGGTGGTTGGTAACTGGTGGTACAAGCGGAAAGGGGGTGATTCTACGGGAAAAAAGAAGTCGAAAATATAGAATAAAATTCTTTTTTAATTTCTTTTTTTCAAGTTTTTTCAGCGAGACAACGATCTACAGTGAGATCCGTTATAACGAGACGCGATAAAGTGCAGGCGTACCCAGCGAAAATTCAAAGTCGATTTTCTCGAAAACAAAGCGTCAAACGAAAAATTGTTATTCTATATTTTCGACTTCTTTTTTCGCCTAGAATCAGCCCTTTTCCGCTTGTACCACCAGTTACCAACCACCCTGTATTTTAATCGTTTGAGTCCCAAGCAGCGCGATCGCGCTCTTTTGATTTTGTATGGAACAGTCCCAGTACGTTTGAACTGGCTGACGACGTTTTGTATCTCGTTGTTATCTTCTGAATAATTTTTATTGAAATTTGAAATATTTATAAATTAATGGATGTATCTCATAAAATAAATACGTTGCAGTATCCGAGTAGCATAGGGTAGTTTCCTAAGTTTCAATGCTTTTCTTATGAAAAGTTTGCCACGAGGTTACTGGAAATTTTCTTTAATTGCAAGGAAAATCGTATAACAAGAATTGAATAAAAAATGCAACGGTGTAAGTGGATTGAATATTTAATATTCGATTGAATAAATTTAATAAAGAAATGATTAAAGAAATAGCTTTTTAATGGGCGAACAGATAGTTCATGATTAACCTTCGATATTCTTTGTCTTGTTACAAACTACTCGTTATCAAAATTACCATAATGCCAAACACTGCAATTAGAAGAAAGAGTTATTAAATTACTAAACACTCTTATCACCATAATTCTCGACGCCTCGGACCATAAAGTTAAAAAAGCGATAAATCAAATCACTGGAGAGGAGAACTTAAGTTTCCATTACACTTATACCGTGCACTTAGGTACTGGATAACCTGTCATAAAACAGCAAAACATCACGAAACGTCGGCTTTTACGAGTTTCATAAGAAGCTTCAAACTTTTAGCCGCTAGCAATAGAAGCGTAGGTATAACTTTTACGTTGCTATTAAACCGAAATCGTTATTCTTCGTTTTACCAGCAACGTAACTGATTACGCGATCGCGTAAACCGCATCAGAATGATCGTCCTTTTAGTCTGAAACTTTGTTTACGCTGGTCAAGTTTCTTGAATTGAAAAGCGACTGGAATTCAGCAACGCGAAACTTTGTTTCTGTTCTATTTGATTTGAGTTCAAGTTTTGAATGAAGTTTAGATTTTCACAATTTCTTCGAATTTTTACTTTCTCAAATGTATAATTTGTATACATAAACATAAAAAGTGTGACGCAATATGTGTTTCAAGTATCATCGCTGATATTTCAGTATGTTGCTACTTGAAGTCAAGTCTTGCAAGTTCTTTTCTTCAATTAAAGCAATTTGAAGTAGAGTTGCTTAAATTGTATGCAAACTATGTACTCGTATAGATGTACTTGAATTCGAACAGGCTTCAAGTCTTCTTTGAGTGAGTCCTTTATTTGAATTGAAGCAATTTAGATGCTGGTAACTTGAAACCTCTTTGGCGTGTTATTCTATTTGACTTGAAATATCTTTCCAATTTCAACGAAGTTGAGATTCTCACCGATGTTTCAGTATGTTGCTACTTGAAGTCAAGTCTTCCAAGTTCTTTTATTCAATTAAAGCAANTTTGGGTCCAAGTTGCTTAACTTGCATGCAGATTTGTACTCGTATAGATCAGCTTAAGTAATTTGAATTCGAACAAGCTTCAAGTCTTCTTTGAGTGAGTCCTTTATTTGAATTGAAGCAATTTAGATGCTGGTAACTTGAAACCTCTTTGGCGTGTTATTCTATTTGACTTGAAATATCTTTCCAATTTTAAATGAAGTTGAGATTCTCACCGATGTTTCAGTATGTTGCTACTTGAAGTCAAGTCTTCCAAGTTCTTTTATTCAATTAAAGCAATTTGGATCCGAGTTGCTTAACTTGCATGCAGATTTGTACTCGTATAGATCAACTTAAGTAATTTGAATTCGAACAAGCTTCAAGTCTTCTTTGAGTGAGTCCTTTATTTGAATTGAAGCAATTTAGATGCTGGTAACTTGAAACCTCTTTGGCGTGTTATTCTATTTGACTTGAAATATCATTCAAGCTTTAAATAAAGTTGAGATTCTCACAATTTCTTCAAATTTTTATTTTCTCCATGATACAATTTATATGCATAAACATAAAAAGTGTGAAGCAATATGTGCTTCAAGTATTATCGTTGATATTTCAGTATGTTGCTACTTGAAGTCAAGTCTTCCAAGTTCTTTTATTCAATTAACTCGCATGTGAACTTTGTACTCGTATAGATGAACTCAAGCAACTTGAATTCGAATAAATACGAAGTCTCGTTTGGATTAGTCAAGTTACCTGCATTGAAGCAATTTCAATTCAAGTAACTCGAAACCTCTTTACCAGCATGAAGTAGTCATTCGAAATATCTTCTTAAATTTCTCTTTTCATTTATATTAACCAAGTCACTAGACTTGGAGTGCCACTTTACTTTAATGTGAATTTTTTATATTTTAGTTTAACTCTGCGAAGGTTGTGGTCGTAAAAATTCCTTCGGAGATTGCGGTGTATCCGAGAGATACAGCAACATAAAATCTACCTCACAGTGTTTATTTTTACGAAAGCTGTATATATACAATTACTGTAGTTTTACTGTATAAGTATAAGAAAAGTCTTCGATTGAACTAAAATTAATATCAAATATACTACACATAATTACTAATATTACCAACATTAATAATTATTAATTTAAATATAAAGAACGTGCAATTACGAACTTAAAAATGTTTAGAATTGCATTTTACATGCATCTTTCAGTTCAGTTGCTACTTCAGGAAGATTAATTAGAACCATATTTCCATATTTCCACAAAATTCAACTTGAGACGTATCGAACTGTTCCTTGACTCCAGAGAAACAACAGTTGCAATGTCGTAACGGTTGTATCGCGATGAAAAGTAGTCGCGTGTAATGTTATTTTCAGCATTGTGCTTGCTCACACCGATTTCTTCAATCAAATTGTCTTTCTCTTACCGTGATATCATTTCCCATTAAACATCCACTTGAAATCAGGTTACTCCGACTTATACGACTCGAATTCCAGTAACTTGACTAATCTGATCGAGATTTAACGTGAGTAGGTGATCCGATTCTAGGAAGTGAAACAGACGCATTCTCGCACAGAACGACGGCGTAAACGCGCAAAATGACCTCACCATAAGCACGATACGTTTACGTGGCGAAGCCCACGCTTAACCTTCCCAAGTTGGAAGTCGCGAACGAGGAAAAAATCCGCTTACAGAGCTCGTTACGTGATTATAGCACCGAGGATACCAGCAATTATGCACCGACGTAATACGCGTAACGTCGACGATCTAATTCCCTCGGTTATCAACGGGCCGATGTGAAATATCGTCGATTTCGTTGTAATTGGCCAGTTTCATGGTTCTTCGTGATTTTATAGCCTACCGCTGATTAATTGCTTATTCTGCAATGGCAACCGACGTGTCGTTTAAATTTGCACATCTTCACTCCAGGCAAATATTTCATAGAGATCGTTGAGATTATAAATTATGTTTCTTTTTTGTTAAATACAAATTTTAGAGTGTCAGTGTTATTTATTTATCAGCAAAATCTCAACAAACCCTAAAATTTCTAAATTGAATAAACTAATAATAATTACAATTTAGAGAAAATTAATAATTTAATTTAGAGAACAATCTATGAATTATTATTATTCATTTATTTAATTTAGAGATTTTAGACATTGTTGAGATTATAAATTATTCGAAATTATAAATTATGTTTCTTTTTTATTAAATACAAATTTAAGAGTGTCAGTGTTACTTGTTTACCAGCAAAATCTCAACAATCCCTAAAATCACTAAATTAAATAAATTAATAACAACAATTGTAATTTAGAGAAAATTAATACTTTAATTTGGAGATTTTGGAGATTGTTATCTTCAAAATCTCTAAAGTAAATCGTTATTATTAATTTATTTAATTTAGAGATTTTAGAGATTGTTGAGATTATATATTATTTGAAATTATAAATTAAGTATCTTTCTTATTAAATGTAAATTAAGAGTGTTAATGTCACTTATTTATTGGCCAAATTTCAACAATCTCTGAAATCACTAAGTTAAATAAATTAATGGTAATAATTATAATTTAGAGTATAATTTATGAATTATTATTATTAATTTATTTAATTTAGAGATTTTAGAAATTTTTGAGATTATATATTATTTGAAATTATAAATTAGGTATCTCTTTTATTAAATGTAAATTAAGAGTGTTGGTATCACTTATTTATTAGCCAAATCTCAACAATCTCTGAACTCACTAAATTAAATAAATTAATAATAATCACTAAGTTAAATAAATTAATAGTAATAATTATAATTTAGAGAATAATTTATGAATTATTATTATTAATTTATTTAATTCAGAGATTTTAGAGATTGTTGAGATTATAAATTAATAGAAATTACAAATTATGTTTCTTTTTTATTAAATACAAATTTAAGAGTGTTAGTGCTACTTATTTATCAGCAAAATCTCAAGAATCTCTAAAATCTCTGAAATAAATAATTTAATAATAATAATGTATTATTAATTAATATCTCTAAATTAGATAAATTAATAATAATCATTTATTTTTGGGATTTCAGAGATTGTTAAGATTTTGCCAATAAATAACTAACACTAACACTCTTAAATTTATATTTAATAAAAAAGAAACATAATTTATAATTTTACCAGTTAAAATTTCCATACATCCTTTATCAAAATAAATTTCATAATAAATAAATCTATCCCCTTCCTTCAACAAATTAATCACCTCGATTTACGCTAACTATTCGCCTGACGCTTTCTAAATCTGACGTTTAAGAGCATCACGAAACACTCGCTGACAGTCAAGCGCAATGCATTCGCCCAATTACCGGTAAGAATTTATTCAAACGATCGTTCCATTTATCAATCTTATGGTTTAAGAGGCAACGTGTGTTCACGGTATATTGTTTTCCTAACACACAAGCAGTGAAATCGCAACGAACAATCTAACCCTGAAACATGTTATCTGAAGGCTGTAAAATCGGCGTAAAATGGACGCACGCTATCGGATAACGCGGAAGAACTTAATTGTCGGTTGCGATCCGCCGTTTCTTCTTACGGTTTCACGCATTTAAAGTATCGAACGAGAACTGCAACTGCGGACAGCAACTTCGAAGTGAGACCAGTCCCCGTAGAAAAAGGTCAACGCGCGGAGAAAACGCGAGGGAACATCGCTATAGGAAAACATGTTCGCTTTTCCCTCGTTTTGCGCAACGTAAAAAAGACGTAAGAATCGGATCGCTTTCCTCGGATCGTTAGCACCGAGCCAACGATTAAGCGTTGCTTTACCCACCGAATTTTTACCAATTTTTTTAATATCGTTTATGGTTCTTTTCTCGTTTAATTCCTCCTCGTTCGTGGAAACGTCGATTAGAGCTGCGACGAGTTTAAATTCAATTTCATCCTGCCAGTTTGACGAGGTATGATACGGTCGAGTTATATTTGTCTAAATTTCTGTCTCGTTCGCGAGAACGAAAGTTTCGTAGTTGACATGGTACATCGAAGTGATAAATTGCACTGCTGTTACTTTGCTGAAATTTTACGTGGAATTACGTATCAAAGGAATACAGCGGAGAATAAAAATTGCGCTTGAAATAATTCGAATAATTGAGCATAGCTTAAACGTGTGTGAATTTTTATTGATTTAACGAAAGCTACGTTAATGTTCCATTTTCGTGTTTCTGTTTCGCTGTTAGTTTAGAATGTCTCACGTATCTTTACATTACGTTTAATCATTCGAGTGTTGTAAAAATATACAGGGTGGTTGGTAACTGGTGGTACAAGCGGAAAGGGGGTGATTCTACGCGAAAAAAGAAGTCGAAAATATAGAATGAACATTTTTCGTTTGACGCTTTGTTTTCGAGAAAATCGACTTTGAATTTTCGCTGGGTACGCCTGCACTTTATCGGGTCTCGTTACAACGGATCTTACTGTAGATCGTTGCCTCGATGGAAAAATTAAAAAAAAAATTGTTATTCTATATTTTCGACTTCTTTTTTCGCGTAGAATCACCCCCTTTCCGCTTGTACCACCAGTTACCAACCACCCTGTATATGCAAAATTCTATCTTAAGTAGAAAATCACAAACACTCGATAAATTCGATGTAACGAGTTGCGAGTCTCTTGAATGAAAAAGTATGCTCGTGTTCAGAGCGATCAACTAGTTTGCAACTTACTAATATTACCAACATTAAACGTCAGATTTAGAAAGCGTAATGTAGTTAGCTTAAATGGAGAAGATTAATTTGTTGGAGGAAGGGGTTAGATTTATTTATTATGAAATTTATTTTGATAAAGGATTCATTGAAATTTTAACTGATAAAATTATAAATTATGTTTCTTTTTTATTAAATTTAAATTTGAGAGACTGTTGTCTCCAAATTCTCTAAAATATATCATTATTATCAATTTATTTAATTTAGAGATTTTGGAGACTGTTGAGATTATAAATTAATAGAAATTACAAATTATGTTTCTTTTTTATTAAATACAAATTTAAGAGTGTTAGTGTTAATTATTTATTAGCAAAATCTCAACAATCTCTAAAATCTCTAAAATAAATAAATTAATAATTTCAACAATCTCCAAAATCTCTAAATTAAATAAATTAATAATAATAATTTATTTTAGAGATTTTAGAGATTGTTGAGATTTTGCTAATAAATAAGCCAGACTAGCACTCTTAAATTTACATTTAATAAAAAAGAAACGTAATTTATAATTTCAACCGTTTCTAAAATCTCTAAATTAAATAAATTAATAATTTCAACAATCTCCAAAATCTCCAAATTAAATAAATTAATAATAATAATTTATTTTAGAGATTTTAGAGATTGTTGAGATTTTGCTAATAAATAAGTCAGACTAGCACTCTTAAATTTACATTTAATAAAAAAGAAACGTAATTTATAATTTCAACCGTTTCTAAAATCTCTAAATTAAATAAATTAATAATTTCAACAATCTCCAAAATCTCTAAATTAAATAAATTAATAATAATAATTTATTTTAGAGATTTTAGAGATTGTTGAGATTTTGCTAATAAATAAGCCAGGCTAGCACTCTTAAATTTATACTTAATAAAAAAGAAACATAATTTGTAATTTCTAATAATTTATAATCTCAACAATCTGTAAAATCTCTAAATTAAATAAATTAATAATAATAATTTATTTTAGAGATTTTAGAGATCGTTGAGATTTTGCTTTTTACTCTCTGTAATCTGTGGTGGTTTGCCAGAGGGGAGAAAAATTACGACTCGTGTCGCGAGCAGTTTTTTATTTTCATATTAAAAGTCAGAAAGCAGCAACAGTGTGCACACGTACAACGATTGTTTCACATCGTGCATATGTTTAACAAGAGCTTTATCGTTAGTGGAAATAACAAAGGCTAGCGTGTAAATTAAAAGCTTTTAATATGTACTTTTCTTTGATAGATGTAGTTCTACCTGTAGAACTACTTTGCTATTCCATAATCTCTTAATCTTCACACTTTTTAATTTCTAAATTATAAGTTGTATTGTGTTAAAACAATTCCTTTGAGGTGATAGAAATTGTTCACGTTAATAGAGACAGTGATATTTATATAACAATTATATGAAATAGTGCACGTTGTAGATAGCAAAGCATATTACTGCTACACCTGTTAATATGTATTCTTGGTTGATAAATTACAAATGTTCATTGCTGAATTGCTCTAATTTACCTGTAAAATTACTATTTATTATACGAGAAGATCTTGATCTTCACACTTTCTAATTTACAAATTATAAGTTGCATTAAAAAAATTCTTTTAAACTAATATTAAATGTCCCACATTAATAAAACTACTGATATTTACATAACAAGTATATAAATACAACTAAATTGCAAATTACATATAAATATATGTAGAAAATAGTGGAACATATTACTGCTATGTCTGTTAATATTTGTTTTTGATTGATAGATGATAAATATTTATTATTGGATCACTACAAACTGCCTGTAAAACTACTATTTGCTATTCTACAACCCCTTGATCTTCACAGTTTCTAATTTCCAAATTATAAGTTGGATTAAAATTTCTTCTAAACTCATATTAAATGTTCCACATTAATAAAAATACTGATATTTACATAACAAGTATACAAAGTATTATATGTAGAAAATAGTGGAACATATTACTGCTATGTCTGTTAATATTTGTTTTTGATTGATAGATGATAAATATTTATTATTGGATCACTACAATCTGCCTGTGAAACTACTATTTGCTATTCTGCAACCTCTTGATCTTCACAGTTTCTAATTTCCAAATTATAAATTGGATTAAAATTTCTAAACTAATATTAAATGTTCCACATTAATAAAAATACTGATATTTACATAACAAGTATACAAAGTATTATATGTAGAAAATAGTGGAACATATTACTGCTATGTCTGTTAATATTTGTTTTTGATTGATAGATGATAAATATTTATTATTGGATCACTATAATCTACCTGTAAATCTACTATTTGCTATTCTGCAACCTCTTGATCTTCACAGTTTCTAATTTCCAAATTATAAATTGGATTAAAATTTCTTTTAAACTAATATTAAATGTTCCACATTAATAAAAATACTGATATTTACATAACAAGTATACAAAGTATTATATGTAGAAAATAGTGGAACATATTACTGCTATGTCTGTTAATATTTGTTTTTGATTGATAGATGATAAATGTTTAATATTGGATCACTACAAACTGCCTGTAAAACTACTATTTGCTATTCTACAACCCCTTGATCTTCACAGTTTCTAATTTCCAAATTATAAATTGGATTAAAATTTCTTCTAAACTAATATTAAATGTTCCACATTAATAAAAATACTGATATTTACATAACAAGTATACAAATTATTATATGTAGAAAATAGTGGAACATATTACTGCTATGTCTATTAATATTTGTTTTTGATTGATAGATGATAAATATTTATTATTGGATCACTATAATCTACCTGTAAAACTACTATTTGCTATTCTGCAACCTCTTGATCTTCACAGTTTCTAATTTCCAAATTATAAATTGGATTAAAATTTCTTCTAAACTAATATTAAATGTTCCACATTAATAAAAATACTGATATTTACATAACAAGTATACAAAGTATTATATGTAGAAAATAGTGGAACATATTACTGCTATGTCTGTTAATATTTGTTTTTGATTGATAGATGATAAATATTTATTATTGGATCACTATAATCTGCCCGTAAAACTACTATTTGCTATTCTACAACCTTTTGATCTTCACACATTCCAATTTCCAAATTATAAGTTGCATTAAAAAAATTCTTTTAAACTCATATTAAATGTTCCACATTAATAAAACCACTGATATTTACATAACAAGTATGTAAATACAATTAAATTACAAATTACATATAAATATATGTAGAAAATAGTAAAACATTACTGCTATGTCTATTAATATTTGTTTTTGATTGATAGATGATAAATGTTTAATATTGGATCACTACAATCTGCCTGTAAAACTACTATTTGCTATTCTGCAACCTCTTGATCTTCGCACTTTCCAACTTCCAAATTATAAATTACATCAAAAAAATTCTTTCAAACTAAAATTAAGTGTCCCAAATTAATAGAATCAGTGACGTGGAAACGGTACTGTACGTTATAAATACCGAAACACATTACACCATTTTAATGCGTAATTTAAATCCATCATTCGCTAATTCCATAAAAAGCTAAAATACACTGCCTATTCCAATCGTGAATTCATCATCAATTCCTACAAATACAGTTATTACGAATCGACCCAGATGTTCGACCCATTTTCACACTACTGAACGTGCGAACCACAGTCCTTACAAAAATACAATTCTTGCTCTTACTTCTCTCTACTCATCTGCCGTGTTTTACACGAATTTCACAGTTCCCCATGCGTGACACAATGCGAAGTTAACTTAAAAAAAAAAAAAAAAAAAAAAAACAGAAAAGAGAAAGAAAGGAAAAAAGTGAAAAAAAAACGAAAAGGAGGAGAGAAGGCGATAACGCGACTGGAAGTGTGTTATCCGTGCTGAAACGCGGATAAATCCGAAATGTAGGTTTGCAACGAGAGAGCACGCCCTATCTGTGTGCGTGTGTGCGCGCGTGTGTGTGTGTGTGTGTGTTCCACAGCGTTCGTAACGGTGATCTCGTATAAATAATTGATGAGAAGCCTCGCGGCGATTTGTAATTGTAATTCCGCGGGATACTTGGCCAGTTAAGCAACGTAATTACCGAGCGGACTCGTTATCGTTGGCAGCTCGTCGCTCAAGCGACTTACGGGGACGCGAAGCTGTCTATCTTTGCAGATGGAATTCTCTTTTTACGGAGGGAACGCGGTGGCATCGAATCAGAGACAGGAGACACAACGATTCATCGCACCTGTCCACCCCGGGAAAATTACCTTCGCCGCAGCTTCGTCGCTCCGACAACCACACGATGTTTTATTACGATGAATCGCCAGTTTTATCATTTCTTCCCAGCCACGTATTAGCGAAGATACTTTGTCCGATCGTATTACGGCTACGTAACTTGCTTAGGTCGCTACTTCAGTTCAATTTCAACGCCACGGATTTATTGGATTGTCAATCAAGAAGCGCATCATTTGTCTACGCGATGATTTACGCGAAATCAAATGTCATTTCGTGTTTCCATGTTTCGCGCATCTCTGGCTCCGCAGTGTCACCAGCTCTTTCACATTTTACTTTCCCAGTGCTACGATAAGCTCGCATCAAGTTCACCGTTATTTTCTCTCGTCGCTTTAATTCAGTAAATTTTGTAGAACAATGATGTTGCACGTATTGGGTCGGCAACTAAGTGATTGCGGATTTTGTCAATACCATTGATGAATACCATTGATGAATTGAATGACCTATTGAATGTATATTTGTATCTTCTCTGTAGAAAGAAATTATTTACTGTGTAGTAAAGATATTTTGATGTATTTATAAGAATTTATATAATTATTTATTTGTTATACAGGGTGGTTGGTAACTGGTGGTACAAGCGGAGAGGGGGTGATTCTACGGGAAAAAAGAAGTCGAAAATATAGAATAAAATTCTTCTTTAATTTCTTTTTTTCAAGTTTTTCCAGCGAGACAACGATTTACAGTGAGATCCGTTATAACGAGATGCGATAAAGTGCAGGCGTACCCAGCGAAAATTCAAAGTCGATTTTCTCGAAAACAAAGCGTCAAACGAAAAATGTTTATTCTATATTTTCGACTTCTTTTTTCGCGTAGAATCACCCCCTCTCCGCTTGCACCACCAGTTACCAACCACCCTGTATATTTCTAATTCCCGAATTATAAGTTGGTCTAAAAAATTCTTTTGAACTACCATTACATTTTCCATATTAATAGAAGCAGCGACATTTACATAGCAAACATACAAAGTATTATATGTAGAAAATAGTAAATTTATTTTTAGTAGAATTTATATATAAGATTTATAAGAATTGAAAAAATATATTAACCGGCCACGGTTTCAGTTAAGGCATTTTGAATATAACCGATAAATAGAAGATACTTTGAAGTAACAAGTACCCCATTGAGCGATTAAACATTTTTATTAGAACATCAATAAAAAACAAATGAAAACAAATGTTGCATCTAACGGTGCACTGTGTTAAAACACTCTAAACATAAATGTGGCTCGTCAATACAATCTGGACAATAGGTGGTCACCTTTTCGGTCCGATTCTTAGCAATCTTTGATCCCAACTGTTTCACATTTTTTTTATAACATTCTCTGCAAAATTTTCGCGCCAGCTACGCTTGCCTTTCTTTCTTCTGCATTTCGTGTGGCAATCTTTATCGAATAAGTACATTTAACGGTTCTGGTGAATGGCATCGTGTAAGGTGCATGGCGAGTGCCATTCTAAAATCTGGTACCTTGATTTTTGTTTTTGTTGCTTGTTTCTAGAGTATCATCGCGTTTGAAATTGATGTATTTAACGATAACTCTGAAGCTAATTTTGTATACCACTTGAGGGTTCTTCTATGTGCTGTAGAATATGCTATCATTTGATCTGATAAATCTACAGCACATCTTCCTCTGTTGTAATCTACCACTACCATTGCTTTATCACGAACATAATTTTTTTTCCGGACCTCTACCATTTCAGTCGAATGTTTCGTCGAGACCATAAAAATAATCCTAACACTGTTTACTAATATCTTCTGCACGTTTCAACAACATATTCTGCGCGTTTTGCTTACGACGAAATGACGAATGCGAATGGTTTGTTGAAATAAACGAAGCCTCGTTACAATATGTCGCTATCAACTGTTACCAAGGCGCCACGGTGGTCACCCGTGACCACCAATAAGATAAACGGTGCATTGGGGAAGAATGTTGTCTTACACCATCAGTTTATTATTATTTTGCCATTATACGCTTTGAATAATAAAAATACTCTCGTGGCGTGCAGAGCGAAACGTGTGATTTCGTCGTGGCAGTCAAAGTAAGTAAATTGTGACATTAGTTTCCAATTTTTTAAGCAAAAGACATCCAACGATTGTGGAATTACAGATTAAGTTGCAGCAGATGTTAGAAACATATATCGTTTCACCTTTTATAAATATTAAAACATATTTATTAGAATATTACTACTTTCATATGAGTATTTTCTGGAACAAACGCAATTCTCAATGTCATTGAATGACATATTAACAAAATCCTCAACTTAGTAGCCAACACGTTGGTTTGCACGTTGCTTTCCAAAACGATGCTCTACTGATAGCAACTTTGTTTTTCATAAACAAAGATAGCGACCAACCTTGCAAAACTCGACGACATCTTACGGAAATGGTTTCATTAAAAAGATCGTATTATACGAGAAGGAACGAGTAAATTTATTCGAGTGCCAAGCGAAAGAAAATTCAACCAAGAAATTCAACGTTTCACGTGTTATCACGTAATAGAGTAGTTTCACATCGTGAATTCTATTTTCCACAAGCGCAAGTATTTTCACTGACGAGAGCGAACGAACTTTAACCTCTTTCAGAGTATTCCACGATGGTAGACAAACGTAGATGCATGATAAATTACTATCACGTTATCAAACGTTAACACGTACAACATTCACGTCATTAATTACGTCTGGCATAAATTGAACGTCTAAGTTAACGATGTATATATCGCGTATATATCGTCTTATCGTGTTTTAAAATAATTAATAAATATACTGTTACGTACGTATATAATCTCGTTGTTTCAATTCTAATGCCGCTACGTATTCGCACCAGCGATACTTTAAACTCGTCCACATTACTCGCACATCGTGTTCCCTGATTTACATCGAATCAATTAAATTTGTATACTAACAAGATCATTATACGTCGCAATCCTACCGCTACTATCCCATTTCGTTGTACTAAGCTACACGATGACAACTAAACGAATAATATACTCGCGTTATCAACGTTACATTTATTCCACTTACCGCGTTAAAAATGATATCCTCGCGACGTTTATGCGATCGAAGCGTGCAATTATGCGCAGCGTTCATAACTATTGTACGTTGGCCAGGTTGACGGACGACTATTTTTACGAGATGACGTCAACCGGCGACGATTTCGTGCCGGAAAATCTCAGCAAGAGGTCGACGACAAGGATTTTAAAGGATAAAAAGAACGTGTCACGAGATTTAGGCCAACGTGGGTAGCTGAAGAACCGTAAGAATCGACCTACGCCAGCTCTGTTATCGATATGCACACATTTTCTGCTTTATTTATGTATCGAAAGAGCAAAGAAAATCCTCTCCTCGTCGTCCACCCACGAAAAATCAATCCGCCGCACTTCGCACATCTATCAAATTCCACGTGAAACCTGGTTTCTGCGTACGGCGATGCACAGCAACGAGCAATAAGCGCGCTTATTTTTCAACCAGATAACTGCGGAATTTAGTTTCAGGAAACACTCACGGGTTTAGGCCCCGTGGAGTGCGCAAATAAATACAAGCGACGACGAGTATACTCGTCAAACGAAAAGTCAACAAGTTAACTGGTTTATACAGTGGAAGCTGTATGGCTCGAGTCTCACCACGATTTTCTTCATTCCCTTTCGATAAATATTTCTGCGAGATAGAATTTAATTCAATTCGAATTACTCGCCACGTGTCCAGGTGCGTCATTTTACCCGCGTGGCTGGAATTTCGAACAGTCGGACGTCTACGAGTAGAAGTTTATCTCTGAAAGTATGGAACAGAAGTTGTATCGCCGCTGCCTGCGCAACTCGCAGCGGACCTACAACTGTGCCGTGTGTCGCAAGATGTGAGAAATCGGTCGTTCGATTCTGTCAAGAAAAGACAAGGCAAGTGGTACGCTCCTTCGCCCTTCGACCACGCGCGAGCTGATCGTTTCTCGTCGCTCGGACACCGAATTCTCATCGTCTGCTACCTCTTTGACTATCTCGTTAACGTAAGTCGGATGAAACGAGGTGCGAGGGGAGGCTGAAAATACTGAAAATACTGAAAATGCGAACGTGCGTTCGCGCGGTGCTTCTGTTTGGATTTTCGTTCGTCGTTTTTCGACGAGTGGAAACCTCTGCAAGTGGCAGATTTCAGCTTTCGTTAAACCTCCAGATCGTTGTTTAAATTACGAAAGCAGACTGAGACTTTTCCTCGCGTCGAACTGTACACTTGTTGAGTAGACTTTTTACTCGAAGCTAATTTCCTTCCTGAGAAACTTCAGTTTTCCTAATCGTATGATTCTTCTAATAAGTCGCCGATATAAATAATAATTTTCTACGGGCTACAACATGTACGCGTGCTGGTTACATTTTCATGTTTCGACTGAACCAGTTAACTGAGGAATTTAGCTGGAAAAATCGTAATAGTAAAGACTATTAATGACTATCACTGCTCGTAGAGAAATTACGCTTGCGCGGACAATTTCCGATTCACAGTCGCATCGAAATGCACGCGTCTCTTGCGAGAGGTCAAGAACAATTCAGACGATCGCTATCTGCTCGAAGTAGAAAGCGCAGGGGTCATCGAATGACGGACCGAAGACGAAGGAAGTGACGTCACATTATTATAGTTACGGCTCTTGGTAACCAGTCGCGGTTGACAAGCCAAGCGTCCACCGTACTCTTTTCGATCTCTTTGATATTCTTTACCCGCCTTACCGCCATGTCCGCTTCTTTCTTCCCTTCACCAAGAGTCAGCCCTTTGTTCCATAGCTTCTGTTATTCGAGAGATCGCCCTTGTGACTTTGGTTCCGCTCGAAATACGTTGGTCGTCTGGTTTGCGGTTCTTCTCGGAGTTGGATATTATTCGAATTATTTCGAATAAAATTCGATTCGATTTACTTCAGATAAATAATTGTCGGAACAGGTTCGTATCAGTCGAGTATTTTATACGTGGAATAATTATTTGTTATGGGGGAGAAATTGGTCTCTAGGTTCATTGGAATAACGATTGTTGAATTATTCGAGTGATAATACGATTGTCCTGTTAATTGTTTTCGACGAGTATACTCGTCACAAAGGAATGGCGATATTTCGTGCTACGACGAGTATACTCGTCACGAAGGAATGGCGATATTTCGTGCTACGACGAGTATACTCGTCACGAAGGAATGGCGATATTTCGTGCTACGACGAGTATACTCGTCACGCGTAAAAAGTAGTTACTATTTGCTGTTTACGTTGTAGTTTAGGAATTGCAGTAAATTACAGTTTAGGAATGGCAGTAAATTACAGTTTAGGAATTGCGGTAAATTGCGACAATATAATTAAAAAGTAAGACAGACGTTTTGACAACATGATTTTATATTATGACAGCCACACATACTCTGTGCTCGACGAGTATACTCGTCACGCGTAAAAGATACTTATTATTTAGTGATTAAATTGCAGTTTAGGAATTGCAGTAAATAGTAGCAATAAAATTGAAAATAAGACAGTCGTTTCGTTGCGACTTAATTCTATATTATGACAGCCACACATACTCTGTGCTCGACGAGTATACTCGTCACGCGTAAAAGATACTTATTATTTAGTGATTAAATTGCAGTTTAGGAATTGCAGTAAATAGTAGCAATAAGATTGAAAATAAGACAGTCGTTTCGTTGCGACTTAATTCTATATTATGACAGCCACACATACTCTGTGCTCGACGAGTATACTCGTCACGCGTAAAAGATACTTATTATTTAGTGATTAAATTGCAGTTTAGGAATTGCAGTAAATAGTAGCAATAAAATTGAAAATAAGACAGTCGTTTCGTTGCAACTTAATTCTATATTATGACAGGCATATATACCCTGTGTTTGACGAGTATACTCGTCATTCCTTGCTTTCTGTGACGCATTTTTAGCTACACAGTTTTCAAAGAAGTTGCAACAGCTAACTGATTAATTAGCCGTTTCCATCTAATTTTGTGCAAGCGTATACAGATACCGGTACAATTCTTACTATTCGCTTATCGGACCAATAATTTATCACGTGACGATAAACTTTCTAACCTGGCAATTAACAAAGCCAATAAATATTACTACTGCAGAATGAAGCTTGTAAATATATTGGAAATCACGTTTAGTATCACGTCTATCCACGATGTAACACGTAAATATTTATATACAATATATAATTCTATTCGGATAAGTTATTCGATTAAATTTTTCTTCAGATAAATTCTTACAAAAATAATATTCTATTCGAAAAAATACTTGTCCGATTGGATATTTATTTGCTAGTGACGAATGAAAGTTTCGACCCATTTTCACATATAGAAAACTTCCTGTCAATCGTTCGGTCCTGTCTTACCCCGAACTAGCTAATTTCGGGTATACTCGACAATTTTAGAAGCTCGGTTTTCCCAAAAACCAAGCGTCCAATGAATAAATTTTATTCTACACTTTCCACTTACTTTTTCGCGAAGAACAACTTACTGTCGATCATTTCGTCCCGTGCAGTTCGAAATTAGCCAGATTTGGCTACTACACTCACCCAATTTACAGGCTCGATTTTCCCGGAAACGACGCGTCGAACGAATAAATTTTATTCCACACTTTCGACGTACTTTTTCACGTAGAATCACCGCGTTGCCAATTATACCACAATTACAGGGACACCACGTGTAGAGGTGGTGCACGTGTGGAAGGTCGACGCACGGCGCGGCGTCGATCTGTTTCCAAAAGTAAATCGTCGATAGCCGGAAGCATAAATGTGTCATCAGGTTTTAACACTCTGGGGACCCGCTGTTCTGGCAACCACGTAGCCTCACTTCCCGGCTGTTTCGCAGCGATTGAAAACCATTCAAAGCGACCAATATTACATCTCATATACTGAAATTAATAGTTTCGTATTATCGAAGCGTATAATGTAAAAATACTTGCGTAACCTTTCGTCCAAAGTGTCCATTATTATTTTTTCTTTCTTACTCTTTTATTTAACAACAGTTACATTTTTTATAAGACACCGCATCAAGTATAAAAGACACGGATTGGCGCTTCCAATCTCCAGAGTGTTAAGCTGCATAGCAACTGTGAGTGGCAGAGTACTTTTAAGAAGTTAGCGTGGTTTTAAAAGTCGCGGATGTAGTCGCGGATGTTATAGTTTCTGGCTGACGACAAAAGGCCTGGCGCTCTCTTCTATCCGCATGCGAGGATCGCGTGCACGGGGCGATGACTCGGGGACACGGGGTCACGGTGACCCGTGGCGTGGCACGTGAAAAGCGATAAGAGTTCTGCCTAGACTTTAGACTGTAGCAGGATGTGGCCAGGCTGATGAACCCTCTGGCTCTGGCAACACGACTGGCAATAAGTCAACAAGCTCAGCACTTAAGAACTTCCCAGCGAGATGATCCAGATTGCCGATGATCGATGCATGTACGTATCATCCAATAGAGATGGCACTCAAAATTGCAAACTTCATTCACGACCATAATTGACCTGATCATAATTCTTGATCTTCATTGAATTATTTACACGTACACGTTAGTACACTGGCGTATTGCAAGAGATATAATAATTGAAAGGAAGAAGAATCCCATTGAAAATATGTCGTACGTCTCTACAAATCACAACACTTTTCCTGTTGAAACTTATTTTCACTCTTGTCACTGAATTTCATTATCCACTGATCTCCCTCCTTTTATCGAGTTCCATTTTTTAAATTTTGAGTTTCCTCCATTCCGGTCAAACTTATGGGGAAGATACTTAAAACGTTCGCTACTGCACGACTTCCCCTGTATATGTGTTTTCTAGTAATATACAGGCTGAGGCTTTTGACTTAAAATAACTTGAAAATTATTGGTTGTACGGAAAAGCGTTTGAAACAAAAGTTGCATAGTATCTAGGGACACGTACACGGGTAAATCATCAAATTTTGCGTAATTAATTCTACTTTGAGAAACAAACACTAGACATTCTATTTAAAAAAAATTCATACTGACCCTAATATCTCGCTAAAAAGCTAAGATAATAATAAAAAAAAAAAAAAACAAATTAGAGCACTGTACGTCTGCCTAAATACCATGCAATTTTTCTTCCAGGCGCGTTTTCATACAACGAATAACTCAGCTGTTTAAAGTCGTTCACATGTTATTTTGCAATTAAGCTAGACAAATTTACCAAACGTCCTGGACAAATTAAATAAAAAGAGTAAAAACGTTAGGAGTCACCCTGTACATATAAGTTGCACGTATCATCGGTTCAAGTAAAAAAAGGTTCACTGATAATCACAATATGATAATAATAATAAAAAGTACATGATACATAATACGTAATCGAACATGAATGTTGCGACAACTGAAACATGATCGTTCAGTTTAGCGACTATTGAATGTCTCGTCGAACCGTGGCCATTTCCCGAAACTCCACTGTTGACAAATCACCGGCTTGGGAGAGGTCGGAGACAAGCGCGGCTACTTGCTAACACATGGTCGGTGTTCGTTGATTTCGGCTACATCTGTACGTATTAGCCGTTAGTCGTGCAGCTGTGTGTATACGAGCCAAGAACAAGATGCCATATATGCGCTACGTGGGCCAAAGGAGAAGGCGATACAACGCGCACCGCCTTAACCAGCTCGAGCATTTCAAGATTACAGGGCTGGCAAGGACTCTTGCGATCGTGGACACGGTTAGGTAATCGAAACGAATACTCCTGCCTGGATTCTACGCAACTACTCTGGCCTCGAACACCAGTTCCATGGAATCTCAGATTTTCATTCTACGAGACGACCAGACACTCCTGGCCAGCGCAGCGTCCAAAGAAGCAGAAGATTATCGCGTGTATCTGAATTTTGCCAAGTCTGGTTTTTTTTTTTGCGTTAACGATAATACCGAAAGCTTGGAGGCTCCTAGTCGTATTTTAATTTCGATATTTCTTATTTTGTTTAAATTAATTAACGGGCTGGTCATGTACCTGTAGATGTAAGGGCTGCGAGTAGAACGTGGTTTACTTTCGCATTCCTTACGATATCGTAAAGCGGACGTTTGGAAAACATTTGCCACGTGTAATCAGAAATTACAATTGAACGTTAGAGAAATGTGGCGTGAATACGCGTACGCGAATCGACAACAATCCCAACGACAATCTCGTGCACACATTGTGCGCTCCAATGCGTTCCGAAACGTGCATTAAGTTCGTTCTTTGTTCGATGGATGTTACGATTTATTTCGATACAGACGAAGAACGAAGAAGCTTTAGGTTTTAAGGTTCGTCCACACGATTATTTCAACGACGTGTCTATAGTTTTCCAGTGTTCATGTTCAAGTCTACTATATGTACAACTGACTGGACAATATAATAAATATTCTAAAAATATCAACATGTGTCTAATCGATCTTACAAATTTGTCATCGATATCGTTTCAAGATTTGAGTATTCGTAGGATCGTTTAAATATTGGCAACTAAGTGATTGCGGATTTTGTCGTTACCACCTAATGACAAACTGCGCAATCACTTAGTTGCTAACCTAAAAGTAATAGAGTCATTTGTAACAGACGAAGAGATCAGCAAAGATGCAGAAGCTATTGATTACAATTTCATACGAGATTTTTATGCTGGTTTTAATACATGTAACCGAGTTTATTGAAGAAATAGTTCGCCAGAAGAGGAGATATTCCTACCTGCAACAATTCCAAACGCGAGGAGGCCTGCGGTGCTGCCATCGTAGCTTAAACGACGATCGTTCTGCGACCACTCGACGGGTGATCCGTTTTTTTTTTTTTTTTTCTGAAACCAATCGAAAATATATGATGTATAACATGGCAAAATATGGCCAAATATGAGTTACGTTTAATAATAAAATTACTGGACGAGACGCGAGACTTAGATGAACCTCAACCGAAGATTAACACTTTACCGACTGATAGCCGATTAATCGGTTTTTTATCGCCGACGCTTACCGATCGATACCCTATTAATCGGCTTCTTGTCGCCGACGCTTACCAACTGATAGCCTATTAATAGGCTTTTCGTCGCCGACAATCTTTCTCATTATTTGTGTGAGTGACAACTTTGCGTTGCATTTGTGAACAAGCTTTCATTTCGTGAATAAAATCTTCAGTCAATTGAAAACGTTCTAATCGAGCAACGTATGCTTGGAAGAAGAAAAGCGCGGTGGCGTTTTTCGAAAGCAATGGAAAAAAAGCAAAATTATCAGCGGACTCTGGTTTACGTTTTAAAGATACCGGTACCTGAACGTTCATTATAATTATTAGTTTGGATACAGTTCGTTGCATCCGGGTGCACGCAAATCCGGACGCAGCAGACTCACGCGATCGGACGCCTCTTTTGTTTAAATCTACTGTTGTGTCCCGGTTGCAGCGCGTTTCATGTGCAAATACAAAGTAAAAACGAAATGGAAAAAGTGAACGCGGTATTTGTCGTTTAAAAGTAGCAGAAAAGCGAGCTTACTTACAAATCAATTTTGCCAGTGAATTTGTCGATTTTACTTTTTTATTATTATCAATAAGTGTGTTTAGTATTTAATAAATACCTGGTATTTATTTTTTAATGAGTTGTTGCTGAGTTAAATATTTCCTTTTCGTGACGCAAATTTACAGATTCAAGTTTGTCAATTGTTCGGTTTCTACGTAACACGGTATATTTCACGGTTTTTTTTTTTGTAATATATGCGATTTATGACCCACCGTGTTATTATACTTGTTGTAATAGTAGCTAGTTTCCCATGGCAAATAACAATGCTCCTACTCCTAAGTCAAACCTCCTATGAATAAAAATTACACGACAGACATTTGTTACAAGGCAGTAAAACGGAAACAGATATTACAGGCAAAATCACGAACACTTTGCTTGAAAGCGAACGATTTTCGAAGTATCTTTCGAGACACCGACTACACTTTCGACACGATCGACGCTCTGAACGCGTGTTATTTTATTAACGTAACACGTGTTCAAAATCATTTTATTAACGTGATTCTTAAAATGTAATACTCTTCTCCATATTTATGGAACTTTTCGAAACGCGAACATAGTATATATTGGGCTGGCAACTAAGTGATTGCGGATTTTGTCATTAGATGGTAATGACAAAATCCGCAATCACTTAGTTGCCAATATCACTTTGTATAATATATATCGTACAAGTACATTGTACTGTAAAATACATGTTATACTATTTATACAATTATATAATTTATTGTAAATTAATTGTATAATATATACTATACAAAGTAATAATATATAATATAATATGTATTATATATATCACTTTGTATAATATATATTGTGCAAGTACATTGTACTGTACAATGCACGTTATACAATTTATTGTAAATTGCTAATTATAGTATGATGCTAAACATTGTATTCTTAGTTATTGTATTTTGTTATTTGTATAATATACATATTTGTATAATATATACTATACAAAGTAATAATATATAATATAATATGTACTATATATATCACTTTGTATAATATATATTGTGCAAGTACATTGTACTGTACAATGCACATTATACAATTTATTGTAAATTGCTAATTATAGTATGATGCTAAACATTGTGTTCTTAGTTATTGTACTTTGTTATTTGTATGATATATACTATACAAAGTAATAATATATAATATAATATGTACTATATATATCACTTTGTATAATATATATTGTGCAAGTACATTGTACTGTACAATGCACGTTATACAATTTATTGTAAATTGCTAATTATAGTATGATGCTAAACATTGTGTTCTTAGTTATTGTACTTTGTTATTTGTATAATATATACTATACAAAGTAATAATATATAATATAATATGTATTATATATATCACTTTGTATAATACATATTGTGCTAATACATTGTACTGTACAATACACGTTATGAAATTTATTGTGTATTATACAATATTATTCTATATATAAATGTCAAACTGTAGAGAAATGTCTTTTTATGTATATACACAATGATCGCTTGTACAGTACACAGTCATTAGATGGTATTGATAAAATCACTTAATTGCCAACCCAATACATCTGACGAGGAAAACGATATGTGGACTCCATTGATTCCATCATATTCAGAGAAATACATGTCTCGGTAAATATTTGCTGTCCGATAACACCAACTTACGTGTATTTTAATCGAGCTACTCGAACATATCGATCCTAAGCAGTCGTGGCTGCAGTATTTAACAGATATTCCGTGCCAGTTCCGGGGTCAAGTACTCGAATGACCGTGGACGAAGGGAGCACGAAAACGATCGCACGAGGAAACGTAATTGCGGCGAAGCTGTATGCGCCCACTCATCCCACCCACCACTGAACAGATCTTTCGATCTTCATTCGGAGCAGAGAGAGAGAGAGAGAGAGAGAGAGACAGAGACAGAGACAGACAGAGACAGAGACAGAGAGACAGAGAGAGAGAGACAGAGACAGAGACAAACAGACAGACAGAGAGACAGAGAGAGAGAGAGCGAGAGAAGGTTCACTTCGATACTGGCGATCCACCTTCAACTCACGTTCCTCTTCTTTCGAGTATAGAACTTTTGCGAATTACATTTGGTAATGGACACGCGTTCTTCGCGAGCAAATGGAGGATCACTCGGTTCGACGAGTTTCTGGTTACTCAGATGTTTAATACATAGCTTCGAGACTGATTCTTGATTTCGGTAAACTAGGCGATCGCCTAGAGGACTAGCCAGGGCAAGATCTAAATTTATCATTAATTTCATGAAATTAATTAATTCGATGCTCAGCATCTATATTATTATAATTTGTTGTTAATTTATTTGCAGATTATGTCGTGTACGGGAAACAAATAGTTTTGTACTTTTGCTTTTTTTTCCAGTTAATTTAACGCTACTGGATAATTATCTATTTTAATGTCGAAGAATCTGTTGAATATTAGAATTATAGAAACGTTGAAAACGAGCAATTTTCGTTATTTTGGGGGGAAATTTTATATATATTTGCGTAGAATAGTAGATTTTTCAACGCTCGAATGATTTCTCTAGCAAAACGTGTTTTATATGTAAAAACTTATTTTTCTTCCTTCACTGTATATTTTCCCACGTAGCTTTCGCTTTGATCTCTTTTGTCAAGTTTTACGCTTTAATCCTAACTTCTACTTTATATTTGTTTATGTAATATATAATATAATATAAATAAGATAATATTTACTCTTATTTTACAATTCTACCGAGTTCGAAGACATTGAAGTATCTCTAAATTATTTTTTTAATAGACATTGTATAACAAATTTGTTTTATATCTATGATTCATGCTGTATTGTTTGTACTTTGACACAGCAACACGTAAATTATTTTACCTCAGTTTACCTTCCTTGCTTGCTTCCTAATGAATTAGCTGCTTATTACCAAAATATAATTTAAGGAAGCCAAAGAGAAATTTTAGAATTTTAGAATATCTTACTACCGCAGAAATATTTTCAAGAGAAGCAAGACACTATATTATTTTATTATATTAAACTTGTTACTATTAAAGTATCTAATATTATATCTTATTACTGGAGAAATATTTTCAAGAAAAGGAAAACAATATATTATTTTATTACATTAAACTTGTTACTATTAAAGTATCTAATATTATATCTTACTACTGGAGAAATATTTTCAAGAAAAGGAAAACAATATATTATTTTATTACATTAAACTTGTTACTATTAAAGTATCTAATGTTATATTTTACTACTGGAGAAATATTTTCAAGAAAAGGAAAACAATATATTATTTTATTACATTAAACTTGTTACTATTAAAGTATCTAATGTTATATCTTGCTAACGCAGAAATATTTTCAAGAGAAGCAAGACACTATATTATTTTATTATATTAAACTTGTTACTATTAAAGTATCTAATATTATATCTTACTGCTGGAGAAATATTTTCAAGAAAAGGAAAACAATATATTATTTTATTACATTAAACTTGTTACTATTAAAGTATCTAATGTTATATCTTACTACTGGAGAAATATTTTCAAGAGAAGCAAGACACTATATTATTTTATTATATTAAACTTGTTACTATTAAAGTATCTAATGTTATATCTTGCTACCGCAGAAATATTTTCAAGAGAAGCAAGACACTATATTATTTTATTATATTAAACTTGTTACTATTAAAGTATCTAATATTATATCTTGCTACCGCAGAAATATTTTCAAGAGAAGCAAGACACTATATTATTTTATTATATTAAACTTGTTACTATTAAAGTATCTAATATCTTACTACTGGAGAAATATTTTCAAGAAAAGGAAAACAATATATTATTTTATTACATTAAACTTGTTACTATTAAAGTATCTAATGTTATATCTTACTACTGCAGAAATATTTTCAAGACAAGGAAAATATTACATTATTTTATTATATTAAATTTGCTTTATATCCATGATCTTCCCTCTATTCTTTGTATTTTAACCTGTAATCCGTTTTGTCCAATTTTATTTATCATTGCTTTGTCCTTGATCAATTAGGTGCCTATTATTCTATGTTATCGTATATTACATTGTACATTAACATCTAACTTTACAATTCATTGTTACAGAAATATTTGCAAGAGGAAGGGAACGTAATATTACAATGAAACATTGTTGCAAATTATAACCCAATTACATTCACTCTTCGTATGCTCTTATCATTCCCACCATGCTTTTCAATCGTTGTATCAGCGTAATCGAACGAACGCGGAAATTGCTCGATCATCACAGCCACGGGAATCAAATATAATTACTTTTGATAATCGATAATCAAATACGCAAATAAATCAATTATTAATTGCGTAACAACGTATAACAGTGCCAACAACTGTGGTTACTGTACTTACGTTAATACGTGTACCACGTTTCACCACCATAAAATCACAATTTCGTAATTGTGATATATTTCGAAATGATGACGTAATTGCAAACGAATTTCGACGAAAGTCAGATCGCGACAGGAACATTATGTTTCTATTTCTGCTAGAACGTTGTTTCTGCACCTGCTTGACAAATTACAAGTTTTAAGAGTTTCATGATTATTACACAACGGCGGACAGAAGAAAGTTTGACGGTTAAAGAGTGCGAGAGAAGATCATAATTTTGCAAAATCAAATTATATTCGACATTCAAACGATACAATTAATAAATATAATATAATATTCGATTGGCAACTAAGTGATCGGGGTTAGGTTATTTAATAGGTTAGGTTAGGTTATACAATATTCTCTTGGCAACTAAGTGATTGCGGATTTTGCCATTAGGTGGTAGTGACAAGATCCGCAACCACTTAGTTGCCAACCCCAATATGTTGCAAATCACGTGATTGTTATCAAAATGATATGAAATTATTTACACGTTTCTTTTATAAAGTAACGATATAAACAGTTCTTTTCTGTATAAAAAATATTTCATAAAAATTACTACCACTCATAGTGTGCCAATCCGTAAACTGTCTTTTATCTGTCACTATAGAGCTCATAATTATGGCATAAAATTTACTATCGTAATTGCATTGAAACAGTGACAAGATCTGCTTTATTTATTGTCTGCAACATTTTCCTTAATTTATTTCAATTTATACATGTTTAACTGATTTATTTATACCTATATGTATCTACATATGTATTGGGTTGGCAACTAAGTGATTGCGGATTTTGTCGATACCACCCAATGACAAAACGCGCAATCACTTAGTTGCCAACCCAATATTTCAGTCTATTTGTTTAACACACGACTTATCGAATCAGCTCTAAGCATTTCCACGTTTCTTACGCGTTTAGAAAGATTTTGGCGCGTTCCTTGCACGATGTTAAGCAAGTTAAAATTATCAATGAATTTATCGAAAATTGTATGCAACATGTTCGATAATCAATTTGGATTTTACAGCAGATATATATAGAATTCTTTGATAAAGCTACTTGACGTTTGGAAAAGAATTTAAGACATTTGTATTTGCATGCTTTCGCAGTATACTCCCTATAGAATATAAAATATAAATTTATCGATTTTGTTAAAATTAAATCGTTCGATGAAACAGCATATGAAGCTTCTAATATCGATGATAACTCAAGCTTTCCAATCAAAGGTTAATGATCAGACGCGCGCACAGTTACACCGAGATGAAAGACAGCCATTTTTAACGCATGATGTGAAAACAAGGCCATGCGGGCTGTATATTCTGTGTGAATACTTTGTGCCGCTTTCAAGCGTTAAATCCACCTCTCTTGAAATAGAATTCGTCCCAAAAGATCCTTCTTACTCGCTCCTTGCCTGGCGATATTAACTGAATTCGTTTTACGTCGCAGATTTCTTGAAATCCGGTCCAAGTAAGCGGAATATCACGAATATCCTATCTGATTTCAACATTTTTGACAGGCTAGTTCCTGGTGTACTACATACGTGAAATATGGCGTGGAGTTTTTGAAATTTCGTCGCTATTTGTAGCGCGCAGCTATGAAAACAGAGTTAAAACAAGATAAACACTGTTACATTAAAAAAACCAATGGAATTTCAATTATATTCTTAGCAACAACTAAGTTGAATTCAACTGAAAATACATACCGTCGATTTAAACGGAAATCATCAGTGTGACCTACTTAACCAGTTATCTGTTTCTGACGAGTATACTCGTCACGAAGAAATGGCAATATTTCGCGTTACGGCGAGACCTGGCAATAATCAAATTTCACAATAAAACAGTCTTTTCGTCACAACTTGATTTTATATCAAAACTCTGTGTTTGACGAGTATACTCGTCACGAAGAAATGGCAATATTTCGCGTTACGACGAGACCTGGCAATAATCAAATTTCACAATAAAACAGTCTTTTCGTCACAACTTGATTTTATATCAAAACTCTGTGTTTGACGAGTATACTCGTCACGAAGAAATGGCAATATTTCGCGTTACGACGAGACCTGGCAATAATCAGATTTCACAATAAAACAGTCCTTTCGTCACAACTTGATTTTATATCAAAACTCTGTATTCGACGAGAATACTCGTCGTCGCTTAATTTCTCAAAAAGTAGTTACCACTTGCTGTTTAAATTGCAGTTTATGAATAGCAGTCAATTGGAACAATAAAATGAAAAAATAAGACAGTCATTTCGTTACAAGTTAATTCTACCTTATGACAGCCACACGTGTTCTGTGTGTTTGACGAATATACTCGTCGTCGCTTAATTTCTCCCACACATTTCAGCTGCACACTTTTGAAGTACAGGTCGCAACAGCCAACTAGTAAAAAGCTTCGTACCAAAAATGACGATCGAAGAGTTTTTCACCGATGTTCATTTTTAATTCAACACGAAAGCAGATCGATCGATAGATCGATCGATCGGTGGGTCCGCGCGATGTATTCGCTCGGATCGGCGGAGAAGGGCAAATCGGCGCCTTTAAATTCGAATTAACGTGCACAGCCTTGACGATGCTCACTGCAGGAAATTATATCGACGCGATGTGGTTTGTCGTCGCAATAGTGTTTTTAGGCCAGTAGCTATCGTGAGTCACGTCTCATGACGTAACGCGGATGGTCTTTTATGGTTAAGAATCGAGCGACACCGACTTCATCGTCGTTCGTTTTCGATATATTCGTCGAACGATAGAAACTCGTTCGTGTCATCGCTGGCTGCAATTAGAGAAGCCTCCTTAGCTCGTTTAGGGAGAAAGCAGCGGCGAGTGCATCTCGTCGATCGACCACCATATACACGCACGTTTCGTTCTCCGATCTCCGCTCGTTATCATCGTCGAAGGCCTATGTCGAACCGTGTCATTAGGTTGACGAAAGCAGCAGAGTTCTGCTGAGATATTTATTGCGCTGGCAACTAAGTGATTGCGGATTTTGTCATTAGCTGGTATTGACAAAATCCGCAATCACTTTGTTGCCACGCGTTTACCATTCAAAGACTAAAAGCTAAGAAATAGATAAATCACGAAGAAACTTTAACGCCATAAGAGCTTTCTCGCGCAATGAGCAACTAACGAGCGATATTAGCGAGTTGACAAATTACGAATTGCAGGTTACAGACTTCCATTTTACGATTTTTGCAATTTTACCATTCTATGTCGAATAGGGTAGCGACTTGTAATTTGCAAAATTTGATCGTACAATTTTTTGATATTAATAACTCTGCAAGTTTGGCTTGAAAAATTCCATTAATAAAATTAATGGAATCGCGCTAGATGGTTGGCATGTTAGAACGTATGACTGGTTTCTTTGACACGCATCGGGAACACGCACGTGTTTCTCAGAAAATTTAGGTCGATTTTTGTGCGCGTTAATTATCATCATGTGTACAGTTCGTCGCAGAAATTCTGTCTATTTCAGATATTTCCCTTGTTTCGAATATCATCTACTTAGAAAATCGAACTATCGCTTACAGAAGTTGGTTCAACTATACAGCGGTTTTAACGGACTATCCATCCTCCATGAGATCTGAAGCAGTTTTCACGTTCGCCAGCCCGTACATCTTTTAGATATTCCAATACAAAGCAGAAAAATAGCGTTTGCGATAGTATGAATTCTTTTTAGATAATTTGATTAAAAGTCGGAGGTCGTACAGTTGCTTCGAAGTTGCGTAACATGGCTAGAAAAATTAGTTCTTATTGAGAGTCCGGTCAGCAAACGTCACACAACTATATTCTCTGTGACAACGCGCATTTTAGGGATTGGATTTTGCACGAATATCGAATAGACTGCAACAGAGGCAGCTTTCTGGATTTTTTTCCAGATTGATTGGTATTTCGTTTAGAGAGGTAGAAAATTCATTTTTCCTTTGCGAACAGAAAAACTCAATACCGAGGATGAAGCACAGGATGCGTTGCAAGGATATTTAAATAACAAATAGGAAAAATTCTACATCAGTGGAAGGAATAAAATTTCGGATAAAAAGTGTAGAATAGTCGGAAGAAACGACCATAAGTTGCAATTAATACGAATTTTCGGAATACTAATCGTACGATCTACGCTTCTTTCACCTTGTTTTCCCTATTAAACGAATTAAGCGAAGATTCTCTGCTTTTCTTCGCTTATCGACATTTAAAATAATCGAATTCTATCGTTCAATTCTTAACCAGTTAATTATTTTCGACGTGTATACTCGTCAAGAAGAAATGACAATATTTCGTGCTATGACGAGTATACACGTCACGCGTAAAAAGTGGTTACAATTTGCTATTGAAATTGCTATTGAAATTGCGGTAAATTGCATTACTGCAATTAAAAAATAAGACGGTCATTTCGTTACAATCTAATTCTATATTCTAACGAAATTATAACAGTCGAGTGTTTGACGAGTATACTCGTTGTCGCTTATCTTCTGCCACATACCGTGGTGCTTGACGAGTATACTCGTCATCGTTTACTTTCTATCACACATGGTGCTTGACGAATATACTCGTCATCGCTTACTTTCTGCCACACATTGTGGTGCTTCACGAGTATACTCGTCATCGCTTACTTTCTGCCACACATTTTAGGTACACGCTTTCCAAAATTTCTAAAGGAATCGTGACAGCCAACTGGTTATGGAAGCACATCAAGTATAAACACACGTCACAGTGTTAGAAACATTTACCGAATGTCCAGCTGGACAAATTGTAAAATACACATTAAATAAAAAAAAAAAAAACACGTCGCAACATTCGCACCGAGCCGGCCAGTTCCATCGAAACTTCAAACTTGACTCACTGAGAAAAATAGACGTAGGAACTCGATTGTAAATACGCTACTGTCTTAAATTTTGATCATTTCGTATCTACCACAACAGGTAAATATCGATGATTTGCATATTGTCGCGAGGGCCAAGACTAAATTTAAATTCACAGATTCCGAGGCGATTTCAGGTCGAACGAGTAGGTTGGAAATTTGGGCAACGTCGGCGTATAACGAGCGTAGGTTTACAGATTTTTTCTGTGCATCGTGGGAGGAAATTCGAAGGCGAAGATGAGAACACCGCAGCCTTTAAATCTAACCGTCTAAACCAGAACGTCTGCTGACCCAGGTATTCCACCATGTTCCATTCGTCTTATTGCCGGGATTATTTATAGTTTTACTAAAACTTACTTCGCTAGGATTACCATACGCTACTCCCATGAGTATGGCTAGGCCAGGTACACGACTTCATTTCTATAATTAAACGTGCGTGAACGCGAGGCCACTTGCGATGGAATTCGACCAGGCCGCTTACAGAGTCCAATTCTCAGGTGTGCTCGAGATATTAACGCGTCAGTGCAAAATGATCATTCGGAATACACCGGGCACGTGGTAGCTCGTTTCTAATTCGTCGTAGTCGATTTTAACCCGTCGATTCTAAAGATGATCGCGGCGTGCGAGGATCGCGCGAGAAAAATCGTATAGTACATTCTATTAGGTTGGCAACTAAATGATTGCGGATTTTCTCATTAGGTGGTATTGACAAAATCCGCAATCACTTAGTTGCCAATAAGATGAATAGGATAAGACTGCAACAGTATGCTGTGTATCTTCGTTGAAATGTTCGATGAAGAAATGACCCGATGCGGAAGCCCACCTTTGTCGTGAAATTTTCTTATCGAATTCATCAAATTGTATAATTACACAGTTTCATGGTGTCCTTGGAATTTTCACGAAGACGCGACTTGACGCGGAGATCTACATTTATCATCGAACTCTCCCTATTCAATTTGTCGACCTCCATCCGCTCGAGATAATCCGCGAAGCAAGTCAATGTCTAAATTGAAATCAAACCATAACAGAATGCTGAATTCTAACGTGCACAGATTGAAACCAGATGTTACAATGAGTATTTTCTGTAATTTAATCGATTTGACAAATAATCGAATATTGAACTTGGCATAAAATTACATTCAGATACAGTCGTTCGTTCAAACTTCATCAATCATCGTGAAACTTATCGGGCTGGCAACTAAGCGATTGCGGATTTTGCCATTACATGGTATTGATAAAATCCGCAATCACTTAGTTGCCAAATAATATCACTTATCGACCGTAGGTTATTTTTCACACAACACATTGTCGCCTAACGTAGTGCGTATTGTACTAGGAACGACGATTAACGTTAACCGGACGAGATTTCGAGACAGCAGCGACTAAAAACCATGATTTACAGTGTTCGACTAGCGAAAGCACGTAGAACGTAAACGCAGCAGCCGTGCTCCGCATGTACAATTAGCCACGCATTCGCACATGGCACGCACGTGTTTGCTTGAAGCGACCAGAAAACACTGTTGCCCGCTGCACACCAGCGTTAATCCTATTTTCCCGCCGCTAATTGATACGGTACCCTAATCGATTGGTAATCCAGTTCGCTTTACTCCGACCATTGCCATGGAAATCTGTCCGATCTAACCACCAAAGGTATTCTAATTAATCGGCGAAGAAGATTTCAGCTACGCGTACGTGGAAGAGTGAGCGACTTTTCGAATATTCGAACGCTTGTAAACGAACGCGTTTTACGAGCAGGACAAATGAATAGGCCGAGTGTAACACGTTGAATGTGTCAAAACGTACGATGGATTAATATGAGAAATGAGCGCGTGTGGGTAGTAAGTGACAGCGAAGATTATTCGACACATTGAGAATAAATTTCTTTGCAGGTGGATACAAGCGAAAGAACGAGCATGTTTTTGTGCGACGAACGAGCGATATTCTTCTGTTTCGTTTGGTCGGTAACGGTCAGCTTTTAGCAGTTCAATGCGAATAATAGACGCGTCTTGATGAGATAAGAATTAGTTAAAATTAAATAATTATTGTAGCAACTTTTTTTAAATTATTGCCTAATAATTAAATTAAATAAATAATTAAAATTAATAATGGTACTAGGTTACTCTATCTGGCGATGTTTGTACAAATATATGGAAGTTAATTTGTCAAATGTTACGGTCTTTTTATGTCCAGTCGTCCTGTAGCTGTCGTGGCATACGTTTCTTTGCATTGAAAATGCTATTTCCTTGTAAAACGAAAGAAACTTTTCGGACAACCTACTATAATGTAATAGAACTACAGGATGGTTGGTAATTGGTGGTACAAGCGGAAAGGGGGTGATTCTGCGCGAAAAAAGAAGTCGAAAATATGGAATAAACATTTTTTTTTTTAATTTTTCCATCGAGACAACGATCTACAGTGAGATCCGTTATAACGAGACGTGATAAATTGCACGCGTACCGAGCGAAAATTCAAAGTCGATTTTCTCGAAAACAAAGCCTCGAACGAAAAATTTTTATTCTATATTTTCCACTTCTTTTTTCGCGTACAATCACCCCCTTCCCGCTTGTACCACCACTTACCAGCCACCCTGTATAATAGAAGCAACATATAACAGTCATTAACACGAGTTTCGAGTATATAACGAAGAATGTAATAAACGCGTGCATAGCGAACAAAATAAAAAGTAACTTTTTCTTACCGACTTGATTAATCGCAATACAAATATTAATGAAATAAAAATAACGGTGAAAATAATCAGCCGAGTTTGTAAAAAGAAATACGTTACACAGAAAATAACCAATGTACTAAATAATCCAATTTTTCTGCATAAAAATACACGATACTTTCAACGCGGCAATATAAAGTAAACGCACCACTAAATAACAAACTTTTAACTCTTCTTACTAAAATTTGGAATTTTTACAATAAATACAGTAAGCAATCTTTTCATTTCACACGACCAGTGTACACGCGAGACGCGTGGAAACAAAGTTTCTCTGCAACGCGTATACTCGTCAAACGCACTAACACTTTACCGACCGCTAGCGATTCAACAGCACGCGCACGTCCGACCGGCATCTCAGGCGCAGATTCTCCCTGGCGCCGGCTCTGTATCGGTTTAGACTCTCCATATACCATTCTTTTCGTGCATCGCGAACTATAAGTTTTTCAAATTCGTATAAAACTGCGGGAGCTTACAAAGCAACGCAACTGACGCAACGGAGCAAAGTACTTTAGTACTAAATAACAAATTACTGCTCGGATGATAAGAAAAATTGTCGGCGACAAAAAGCCGATCAATAGGCTATCGGTCGGCAAGCGTCGACGACAAAAAGCCGACTAATAGGCTATCGGTCGGCAAGCCTCGGCGACAAAAAACCGATTAATCGGCTAATAGGCTAAGAAAGACACCGAAAGTTTCCAGTGGTTGCAATTCGACGATCGAACAAGTGTATACGCAACGGCGATTAGACAAGCCACTGAACAAAGGAAAATTCGTGGAAAGTTTGTACGAAACGCGCGATGATGATGATTTAACGGTTGGTCGTTCGACACGTAACGCGTGCAATTACTTAGGTAGCCGAGTCCCGAGATGGCTTGGTCATTCGAGGCAGCCAGCCTTCCTATCTTTCATCATGGCTCGAGCACAAAGCAGACGTGTAGCAGACGCGATTCTCTTCGGTGGCGCGCGCCGGACGTAGCTCTCCGGTTCTTTTCAGCCGCGCCCCTCTCCCGTTCCCCTCGTGCTCGTTGCATCGTCTTTAATTAACCGCGATGCGATGCGATACTTAGGCGGCTCGCTTTGTCCACTTCGGCGATTAAACGCGCGCGCGCACGCGCTCGTGATATACCGCGCGACTACATCGCAGTATATCGCAGGTGCACTGTCGTCCGCAAGTATCGGCTCATGCCACGAGTAACACGCTTTTCCGGGAACGACAGATGCTTCGGTCTACAAGCTCGGTCTTAAGTTAGAAAAATTTACCAAATGTCCAGCTGGACGAATTGTAAAGTAAAAATTAAATAATAATAATAATAATAATAAAACAAGTTCGGTTCGTTACCATCGCGGTTCTATGAAATTCTATTTCAAATTTTTTTCAATTTCGTTACCAGCAGCTGCCAACGCTTCGAAGTGTTTTATTTGAAATTTACTCTAACTAAAAAATAAGACAATTTAAATAAATTCACTTAAATACCAGTTTTATTCACACTGTTGTTGTATTCTCTGATTTTTAAGCGTACGATATATCTTGAAACAATTTCCAGGATGCAATCCTGCTTTTCTAGGACGTCTATTGATTTGCACATGAAAGAATGTCGAGTGGACCTCGATAAAGGAACTGCTGAGATAAAAACTGACGTCGAGTCACATTCGGCATAGAGTGCAAAGTTAATAGAGAAGCATAGCGACTTGTAAAATATACGAGAAGATCCATCACAATGATAATTACAATTGGTAATAAAATAAAAATAAGATAAACAAGAATAAAAGTAGTCGGTTAGTTCCCATCAAATTAACGTAGCGTAGACCAACGACCGCGTTACGGGTGGAACGAGCCGATGTATTTTCGATGCTTTCGAGTTATCGCAAATTAACGCAAACACGATGGGACCCGATTCAACGCGGGAGATACGTTCCACGTTATAGGAATCGCTTGCTGTATGGAATTCGCAACGCAGAAGGATCAAACTGATGTAAAAAGTTTCTCTTAACCCACGGATGATGTGATTACGGGTCTTAAATGACCCACAGTCTTACTTTGCAGAGACACGTCTTCGAGGCGTCGTTTATAATGGAATCTACGCGTGCAATTTGCCATTCATTCCAAGTGTCTTTTTTATAATGTCTGATGATTACGCTGCTAAGAATCCCGTCAGCTTGCGTCTGACAACTCTCTAAGGTTATAGTAATGCACCGTGTTGAGCCAAGTGCGACAAAGACGTGCTTCTTGATGCAATGACGTATTTTATTTGCGTGCAAATTTTACATACCCTTGTGCATTTACTAGGGAGGAACTGATGAAGTCATGAAATATATTTTTTCACATGTAAATCGACATATAGAAAAAAGAAAAGATTGTTCTACCTGAGTCTACGAATAAATTGATTTTCTCGTATAATTGCATCATTTTCCTTATTCAGCAGCCGCTCTTCTTGATGAAAAATTGAAGTAGATATTTTTTCTGCAACGTGCACTGGCGAACTATGTATTTCCACGGAGTAATACGCCTCGAAAGCATCGTTTCAAATTTTTTGGCGAGAAACGTTAAAATATAAAGAAGTTATAGCTTGTTTTCGTAGAAATGTCTTTTTTTTTTCGAAATATACAGTGGGAATGATTTTTTTTTTTTTGAGAGTGATGTCACTTCGTTTGTTAATCCTGTTTTAGCAAAACATATTCGACGTTCAAACTACATTGGCGAATTTTTTCGATTCGATATCAGTGATATTTTTTGAACGACAGCTATTCGAAAATCGAATAGGTCTCGGGTGATGCAGTGTGACAACCGAGATTCGTAAAACAAGTGTGACAATTGAGGGTTAATACAATGGAAACCACCTTCATTGTTGTGTATTTTCTGTTCAATGTTGACATGTTCGAACGATTCGAATGTGTGTGTTTTTTTTAATCATATTTTAAAAATCTGTATAGATTTTTTAAATGTCTGTCGTTTGTTACAGATAGATAAAATTACAAATAAATTATAATGCAGGTATAAAGAATGAACAGTGAAAAATTGTTCTTGAGTCGAAATTTGAAAAATATAATAGGATATAATAGGCTAATATAAACAAGATTTGCATTGCATTCTCACAGTATCAAATTTTTGTAGTCATATGAAACTGCTACTGAATGATACGAAATTTCAAAATTGGGTCTAATTAATTAGTAGAATAATATTGTAGCAAATATGCAGAATAGCGTGTCAATACATTTTGTAGACATATGAAACTACTACTAAATTATATGAAATTTATATGCATAATAAATATGCTAAATAACGTGACAATACTCCTTGTAGTCATACGAAACTACTATGAAAATTAGATCTAACTAATTAGTAGAACAATATGATAACAAATATGCAGTATAGCCTGTCAATACCTTTTGTAGTCATATGAAACTGCTACTACATTATATGCAATTAATATATGTAATAAATATGCAGAATAACGTGCAAATACTCCTTGTAGTCATACGAAACTATTATTAAAACTGGATCTAATTAATTAGTAGAACAATAAGGTAATAAATATACAAAATAGCCTGTCAATACTTCTTCTAGTCATATGAAACTGCTATGAAAATTGCATCTAATTAATTAGTAGAACAATGAGGGATAAATATACGAAATAACGTGTAAATACCTTTTGTAGTCACGTGAAACTACTACTAAATGATACGAAATTAAAGAATTTCACAAATATACACAACAGCGTGCCAATACCCCTCACAGTCACACGAAACTATTACAAAAATTGGATCTAATTAATTAGTAGAACAATAAGGTAATAAATATACGAAATAGTGTGTCAATACCTTTTGTAGTCACATGAAACTACTACTAAATGATACGAAATTAACAAATTCCATAAATATGCAGAATAACGTGCCAATACTCCTCGTAGTCATATGGAACTACTATGAAAATTAGATCTAACTAATTAGTAGAACAATATGATAACAAATATGCAGTATAGCCTGTCAATACCTTTTGTAGTCATATGAAACTACCACTAAATGGTACGAAATTAACAAATTTNCATAAATATGTGGAATAACGTGACAATACTCCTCGTAGTCATATGCAACTACTATGAAAATTGGATCTAATTAATTAGTAGAACAATAAAGTAACAAATATACAGAATATCGTCTCAATACCTTTTATAGTCATATGAAACTACTACTAAATGATACCAAAATTTAGTCACTTGCTTTTTGTAGACACTGAATATTCTTGAACTCTCTCGGAGTTCACGTGCTCACGAATGTTAATCGCGCGAATCCGCTCGAGAGGATCGTTGAAACGTGCGTGAGTCATTTGGCTTCTTTCGTACAGACGTTTCTGTACAGGGGTGACGAAGGATGGCGCGTACTCTGTTTATCGTTTGTCTGGCTATACTATGATTTGTTGTATCAGACTAGTCTCCAACAGTTGCTTGTTTTTCTTCCTTAAAAGGAAAGAAATCGATTGAACCGTAAAGGGAAAAACAACAAGAAATCCGATAAAATGCTTTTATCGACAAACTGTCGACGTTTCATCTTTTAATCCATTATCATAGCAGAAAAAACAACGTTTTAATTACAATGTGTAATTATATTCCTTCATGAAGTTTATATTGGCTTGCAACCATACGCTGTTTCATTAAAGTATTTCAACACATATCACGAGGCAAACTTTTATGGATATATGAAAAACTTTTTGCAACTTCGTTAACGTTTTAGTGGAATACGATTATTATAGTTGCGTGGCCAGAGTTTAGAACAAATTTGAATATTGACATAGCGGATACAAGTTATTTACCGCGAACACGTATTTTCTAGAGATCATAAAATCATTTCCTACAACATGAATAATCATTTTAACCGTGTAATTACTAATCAGATCTAAATATTATCTCACTCATTAATCGATGTACTTATTATTCGTAATAAATATGTCGTAAATTCAGTATACAGTATGTCCGTTTTAAGTGCATACACGCGACACTATTTCTCGAAGTATCAGAAACACGAAGAAATGTTTCAGACCAACGATATTTGACTTGATCAAACAGCAAACTCAATAAGAGAGAATTTCGATTTTTTCAAAATATTCCTAACATAAAGAGATTTCAATACCAACGTAACTTTCTTAAATGCAACTATACGTGCATCATTTGTTACACTTTACAATTCTCTAGAAAAAAGGTATTAAGACACTTGGAGAAAGATACGAAGGTCGAACAATGATCAGTTTAAAACATTTAGCCAAGGAAATACAACGCGATGCTTTTGTCTATATTTTAAAGTTATATTTTAAATTGTATTTTAAAGTTAAAATATCTTTTTAACTAGTCACTCTTCGACCTTAAATATCAAGTACCTTAGCATCTTCCTCTAGAGAACAGAAATTGTGTTTAAAAAAAAAATATATGTTTCCACTAAAAAAGTTACGTTCCCAGTGAAATCTTCTTAAACAAGAGTTCAAAAAAAGAAAAAAAAAAAAGAAAATTGAAGTATCTTATTAAGTTTCTCTTATGAAGTCAAGCAACTTTCAGCCGAAATTTTTTTCCCCATTTCAGATGCTTACAGAAATAACCGCGCGTATACATTTCAAACGGATGTGCCGTACATTTTAGAATTCTTTTTTTTAATTTACCATTGCGATCATCGTGTTTTATTAGAATATACGTATGAGCGAAATTTCACAATGTTTTCTACAACACGCGTAATAAATTCATAGAAAGAATTTTCTAAGCGTTCGTACTTTCGTGTATGTACTTGTCTCTTAGTTTGTAGGGTAACGTCACTTGTCTATTCCCTGTCAATTTCACGCTCACAAATGTCGTAGGTCATTTCGAAAATGGCATTTCAGCGATTTTCTTGAATAAACATTGCACCTGGTCGGTGGGCCTTAGCTGTGAAATTTGTGAAATTGTAGAAAATTGTCCACAAATTTTCGTTATATCCGCCTTGTTTTTCCTGGTTGCGAAATTAGCTGCGTCGTGCATTGTCGGAAAAATTGCTCGAATTTGTACACTTTCGATAGTTTCAACGGATTAATTCGATTCGAGAAACCTGGTTTTGAATAGAAAATTCATTGTATCGTATAATACGACGTGATAATAAATTTGATTTTATAGCGTACGAGGAGAATTATGTTCAGGTAGGAACATGAAACACAGGTAATTTAGGTGAAACACGGATTCAGCCCTAAAGGCTGTTCCGCTATCGAATCCCAATAATAAATTAGACGTTCACAGCTAGTATTATTATAACTATGATTTTCAGCGTTTAAACAAAAATTGTTAATTCGTAATGGCAGTTTGTATTACCACTTGATAAAAATCTAAATTACAAGAAATTAATTAATAAAAGAAAAATATTTTTGTAATAAGACAAACTTTCGTTTTAGCTGTACTCTCCATTATTATTCTTCATTTATTCGTTATATTATTTATTTTATTCGTATATTTATCATACCTGGCTTACCATCGATCCTTAGTTAACTAATTGCACGTTTGTTTAGTTTATTCTACCGTGTTTCCACTTTATTCCTATCTAAGCTTATCTTTGACCTTGTTTATCTTTCCCAGTGATTTCAATTCTCTCGGATAGATCGTTATCAGTCGTATGCGATATTTCAACGTTTTGCACTTGACACCGTGTAAAATCAGCGAGTAAGCTGATGCTAACGTGCGCAGCCATTGAAAAGATCGTAATGCGAAGAACTGATAAAGAGCTTAGCGCTTTGGTACACATTGAATTTTTACAAATCTGTTTGAAAGGATCAGAGGAATGTAACGATCAGAGTGAAAACAGCGGTTTATGCATTTATGGGAAATTTAAAGGAATAACAACAATGCACACAGTGTATACACACGATATGCATAATAATATTTTGCGCATATCTGTTCATGTTTCTGCTTAGATTTCGCTTCTTTAATTCAATTCACGAACATAGGAATTTGCATAAAAGTCTAATAATAACAACATTAGGAAGCATGTACATAATATGCAAATGCACGGTATGCTAATTATCAACTGACCGTAATCTCCGTGTTCTGCGTACTATCGTCAAGATTCTCCACTGAAATTTCTCTATATCTTGGAATAAGCTTTCACCATCCTATGATTTCAGTGATTGAGTCGTGGATGATTTAAAAACGATTTCAGTCAAGTATAGTAACATTGTAATTCCAAGATTACGTGATACGCGATAAACGTTTTGAAACTAAAATCTCACACGACGAAGATTGAGCTTAAATGGTAAGTTTCACAAGTTCAATTCCGTTGGGTTGGTAACTAAGTTACTGGGAATATTTGTACGCATAATTGAACATTAATTTTCTGGCTGGTTTTATAGAAACGTGGTTAGTAACAATCTTGACGCTGATTAACAAGGGATTATTAAAGCCATAATTGTCATTGAAAAAGAAAAAAAAAAAGAAAAAAGCGATACAGAGTCTGAGAGAATTGTTCAAGGGAATTGGAGCGCACCGATAGCTCGTAGATTCGTTCGCGTATAATAAGTGTACACGAAACATGGTGTGTTCTATATACATTTTATGCAAATGGAACGCCGTTTTTAGTAGAAAGTTTCATTCTCTTAGTAAATAAATTAGACCGGCAGTTATCTTGGAATTTCAGGTAATAAAGATATTATTAGGATGCATACGAAATGTAATCAGATATTTCTTACAGTGGCAGGAAATATTTCTCTCCCCGCATAAAATATCGCACAACACTTTCCACATTTGTCACTTTGAAATATTCACGAGTAATAAAGAAAGTGTATTCATAATATTAATTCATCAATGGCGAAATGAAGTTTTCAATGTTCATTTATAATCAACATTTAATTTTGATTATTATATCGTACTGTATCCTACTGTATTTATTTATTTGTATTGCATTATATATATAGTGTATACAATATAATTATCGAATGTAAATATCAAAGGTTGATATTCCATATATCGCGCAATTAATATTTGCAATGTAATAATCAAACTGAAAGCTTGCTATTGTATACGTTAATTAATATTTATATAATACAATAATCAAACATAAAAGTTGATAGTGTATACATTGTATATAACAATCAACCTTACAGGTTGATATTGTGTGTATTAATTAATCAGTTGATACTGTAACATAAAAGTTGATACTGTATACATTGTATATAACAATCAACCTTACAGAGTGATATCGTGCACGTTAATTAATATATATAATACAATAATCAAACTTAAAAGTTGATAGTGTATACATTGTATATAACAATCAACCTTACAGGTTGATATTGTGTGTATTAATTAATCAGTTGATACTATAACATAAAAGTTGATACTGTATACATTGTATATAACAATCAACCTTACAGGTTGATATTGTGTGTATTAATTAATCAGTTGATACTATAACATAAAAGTTGATACTGTATACATTGTATACAACAATCAACCTCACAGGTTGATATCGTGCACATTAATTAATCTTGTTGTATAATTAATATATATATAATACAATAATAAAACATAGAAGTTGATACTGTATACATTGTATATAATAATCAACCTTACATGTTGATATTACCTGTATTAATTAATCAGTTGATACTGTATACATTGGATATAACAATCAACCTTAATGGTTGATATTGTGTGTATTAATTAATCATTTGATACTGTATACATTGTATACAACAATTAACCTTACAGGTTGATATTGTACACGTTAATTAATCTTGTTGTATAATTAATATATATANTATATACAATACAATAACCAAACATAAAAGTTGATACTGTATACATTGTATATATCAATCAACCATACATGTTGATATTGTGTGTATTAATTAATCAGTTAATATACTCAATATAATAATCAACCATAAAGACATATACTGTATATATTAATTATAAATGTGTGAACTTTTGTCCGAAATTTCTTTCAAAGCAGAAGTTTCAAGTTTCAATAATTTTTCAACTTCTCTGCAAATGTGTATTTAAATATAATTGCTCGACACACGTCTCGTTCACAGAGATTTTTATCTGCATCAAATGTGCCGTTAAAATCAATCATTATAGGTAGAATATATTAAATTTCGTAATTTGCGAGGAGCTAAAGCCAGACTCGTCTCGGAGAACAACGTAAGTGCATTTACAATGTGCGTTAATGAAGATCGCTCGAGTGAATTGGAGTGCAGGAACGACACGATCAGCGCATTGCACAGCCATTTACAGAGCTGTACTCGCATCGTTCCGTACAGTGGACATTTCCAAAAAAAAAAAACATTCCACTATAATAAATATTCCACTATAGTATTCGATAAAGACAGACACTCCACAGAGACGTGAAAAACCTTCTTTGCAGTTCTCAGGTGAACACTCCTGCTATGGTTCAAATATCTCGTTTGTGTCATTCGTTTTCTTAGTTTCTCGGTTTAACCAGAAATATTGTACGAATATCTTCTAACGTAATATGACATAATATTAGCGCAATAAAGTCTAGAGTCGATTTAAAATGCACGATTGCCGCCATAAGAGTGTCAGTATAACCGAAATGTGCAGTTAAGCACGATATAATCGTATCTTGAAACCGGTTGAGGTATTATATCAACACGCATACACGCGAACATTAAATAAGTTCTTTCCAATACTATACTATACTTATACTTTTCATATTAGGTCCGTATTTCTAATGTAGCTGTTACATCAGAGGTTTTGGAATTTTCTTTAAGGTTGTTGGGAAAATCGACGATTTTCATGATTGTTTTTTTTTTTTTTTTCATTTCAATTCATGACGTTTCACACAAATGTGGAAATATATATATGTATAGACGTACATGTTAATCACGTTTGTTTAATATACATTTAATACAATCGTAGAGAGCACACGAGCGTTTAAACAATGAACTGTACGTTGTATTAACAAACCTCGGTATTCGACGCGATCACTTACGACGTCTAACACTTACACGCTTCAGCCGGTTATTCATGCTGTATACTAATTGCCATACGAAATACGGTTTGCAGCAATAAATATCCTGCAATTTCTACGTTCGTTCCCAGATTTATTTCAAACTTTGCCCATGTAGCCTAATGAAACGCGAAAATCTCTCGCACGTAGAGTGGCAGCCGTAGAAGCTTTCTACGGCTTTGGCGAGCCAGTGCAGTCACGGCAGCCAGTGTATCTGCACATTCAATGGCCAAGCTACGATCTATCAAGCGACGCGGAGATGACAAATTCCCAAATTCCGCAGACCTCGGACTAAATTTCCGATGTAATCATAACCCGGGGAAAATCTCCGGGCCCTTAAAACCTTCCCCTCGCCTGACAAAACTCAGCTCGCTGCCGGTCGAACGATTAATCTCCCGAGCCGGACAAAATACCTACTCGTGTTTACAAAGCGACCGATCCACCAGAGACGCCATAAATTATCCAACTCGCGGGCAAGCGAATCCGCGACGATTAATCTTGCGACGAGCGTGGAAAAAAGGGAAAGAGAGGGAGAGAGAGAGGGAGAGAGAGAAAAAGAAAAAGAGCAGAGGCTCACCTGACTGAGAAGTGGTGTCCCGACGAGAGGTGATTCGCAGGTGATCCCTGTGGCTCGTCCTTACGTGAAGAGAACCGATGTAGCACTGACAGTTCCGCCATCCCTCTCTCCTCACTCGCGCGAAATCCCACTCTACTTGGCCCTACGACTCCCTCTCCGTCCTTCTCCCACCAGCCGTGTCTCAAATATACCGAGACGAGGACAGAACTAGTGGCCGCGACCAGTTCAAGCGGATCAAAACAGAAAGTCACGGCTCCTTACACTTAAGCGTGGCGGGTGAAAATTTTCCTATGCAGGCGGCCGCGCCGGCAAAAACTTTCCGACTGATAGTCCAATTGCGAGTCGAAGCTGGCGGATCTTCGTGCGTATCTTTCGCACACATTGTACGAACCAGGCGTAAATGGACACGCTACGCGTTCTTTTCTGCGTCGGCTCTTCTATTCGCAACGTGTTCCTAGAAGACGCTGTAAGCGGTGAAAATGAAAATTTTGATCTTTTTTATTGGATTATCACTGACGAAAACACCGTAGCGTAACGTTTCGGTGGAATTTTCTGCTGTCAGATATTACACGGTCCGAAGAGTTTCTTTCGGTTTATAAGGAAATAATGGATGCAGGATATTTTTTTATTGAATTATAATATATGCACAGTATATTTGTTTTATTACTGCGGAATAAATCGTACGGAAGAAAAAATGTTTATCTGTCATTTCTGCGTAAAATGAAAGAAACTTTTCGACTAAAGACTAACTGTTATTGATAATGTTAGGAAATGATGTTGGTTTCTTCGCTTTTGTGTATATCATTTTGTTTAATCCAAGCGAACGAAATATTGAGCTTTCTTCGCGATTAATCGTAAGAGGTGGCACATACAGGAGGATTTTCTTTCTCATGAATTTCGAATACGTTGATGCATAGTTTTTCTTTTCTTCTTGAGGAACCCGTCTCTTCGCATTTGAAGTGTCTTTTATAAATATTCTTCGATTATGATTCACGATACTTTCGTACGTTAACTGTCGTACGATCAGTCCATCTCGGTTTACACGAAACACAGTCGTTCGGAACGATATGAATTTGTGATACCTTTAAGGGACGTACACAACGGACAGAATCGATTAAAAATGAATTTTATATCGATTTATGTGACGCGATGAACAAAATAGGGGAAAAATGTAGTACTTTTAGGAGGAAAATTCTTGGTTATGATACGATATTGAAAATTTCGAAGATTCTGCAGGATAAATAGATCCAAAGAAGGATCAGAAGAGTAGTCCCGGTACGATACCCTGGCAAATTTAAATATGCATACATCGATTATATTTTGTGACGCGCAATCTAGCGATCACGTTCAGTTTTTGAAGCTGTTTTCTTCCTTTTGCTTCAATTTTTCCGTTTCTTTCACACTTTGATATGAACGAAGATGAAAGCTTTCGACAAGCTTCGAGAATCGAGAAGAAATCATCGCTGTTATTTCGCATTTTTGTTACAATCTTCTAACCAGTTGCGAACTCCTCGAAAAGCGTGTACCTAACGCGTGTACCAAAAAGCAAGCGATGACGAGTATACTCGTCAGACACAGAGTAGCTATTATGAATAAAATCAAGTTGTGACGAAAGGACTGTTCTATTGTGAAATTTGATTACTGTCAGGTCTCGTCGTAACGCAAAATATTGTCATGTCTTCGTGACGAGTATACTCGTCAAACATAGAGTTTTAACATAAAATTAAGTTGTGACGAAAGGACTACTTTATTGTGAAATCTAATTACTGCAGGTCTCTCGTAACGCAAAATATTACCATTTCTTCGTGACGAGTATATTCGTCAAACATAGAGTACATGTAGTTATTATGAATAAAATCAAGTTGTGACGAAAGGACTGTTTTATTGTGAAATTTGATTACTGCTACGTCTCGTCGTAACGCAAAATATTGCCATGTCTTCGTGACGAGTATACTCGTCAAACACACAGTACGTGTAGCTGTTATGAATAAAATCAAGTTGTGACGAAAGGACTGTTTTATTGTGAAATTTGATTACTGCCACGTCTCGTCGTAATGCAAAATATTGTCATGTCTTCGTGACGAGTATACTCGTCAAACACACAGTACGTGTAGCTGTTATGAATAAAATCAAGTTGTGACGAAAGGACTGTTTTATTGTGAAATTTGATTACTGCCACGTCTCGTCGTAACGCAAAATATTGCCATGTCTTCGTGACGAGTATACTCGTCAAACACACAGTACGTGTAGCTGTTATGAATAAAATCAAGTTGTGACGAAAGGACTGTTTTATTGTGAAATTTGATTACTGCCACGTCTCGTCGTAACGCAAAATATTGTCATGTCTTCGTGACGAGTATACTCGTCAAACACAGAGTTTTAACATAAAATTAAGTTGTGACGAAAGGACTACTTTATTGTGAAATCTAATTACTGCAGGTCTCTCGTAACGCTAAATATTGCCATTTCTTCGTGACGAGTATACTCGTCATAAACAGGTAACCTAATCACCGTTTCAACAAAACCTTCACTCACACGACATTTTTCTCTCATCTCGACTCGTAGCATACGCTGGCATAGATTCACAGGAAGAAGTACAGTCACCCTGTGTATTATTATGCAACGTAACGTTTCAACAAACGAAACGAGATATCTCTTCTTAAGAATATTAGTCTGTGCAACGATCCATAGTCTAATAATAGTTAATCCAAAAACGTCTAAGCGGACGTGTAACACGGCGCTGTATAATAGGAGCAACGAGCGGTCCATTAATTATAAACGTAGGCGTGGAAACGGATAGCGAGATGTCCATTTCGACGAGCAACTAGGAAGCTACCCTTTTAAATTAATAATCGCCGCGCGAAGGTAATTTATGGCGAGCAGGACACGATCGAAATTGCAGTCTCTAGAGCGACTTTAGGTCCCACAGCGACTGCCAACAGACACAGCTTGCCACTTGCATCCCTATAAGGCTTCGTCTAGGAACTCGAGTGGAAGAGACGGGCAGGTTGAACGTCGAAATGATCGATTGCGAATCCGCGATGGATCGTGCGCGTAACGAGCGTACACAAGACGACGGCGCCTCCTTCGAAATCTATAAATGGCCACGAGCACTTCTTTAAATCGCATCCGGCTAAAGAGGCGAAAAGGAACGTGCGAAACGCGTATCGCCAAATGCCATCGATAAACGAACGCGTTAAAAACGTTCTCCTGATCGTTCATGATCATTGGAGAAACGGAAACGTTGTACGAACGAAGTGATTTATAGACAGCACCGGTCGACGTAGTCGTTTTACTCGCTCGAAGTAACTGTAAACCGATTACTCGCCTAAGTATGCTGAAACTTCGATCCGTTTCGAGCCGAGGAAAGTAACACGACCTTGCTTCCAGTTATTGAGTCATCCTCGTCGAGAGGATGCGCGCTGATTATGATATTTACCGTGAAACGTTCACAGCAATTCTCTGTATTATTTTGGACATAGAATTCTCTTTATTATTAGCATGGAACAAGTGCCATTTTGTCGAAACGTTGCATCGAAGGCGGCTTTTCTAACCAGCAACGTCGCTCACAGCAAGCAATAAAGCAATGGAGGAATTTTGGAGTACCACGACCCAATACACTGTTTCTACACTCTAACGACCATTATTGGAAAATAACTTGGCATTTGTACAACAATTTGTTGATTAATAATATAGACAGACAGTAGGTGGTATATTATAATAAATTTCACTGGTATAATTTTGAGATTTTTATTATTAATATTATCATTATTTTTAGTATTAATTTTCAGTATTTTTTATCCTATTCGAAATTTTGCGAACGATTCTGAAAGTTAGGATCCTGGTTTGTTTCGCCACAGGACCACAGGACATTTTATTTTAATGCGACCAAATAATCTTTGGAACTGACGTTTCTCTCAACTATTGGTTTGGCAACTAAGTGATTGCGGGTTTTGTCACTATCACCTAATGAAAAAACACGCAATCACTCAGTTGCCAAGCCAATAGTTATTGCTTAAGTTAGTTAAGTTAATTAGTAGATTTTCCGGCTTCACTGGTGAGTGAGGTTAAGAAAGGGACATTTAGGTGTCAGAATATGCGAGGTTCGTCCCTGAAAATATAGAAGTGTTGAACAAAAATACGTAGAATTAAAATTTCCAATTCAGAGGTTTCTTTTCCTTTCTCCAAAGAGCAATTTACAAAAATGGCAAGTCAGATCATTGCGTAATTTTAATTGTTCCACATTAAAAACATATTGCATTAAGTTGTTGTATATTTTACTTCTCCTACAAACTGCTACTGCACAGGGTGTTGTTTATCCTTCTGACGAAATCCACTCGTAGTCGCCGCTTTGCACGCTTGTTCCAAGACAGTTTGTTAAGTTACAACAGAACACTGTTCTTTTATTCAATGTCAACATTAATATCTGTCGGAACGAGAGGGAGGATAAATGATTTTTACGTAGCATTCAGCAACAGATGGGAAGATTATTCTCGGCATCGGCGCTACTTAAGCGTCGCCGTGTGTGGTCAGACAAAGAAATAGATATTCGAGGGAAAATACTAACAAGCATGTGATAAACAGACTTTTGCACGCGTCCGATCCTCTGATATCAAGTTTCAGGAAAAATGCTCGTTACGTTGCTCTTTGTCTCGAATACTCGTACAAATTCCACGTTGTGTCCGGTTTAGATGTATGGGAAAAGGTTGTCCAAAATGTTTATTCGTCTATTGCTACGTTTGTAAAAAAATTCATGAACAATACAATGAAAAAAGATACGCAACTAAGTGAGTGAACAATGAAATATTGGCTTGGCAAGTTTGCATTTTTACCCACCATAGTTGAAGATACAGCAAAAATTCTTCGACTCTTCCTACAGTTTCCAATATCAAAACTGTATCTTCTGTTCGTTCGTTTTTCCATCGCGAGAAGCTGAACGAAACTGACATCGATGAGACCGAAGCACTGCGAATGGAGCGAGTGAGAATTAGCGCGAATGCACGCGAGCGACGAACAACAGCGAAATGAATTATTCAGCTTTTCATCTCATCGATGTCGCAGCATCGCGTCAATTTGTCGCGCCACAGTCACGTTAACTTAATATACTTAATATACTTCTCTATAATACTTGCACAATGTATCTCACAATACCGAAAAACAGTAGCGCGTGCATATTACGAACTGACATTCTTCGAAACACAGACAATCTGTCAACGAACGATAATTCCAGCCACATGCAAATTAACGATACAGGGAGAATGGCAAAGAACGTATATATAGCAATTTTCATCATCGGCACTCAAACGAACGATATCGAACGTCGTTCTCGTCAGATAAAGCGCATTCTATTGGTTTGGCAACTAAGTGATTGCGGATTTTGTCGATACCACCTAATGACAAAATCCGCAATCACTTAGTTGCCACGAGCTGTGCACGTAAAACTTATCGCAACCTCGTGAAGGTGGTGTGCTTGGCTATTACCGCCTTAGGTCGAGTTATTTTTCCACCACTGCTACTTCATTGTATCGTTAACAGCACGCGAGAACGATACTCGTTGTGGAAATAAAGCAAAGCCGAGAGACTAGTTGACCCTCTTACCTAACGCCGGACAATAGTTAATTTGAAAACGGAGATCATTTATTGTGTGAGTGGCGGAAGATTTAAAGCAACAGCAGCAGGCTATCTGGCGACTAAATTAGGACCAGTCAAAATTTTCTGTTATTGTGAGCTGTGATTCATGGCGCAGATTTTTATTCGCTCGGTCCTCCCCTCAGACCATTGTGCGCCGCCAACAGTTAGAAAGGCACACGTCCGTTTAGAACCGGTAGGCGATTCCGCTTTAATTCGTGTACGCATTGTTCGGTGTTGAAGCAGTTACAGACATTAATGATTCAAAGCTTCGCCCAGTCTTTCTTAATTATGCAACGAGAGCTGCATTTCAAATCTTCTGAATGGACAACCGTGCCACCTTTGTTGCTTTTTCTATGGAAATTGTGTTTCTATGATGGGTTGGCAACTAAGTGATTGCGGATTTTGTCATTAGGCGGTATTGACAAAATCCGCAATCACTTAGTTGCCAACATCATTTTGTATAATACACATTGTACAAGTACATTGTACTGTACAATACATGTTATACAATTTATTATAAATTGCTAATTATAATATAATGCTAAACATTTTGTTCTTAGTTATTGTGCCTTGTTATTTGTATAATATATACTATACAAAGTAATAATATCTAATGTAATATGTATTATATATATCACATTGTATAATATATATTGTGCAAGTGCATTGTATTGTACAATACATGTTATACAATTTATTGTGAATTGCTATTTATAATATAATGCTAACAATTTGTCCTTAATTATCGTACTTTGTTATTTGTATAATATATACTATACAAAGTAATAATATCTAATATAATATGTATTATATATATCACATTGTATAACATACATTGCTATTGCTATTTATAATAATTGCTATTTTGCTATTTATTGCTAAATTGCTATTTATAATATAATGCTAAAAAATTTGTTCTTAATTATCGTACTTTGTTATTTGTATAATATGTACTATACAAAGTAATAATATCTAATATAATATGTATTATATATATATCACATTGTATAATATATATTGTGCAAGTGCACTGTACTGTACAATACACGTTATACAATTTATTGTGAATTGCTATTTATAATATAATGCTAACAATTTGTTCTTAATTATCGTACTTTGTTACTTGTATAATATGTACTATACAAAGTAATAATATCTAATATAATATGTATTATATATATCACATTGTATAACATACATTGCTATTGCTATTTATAATAATTGCTATTTTGCTATTTATTGCTAAATTGCTATTTATAATATAATGCTAAAAAATTTGTTCTTAATTATCGTACTTTGTTACTTGTATAATATGTACTATACAAAGTAATAATATCTAATATAATATGTATTATATATATCACATTGTATAATATATATTGTGCAAGTGCATTGTACTGTACAATACACGTTATACAATTTATTGTAAATTGCTAATTATAGTATAATGCTAAACATTTTGTTCTTAGTTATTGTACTTTGTTACTTGTATAATATGTACTATACAAAGTAATAATATCTAATATAATATGTATTATATATATCACATTGTATAATATACATTGTGCAAGTGCATTGTACTGTACAATATATGTTGTACAATTTATTGTAAATTGCTAATTATTGTATAATATTAAACATTTTGTTCTTAGTTATCGTACTTTGTTACTTGTATAATATGTACAGCCCAAAACAATGTTTCTCTTCGACGCATCAAAATCTCGTCAAACGCACTTAGCTGGTTGAGAGGAAGAAAGAGACCCGCATTGGCGAGAGCACGAGGATGGAAATGTGGTTTTTGAACTTTGTTACCGAATTCCGATTCACGGATTTAATTGTTTAACATTCCTTGTATATTATTATCATTAATCGTTATGTGTAAATAACTTCACTGCCATTGAATAATATTGTTGCAATCGTTATGCGAAGTTCCAGAAAGCATGTTAATTGCTCGTTGGAATGCTGATATATTCAGAATGTAATCTTTAATTAATTAATCAAACATCATAATGTAGCTGCACTGTATTACGATAAAGTGATTTTGTATTACGATACGAGCAAAGCTACAATCATCGGTTAATGAATTTTACCAAATCATTAAATTCTTCTACTTCTGCTTGAAAACTTCGTTGCAACAATGTGCTAACTAAAAATTGCAATACGTATCGGCCAGAAGTATATTTTATTGCATAGCACAGGTAATAATAAAGTATTCGTACACCCTTTATAACGGAATAACTTTTTTAAAAGTGGTCCGAACGACTTGAGCCTTCTCGAAGAGCTAACGTTAGATCATTTGGATGACGCGCGAAAGAAATTTTGAGGAAATTGAAATTGGCGCAAGTGGCGATAAAAGTAGTAAAAGTCATCATGTATAACTTTTTTTATCCGAGTTTGCAGCGCAAATTTCGGAAGTACGTTTCGTAGATTTGTGTAGGTTGGGTACACGACGAAAATTTCCTCGAAATCTTGCAAAAGATCCCTAAAAAGGGACCTTTAAATTTATTACGGTTACGTGAAAGTCGCGAAAACCGCGATATTTACCATTTTCTATCTAATTACATCTAATTTCAAGTTTCTCAAAATTCTAATTCAATTTTCTAATGCTTCTAGCTTCTCAAAGAAGCTCCAGTCGTTTGGCCTACTTTAGACAAATTGTTCTATTGTAACGAGTCAGCTGTTTCTGACGAGTATACTCGTCATGAATAAATGGCAATATTCCGTGCCATACAAGCCATAAAAAAAGAAATAAAACAGTCGTTTCATTAAAACTTAATTCCACATTATAACAATCACATATACTCTGTGCTCGACGAGTATACTCGTCACGCTTAAAAAATTGTTATTATTTGTCGTTTAAATTGCAGTTTAGCAATTGCACTAAATTGCAGTAATAGAATGAAAAATAAAACAGTCGTTTCATCAAACCTTAATTCCACATTATAACAATCACATATACTCTGTGCTCGACGAGTATACTCGTCACGCTTAAAAAATTGTTATTATTTGTCGTTTAAATTGCAGTTTAGCAATTGCACTAAATTGCAGTAATAGAATGAAAAATAAAACAGTCGTTTCATCAAACCTTAATTCCACATTATAACAGTCACACATACTCTGTGCTCGACGAGTATACTCGTCACGCTTAAAAAATTGTTATTATTTGTCGTTTAAATTGCAGGTTAGCAATTGCACTAAATTGCAGTAATAGAATGAAAAATAAAACAGTCGTTTCATCAAACCTTAATTCTACATTATAACAGTCACACATACTCTGTACTCGACGAGTATACTCGTCATCGTTTACTGTTTTCCACACTTTCCAAAGTTTTCAAAAAGCTGGCAAACAGCTAACACTGGTTGAAGGGTGTGCGAATACCTTTGTGACTGACTGTACCTGCAATATGCGTGTGTAATGACGAGTAAATGATACTGTCATTATATAGCTATCGCTAATTTGCAAGTGGATATAGAATGGCAATAGAAAAGAGAGAAGTTTGACGGAAGGAGGAAAAGGCTTATGACAACCTGCCGGTCGTTTCTTGTGTCGCTGTCACCTGAACATTCAGCCATAATATTCATCAGGTGACTAAGCGTGCGAGTCATCGAGTAGCTTCCAATTCTAATTCGCTCTACGTACACCCACAACCTTTCAGTCGGTTTCAGAATCAATGCCGAACATACGCATTATCTTCCGTCGCAAATAACACACGCTGATGTAAGAAACGCGTGACGCCTTTTTCATATGAAATTGCTTCTCGGTTTGCATTACAGTTACGTAATATGCCCATTTTTGAACATTAAGACGGGCTTCCTATGTATATTTGTCATAGTTAGATCGACGATCTAAACTTCAATAAAACGTATAACATAATAATATAATATAATAAAACTTTATTGACGATTCGACGCTGTATCTACAATACGAAACAAAACGATTCTAAGTAAATTTATTTCTAATGAGGTTTCTATCACATTATTTATTTAAGTTTTAATTTGTAAGAAAGCGTTAAACGAATGTTATAATGAAATATTCCCGTTGACATCTATACCTGAGAGTTCTTCCAAATTTTTATAAGATACGAATTTTTATAAAATTCCACACTGGTAATCGGAGATTTTTGACAAAATTTTGAACATTTTTATGTCTTCTATGTTATTTGTAACGGAACACACGTAAGAGGAAACGAAGATGATTATACAGAGAGTGTGGCAAACCGTCGCATTTCTTCTACAAGCGACCGAATGGTAAAATTCTGCGTGGAAAAATAGGTGGAAAACGAGGAGTAGGATTTTTTCGTTCGAGGTTTCGTTTTCGAGAAAAATCAGTTTCAAATAAAAAATGAATTTAAAAAAAGACAAAAAGGTCACCGCAGCTGAAACTTCTGTCTGTATCATCAAATGTGTAGATTAGTGCCTTTTGAGAATCGTTTTGTTAATATAACAAGCGTTGGAAATATTGTCTACAGGTCTGCTCGTTGACCTAAATTATTTTGTGGTAAATGACCTAGTTCTTTTCGAAAACGAACCTTTCAACGAAAAAATCTTACTTTTCCTTTGTGGCTTATTTTTGCATTTTTTTTTTTTTTCAGAATCATCAACCGACTGATTGTACCAGAATTTTGGACACACATTGTTATTACGATAATTATTATAATTTGTAATTTGTAATAATAGTAATATTGCTAGACCACGGATGTGTATGCATCTACGAAAAATGTCGATTATGAAATGTGCAAAAATGAATGGAATACGTACAAAGCGCAAGAAGAACATACAAAATATCCTGAGAAAATATTTATAATAATTAGAGTCTGAAAAGAACGTTGTCCTACTTCTTTAACGACGTATAGAAAAGTCTAAATTTGCGTTAAAAAAGCTGCAGTCTACATATTTCAAAAGACGTGAACTTACGCTTCTGTTTAGACTGCGGATGTTCGCGCATTTTTCGAAAATTTCAGACTCCAAAAACCTGCATAGTACGCGCAATATGCAAAGATATACGCTTTAACTGAAATACAGCATTTACTATCATACTTTGCTAGACGAAACAAATTTCTATTTAGATTCTATTTCTTTAATTACGTTCATGAGTAATATTGATAATAACAATTAAATAATTACTCGATTTTTGGATTTTCCTTTTGGTCTATTCACATTATTTTCTGTCGAATTTGCATTACACAAAGAAATTTCAAAAGCTTGTTTAATATTATTTTCCTTACTCTTTCCTCCTCCCTCTACAATTTTATGAAATTTCAAGAAATAGAAGTGTAGTTGAACGCCACGAATACTCTTTTCCACAGACTAACTGACAATCTACTGTTCTTGCTAACATACTTTTTCCAATTGTAGAACTTCTTTTTCGCTTTGAATACGCTTCCTGTCTCGTTTCTGTTATTCTAACGTGTTTCTTCTACCTTTGCCAGTCGATAACCTATACATAGTTAACATTAGAACTACCGATAGTTAGCACGAAGCTATTTCTACCACGACCAGTGAAAATGACTGGGCTTTAAAAAATACATAATAATAGAATATTTTTATACTTATTGATTTATTACTTGCTTACAGAAGCAATTCCATGTTACGTAGTACATTTTTGCTATTATTAATCCATCTGCGACCAAAACCCCTAAACGAGGGTTGGCACATTTATAAAATTGTAGACCCAGTCGTTTTGACTGCTGTGGTGTTTCTAGCGTCAGCATCCAGCGATTTGGCGATCGATCCCGAATTTTCCTGATAACTGATATCGTCGTATCGAACGATACGCGGTACAAATTTGAAAAACGCGTGGCAAGTTGTAGAAAACGAGGAAACCGGTTAATTGGGGTCCGATAAACAGAGTGCAGGACTCCTGTACACTTTGACAAGTACCAGTCGTTTTCACTGGTGTTGGTATAAGTAGCCTTCATACAAAATTATTATCGGTTTGAATACATAAAAAACAAAATAAAATTCGTTATTCCTTCAGTTATCGTTGCAAAAGCCACTACATCATTGCGGAAGAAAATATGACACGAAGCAGGAATTTGAACATAAAATTGTAAAATCAGTCAATTTGACTGGTGTGGTAGTTCTAGTTATTTATTGTTAAATACTGTTACTTTGTAACAATGACACCACAAGTGTTTTCCCTCGCTACGAACTTTCTCAATGAAATTTCCACATAATACGATACGGGAAATATCGAACAGTAACACACGCCTGCGGAGGATTTCCTGGAAACGCGAGAGATTCAACAGAGAGTTATCAAGAGCGAAGAATACGGTTATTGAGGAATCTGGCAGGATACTTTCTCTCTGGCGTAAACAGGCCACGGATACGAAGCATAGTGATACGTTTACGGTGGCGGTTAACGAGTACCAATTACGATTTCCTATAGTACGCGCGATAGCCATAGGCGTGCGAGCCGAGCTCAGCCGGGCGTAATTTTAATTAGCGTGCACGGTGTAAGATGCTCGTTGAGCTGCCGGTGAAGACAGGAGGAGCTTGTAACACGAGGCAGCCTATGAATCAGGAAACCGGAGGTTTCTGCTTCGGACGAGCTCGAGATAATCTTCTCCGCGTTCGGTGAAATAAGCCACTTTCCTCGCGCCTGTCCACCCACGCTCCTCTCGATGGATTACGCTTATTTTAATCTACCCGAGGTATCTGTTACCGTCGCCCGACAATTTCGTGAGGCGTTGGCGACGTCGGGAAATTTCAGCCTCGGCTTGAATTTCGAAAAACGCTCAGACACGTGTCTGCTTATTTTTAATTAGGAGTTTATACGTAGAATTTCCACTACCCTCTTTCATGTCTTCTCTCATTGAGTCTAAGGTATAAGTCTGCTAGCTGGGAGCCTTACTGAAGAGTCCATACTAGCAGATCTTGGACGAAACACTCATACATCACTCACTATACGTAGAATTTCACGTTTCTAACTTTGGTGGATGTGGAGATAGGGTCCTTTGAGAAAGTAGCTTGCCCCTTTCTCACCCCTTTCTCACAAGGGTTGCATTTGGAAAAACGCTCAAACACGTGTATGTTTAATTTTAACGAGGAGTTTATATGTAGAGTTTCACGTTTCTAACTTTGGTGAATGTGGAGATAGGGTCCTTTGAGAAAGTAGCTTGCCCCTTTCTCACCCCTNTTCTCACAAGGGTTGCATTTGGAAAAACGCTCAAACACGTGTATGTTTAATTTTAGTGAGGAGTTCATAAGTTGAATTTCACGTTTCTAACTTTGGTGTACATAGAAGTATAATTATTAGGTAAACATACGATTTTACCCCTCTTTTTACCCCTTTAGAGTCTGCATTTCTAAAAATCCTTCCTTACCCGACATCTGCATCAAAAAATAGATATACTTTCCAAATTTCACGCGTGTAGGTAGAGCGGTTTGGGCAGGACCTTGATGACTAGATCATCGTTGATGACTAGTCACCTTCGCACTATGTGTATATACATATTACATGTATATAAGATATAAATAATTATCGCGTACACTTTTTATTTATATCCAAATGAAAATTTGATATCCCACGTTAGTCTTTTTTTTAGTTAGTTTTTATTTATATCCCACGTTAGTAAACTGTCAATAAACTGTTGGTAGAACTGTTAGTAAATTAACACCGATTTTATAAATTTTTTTAAATTGCAATGAATAACCTATTACCTACGCGATTAGAACAACTGATCTAAGCAGAAATTGTGAAAGAGATAAAAGATACAGAGATGATCAACTAGTCGATAGAATTTATAAATTACAAAAATTATTATTGAGAAATTATAAATTGATTACTGGATTATAATAAATATACACAAACAAATTATTTTTAATGGAAAGTTATTATCAACATATATGTATATACATATTACGTATATGTAAATTATAAACAATTATAATTAAGATGGTACGATTAAATCACAATTACATATATTTTTTTTATTTATATCTGAATGAAAATTTTCCACGTCAGTAAGCTGTCATAAATTAATATTAACTTTATTATTTTATTATGTTAACCTACCGCAAGTGTCTGTCGCTGTCGTCCGATAATTTCGTAAGGCGCTGACAACGTCGGCAAATATCAGCCTCGCGGAAACGTTCGTCAAAGAAAAACTGTTGAAAAATTTCACTCGGTTATCAGCGAATATGTACAATCGTGTTGAAAAGAGACGAGACCCCGAAATACGTATCGATATAAAAAGACACTTAAAAATAGACTTTCCTAGTCAATAAAATTCTAAAAAGAATGTGCTTATCTATATAGGGGGTGAGTCAATAAATACATCTATGTAGAAATATCAGTATCTGATATTTACGTAACTGACATATAAATAATATACTACGAGAAGTAATGGACGTACTGGTTTTACCGAAAAAACGTTTTAAACGAATTACAAATTATATTTCGAGCAACACATCGGATGTATGCAATTTTATCTTTTTTCATTTCACATTTTCCGACATGTCAAGGTAACCTGAATTTTTCTAGGTGACACCGTATATCTTTCATGACATTACTTGTCCAAACTGAATATTCCATGCAAAAAGCTATTAATATCCAATTAATTAAACAGGTATTTATATCCAAGAAATATCTACCGCGTGGCAAATATTTTAACTAGAATTTCTCAAATTTGACGTATAAAAGACAAGGACAAGGTAAACGGAAAAATAGCGACTCACGTCGTTCCCCGTTTTTCCAGTTGAAATATCCGCCAAAGCGGATTTCAACTCCATTTCTACACATTTCTCATTATAACTTAATACTTTTTTTTTTTTTTTTTTTGTAGAAAATGCTCAATCGGATCGATCAACGTCGTATGAAATATACAGTGGCACTTGGAATACTCGAGGTTAGCTCGATATTTCGATTAAAATACAAGAGATTAGAAAATAAAACTGCGTTCTTCGACAAAATCAATAGTTAAGGAGTTATTTCAGATGATACTTCTTATTCGCTCACCCGGTATATAAAATGCAAAAGTGTCTGATTCACTCAACGCCCAGACCAAACCGTTGCACCTAGAAACGTGAAATTTGGACAGAATAGCTGTTTCATGACGTAGATGTCGGGTAAGAAAGGATTTTTAGAAATGCCAACTCCAAAGGGGTAAAAATAGGGTGAAATTTTATGTCTACCTGATAATTGTATCTCTGTATCCACCGAAGTTACAGGCTTGAAATTTGCCGTATGAGCTTCTTATGAGAAATAAAGAAACACGTGTTCCAAGGTTTTTCTGAAATTCAACCCTTACGGGGGTGAAAAATAGCCAAGCTTTTTTCTCAAAGGGTAAGCTTCTCTGTATTATATCGACTAAAGTCAGAGGCTTGAAATTCGGCATATGAACTGCTCATTAAAAATAGGTAAACACGTGTTCCAAGGTTTTTTGAAATTCAACCCTTAGGAGGGTGTTTTTTTCTCAAAGGACAAGCGTATCATTGTATCCGCTAAAACTGAAGATTTCGGATCAGGCAAACAAACTCTTCGTTAAAAATAAATAAACACGCGTTTCAGCGCTTTTGTTTCAATGCAACCCCTGAAGGCTGTTCAAACGCAGATTAATAGATATAAATTGTTATTAAACAAATACCGAAACGGACAAAGTTACGGGCGAACGATTAATTTGATTACACAGGACAAAGTAGGCTCATTTTTCTCGAGTGTCTAATTTATGGTTGAAATTAACCAATTCAGTATGAAATTGAAATGGGAATAAAAAATGGTACGCGAGTTTAGGAAATTTGTTCAAATACTAATAGTAAATTTTCTGATAATTAACATTTCTCAACTATTCAGAGGGGTAGGGAAAATATAATTTTTTCATTGCAAATAAATTTCTAATAATCGTTTGATTTAATTGGCGGTGAAGCAGAATTAGTTTCTGTTTTTAATATCAAATATTATAGAAGACTATTTGCTATAATTTTTCTGACAATTAACATTTCTCAATTAGTCAGAGAGGTAGGGAAAATATATATTTTTCATTGCAAATAAATTTCTAATAATCGTTTGATTTAATTAGTTTCTGTTTTTAATATCAAATATTATAGAAGACTATTTGCTATAATTTTNTCTGACAATTAACATTTCTCAATTAGTCAGAGAGGTAGGGAAAATATAATTTTTTCATTGCAAATAAATTTCTAATAATCGTTTGATTTAATTGGCGGTGAAGCAGAATTAGTTTCTGTTTTTAATATCAAATATTATAGAAGACTATTTGCTATAATTTTTCTGACAATTAACATTTCTCAATTAGTCAGAGAGGTAGGGAAAATATAGTTTTTTCATTGCAAATAAATTTCTAATAATCGTTTGATTTAATTGGCGGTGAAGCAGAATTAGTTTCTGTTCTTAATATCAAATATTATAGAAGACTATTTGCTATAATTTTTCTGACAATTAACATTTCTCAATTAGTCAGAGAGGTAGGGAAAATATAGTTTTTTCATTGCAAATAAATTTCTAATAATCGTTTGATTTAATTGGCGGTGAAGCAGAATTAGTTTCTGTTTTTGACATCGAATATTATAGAAGACTATTTGCAATAATTTTCGTATCACAATACATGAATATTAAAGATAGTACACATGTAAGAAACAGCTAAATTGTATACTATTTAATACTGTAAATTATGGAATTATATATATGTTTGGAAAATAACATAGACGCAAGTTAGCTGTAAATTAAAATACAATGAAACAAGGTAGCGATAAATTAGCATAAATGATGTATTATACAATATAGTTAGATAATAATCGGCGAAACAGGAAGACTCGTAATCCCATAGAGGATCCAGTGTTTTACTTACAATTAAGCCGCTTAAATTAATTTAAATTAGCACTTTAAATTAGGTACTTTTAATGAAACACACCGCTTGTTATCAAAGAACCGAATCTTAAAGTAAGCTGTTTCTTACAAAAATCGAGAAAGCCGTGGCTCGCCTTTTTCTACCTCGAGTTCTTAACTAAATTTCCAGCAAAATCTATGCAACCAAATACCTTGGAAACTTCAACCTAAATTGCTAACTTCTCTGCAACAAACGTTTCCCAGGGAAGCTTCTTTTTCCAACTGCATTTTTCCTACGCGCATCTCGTAACAACGAGCCCCTAATTATCCAAAGAATGCGCCGTGCAACGTTCTTAATCCAACCGAGACTAACGATAATCTCGATCCATTGACACAGGATCCATCAAGCGGTTCAAGCATGATCAATACAGCGCTGCGTTCGAATCAGAATTTTCGCTTGGTCCGGCCGATCATCTTCTCTCGTCTCTTCTTTCGAGGAAAATAAAGCAGGATAAAACGACATTGGATATAGTGTTTCAGGATGGAAAAACGGTAGAAGGTGGGCGGAAATGTCCGCGCCTGGTAGCGAGCTCTTAATTAACACTAGAACTACCACACCAGTCAAATCGACTGGTTTTACAATTTTATTTTAAAATTCCTACTTCGCGTTATATTTTTTTCCGCAATGATGTAATGATTTTCACAACGATAACTAAAGGAATAATATAATGAATTTTATTTTCCTTTTTATGTATTCAAACTGAAAATAATTTTGTATCAAGGTTACTTATACCAATAGCAGTGAAAATGACTGGTACTTGTCAAAAGTGTACAGGAGTCCTGCACTCTGTCTATCGAACCCCAATTAACCAGTTTCCGCGTTTTTCAAATTTTTACCGCGTATCGTTCGATACGACGATATCAGTTATCAGGGAAATTCCGGATCGATCGCTAAATCGCTGGATGCTGACGCTAGAAACACCACGGCAGTCAAAACGACTGGTTCTACAATTTTATAAATGTGCCAACCCTCGTTTAGGGACGATGGTCCCAGCTGTATTAATAATAGCAAAAATGTACTACATAACATGGAATTGCTTCTGCAAGAAAGTAATAAATCGACAAATATAAAAATATTCTGTTATTACGTACTTTTTAAAGACCAGTGATTTTCACTGGTTGTGGTAGAAATAACTTCGTGTTAACTATCGGTAGTTCTAGTGTTAAAGGGGATCGAATTAATGCCTTCGTGGTAAGAGCTTACGGTGCTGCGACACTCTATTTAAGGGAAATCGAGAGACTGCAGCTGCGCTGCATTCGCGGTTGCTCCTTACGTGGAGTGGAATGTGGCACAGGCGTTGGCACGCTACCCTTCGTTCGCAATTTTGTCGCTGAAATTGCGATCTTTGTAAGAGTCACGCTTAGCGATGTCGCGCAAGGGAGGATTTAGCGTTTAGCGTGCATCGAATAAGACGCGCAAAGGGAAAAGACAGAAGATGGAGAACGTGGAAGAATATGAAACGATTCGTTGTCCTGCGTTCTAAATGTGTTCCATTTTGATGGCAACTAAGTGACTGCGGATTTTATCATTGGGTGGTATTGACAAAATCCGCAATCACTTAGTTGCCAAGCCAATATACAGGGTGGTTGGTAACTGGCGGTACAAGTGGAAAGGGGATGATTCTACGCGAAAAAAGAAGTCGAAAATATAGAATAAAAATTTTTTTGTTTAATTTTTCCATCGAGACAACGATCTACAGTGAGATCCCTTATAACGTACCGCACGCGTACCGAGCGAAAATTCAAAGTCGATTTTCTCGAAAACGAAGCCTCGAACGAACAATTTTTATTCTATATTTTCGACTTCTTTTTTCACGTAGAATCACCCCCTTTCCGCTTGTACCACCAGTTACCAACCACCCTGTATAAATATCGTTATTTTTACGGAGCAACAACAGGTGTGAAAAATGTGTTTTAAATATACGCACAATGTTCCAATTTATATTTTTTAGCGTCTGTCTCAACTTCCTTTGGATGTCGAATTTCGAAAAACGTTGAAACCTAGGTTTTTTAAGGAACAGTTCGTTCGCCTGATGCCAAATCTCCAGGTCTCATGGACACAAAAACAAGCTTATTCTTTCGGGACAAAACACACTACACGTTTTATCTCTGGAGGGGTCGAATCTCGTAAAACGCGTGTATTTTTAATGGGAAATCGATGCGCCAAATTTCGAGCTTCGTTTTTCCACTTAAATTTGACTTTTTCGCATTTTTTTGCTCCCAATAAGGATTTCAGGAAACACTGAAACACGTGTTTGTTTATTTTTAGTGAGACGATCGAGACGGCAAGTTTTACGTTTTTATGTTCAGTTACCATTTGAGAAGATTTTCCCCTTTTTCACCCCCGTAAGGGTTGGATTTCGAAAAACCTTGGAACACGTGTTTGTTTATTTTTCATTAGAAGATCACAGGCTGAATTTCAAGCCTCCAACTTTAGTGATAGATATAGAAATACGATTATCAGGTAAATAGAAAATTTTAACTTGTTTTTATCGCTTTAGAATCCGCATTTCTAAAAATCCTTTCTTATCCGATATCGAAAAATGGATATATTTTCCAAATTTGATGTCTCTAGACACAGCGGTTTAAGCTGGTCGTCGATGAATAGATCAGTCACCTTCGCATTATGTGTATATACATATTACATGTGTGTAAAATATAAATAATTATATTACACAGTACATTTTTTTACTTATATCCAAATGAGAATTTCTCACGTTAGTAAACTGTCATAAATTAACATAAATTAACATAAAAAAAACTGTCATAAATAAATAACTAATGTCCCACTCGACATTCTTTCATGTGCAAATCAATGGATGTCCTAGAAAAGCAGGATTGAATCCTGGAGATTGTTTCAAGATATATCATACGCTTAAAAATTAGAAAATACAACAATAGCGTGAATTAAACTGGTATTTAAGTGAATTTCTTTCTTCCTTTGTTTATTTAAATCGTCTTAGCTTTTAGTTAAAGTAAATTTCAAATGAAACACTTAAAAGCGTTGGGAGCCGCTGATAACGAAATTGAAATAAAATTCCCAGTGCAAAGGGTCAACACCGATTTTATGAATTTTTGTAAATGACAATGAACAACCTGTTACCTACGCGATTAGAACAACTGATCTAAGCAGAAATTATGAAGAAGATAAAAGAAACAGAGATGATAAACTGGTGGATAGAATTTACAAATTGCAAAAATTATCATCGAGAAATTCTAAATTGATCGGTCGACTATAGTAAATACACTTAAACGAATTATTTTTAATGGGAAATTATTGTCAAACCTATTTATTACGCGTATAAAGATCCAAATCAACTCGAGCAGGGAACAGGAGAGGAAAGGTCCATTTCAAAATTACAACATTCCCGCTTTTTTTTGAAAGCTACGAATGCTGGTTTGCCGGGTTCTCGCCTGAATTCCTTCGATTCGAGAAGTTGCTTATTGAAAAAGGAAAAAGAAAGAAAGCCCCGAGGAAAGAAAACGAGGAAGAAGCCAGAAATACCTGCATTGAATATTGATCTTTGACAGAGAACAATCAATTTGCGACTGTTGCGAGTTTCTAATTCGAGAAACTGGGTCGCACGAAACAATAATAGCAACTAAAGTATCTATATCTCTGAGAACTTGTTGTATCTATCGGTTAAAGAATAAACAATATAAAAGAAACGAGTGGACGTTACTATCGAACAACAAAACTTCCATCGGTTCGTTTCTTTCTTTTTCATTGTGGAATTAGCAGCAAGTGGGAGGCAATCGAAACGAGAGATATAGGAAGAAGCACGTGATAGGATAAAACGAGCCTTCCATCCACACACCAGGCCAGGCCATAAACTATTCAAATTCTCGAAAGTGCATTGTAAATCTATTTAAATCCCTACAAATGCACCGTTGAAAATCTGCGGATAATCTAAATTCCTATAAAGTGTTATGAATTGATCATTCCTCCACTTCACCGGAATAGCAAGGAATAACATTCCGGGGAATAGATTCTACGAGACTGAAATTTCCTTCGTTATTTTCCGAATGCTGAAAGGCAGACCAACTCTTCCTAATACACAGTTTTCCATTCGATGACATCGTTCATATACGTACCACTATGCGCATATTTATTTCCAAGAATTTCGATGATAAAACGCCGTCAGATTCAGCTTTCCTTATTCGTCTGCGCACGCCTAACGCTCGTAAACAACTCCTGAACAGTCGCTCGTAATCTGCAAACATCGAATCGTTTAACGTTTACAAAAAAAAAAAAAAAAAAAAAAAAA